>JAEQBH010002465.1:0-367268 GCA_016808115.1 Tetrastigma voinierianum | reverse complement strand
TTTTCTTAAAACTTAAATTTAATACATTCCATTAGGCATTTATCATTTCCACCACTAAAATCAATTGAGACTCAACTTTTTCACACTTTTTCCTAAGGTGGTCGAATCCTACATGTCACCCATTCATCATTATTTTAATTTCTTCCATTTTCTTTCAAAGAATTATATATTTAATAATTATCAAATGCCATTGATTCAATTAAACTAAATCAAATCAATGCATTTCCAATTAAACCCCTCTCTTTGGCTGGAAATTTACAACCTTTATAATCTCACTTCTTTCTTTTCTAATTTCTTAGCAAAATCAACATAGAATTATGTCAATTTAATAGCTACTAAAGCCCACATAACTCCAATTCAATGCAGATACATAAATCCATAAACCCTAATTGCTTACCTTAATAGTATTGGTGTCTTGGTGTTAACATGAATTCAAATGAAATATCTTGTTCAAATCTACATAAAGACATGCCAAGAAATTCATTTACACACTCATATAACCATTTCCTCCATTAACCTTCAAATTCACATGGACTAGTAAGTGATCACCTTAAAAACTTGATTTTTCACTTAGGATTTGATCGAGGTACTTCATGGACATGATGAACACTTGAAATGAAGGATCCCGACCCGGATTAACCTCATGAACCCGAGGGGACCTCCCGGCACTCCAACAGATATAGAAACTTTTCCTTAAAACCATAAATTAAAATCCGTGGAGCGAACCCCTTTACAATTCTTCACATATCTTTAAAATAATGCTAAGCGAAGTGCTAAAAATCTTTTCTTTTCTCTTTTCCAACACTTCTTAGATTTTTTCAGAGGACCGGTCGTAGTTTCCTCTCGCTTGACTTTCCCAAATTTACAAAACCCGATTTAAAACATTCGGAAAACACTTCTAAACTCAATTCATCAACTTCCATATTAGGACTCATCCACAACCCAATCAAACACAATATACATATATATACATTTATTTCTTTCAAATCATCAAAACATTTAAACTTTATTCAATTCCATGCATAATTTATCAAAACATGACAAAATATTCACATACAATATGCAAATTATTTTCAATGCAAATACATGCGCCGTCTCGATAGCTCGACCACCCGCACAGAGTGACTCCTATCGGCATTCGCCTTTTGGGTCCCGAAAAATGTTTTTGAAACACACGGAAGAATGAGCTAAAGGAGCCCAAGCAAAGGAGTGTGTACATTTTCATTAAAATAACATTTCAGTACATACCAAAAATAATACATACTTATACAATTAAAATCCATTTATACATTAAACATTTATGCTTTAAACTTTCTTTCCATAAATACTTATACCATAGAATCAATTTATGCTTAAACATTTATACTTTAAACTTTCTTTCTAATAAATACTTATGCATTTAAAATCCATTTATGCTTTAAGCATTTATATTTAAACTTTCTTTCAATAGATACTTATGCATTTAAAATTCATTTATGCTTTAAGCATTTATGCCTTAACCTTTCTTCCTTTATTTCTTTCTTCATTCTTTTCTCCGATGAACTGTGAAGAAACACACCGAACAGTTTCCGGCAATCGACGCGAGATACACATTCCAAATATAACTACTACGCTGCGGAGAAACTCACGCTTTGCATAAAAAGGCTCCAGCCATAAAGACTTTATCACGTGTATGGATATTACTCTAGACACCTATTTCCCCTCCTCAGTTAGCAACTCCATAATCCTTTACCCCTCTAAATCCCACACGCTTTAAAGTACTACGCCGATACGGCCATAAATACCATAGGGTTTAGGTACCACGCAAAACATTTCTTCAAATACATTTGTAAACACATTTTAAATCCTTTACTTGATCATTAAAACACATATGCATTTCACATCTTAAAACTTTCTATAATACTTTAACATATGCATACATATTTCTATATACATGTATAAATACATTTATATCCTTTCCTTTATCATTAAAACACATAGCGCATTCTTCACACATTTTAAAACTTTCATAACACTTTATCATATGCATACATATAAATATATATACATGTAAGATAAAACATTTCCATATGCCTTAACATGTACATAAACATTTCCATTAAACTCAGCTAACATTAAAACCATTCACTTAAAAACTCATTTTTTCAAAATATCATTTTCACTACGCTCACCGCTCAATCCCGCTTGCTTCCCGCTGAGTTCTGCCCCGTCCGATAGTCTCTTTCACCTACCTTTTCCAAGAAAATCACAATTACACATTAAACTATAATTTCCATTTAATCCACTCATAAACTATTCCTATATTCTTATTCCTCTAGGAATCTATTTACTTAGAATTGAATCAATCCAATCGATCATCCAAACTAAAGTTATGGCATTTTCATGCCAACTAGTCATTTTACCGATTTTCTAGTAACAGTTTGTATTACTCATTTTTCCGAGGTCTTGACTTCATATTTGACACTATGTCCTTATACTCATTTAAAGCTAAGGTGCTAAGGGTTCTATTCCAATTGAATCACCCACCCGAGCAATCGAAACTCACTTTTACGTCCAAATAACTGGCTAATCTATGTTCAAAACTGAACCAGAATTTGGCCATGGTCCTACTTTGAGTGAATTTTTAGGGCCAGAATAGGATCAGAATTTGGCGATACTCTTCTTCTAAGTTTTGTTCTCTCAAGTCTATTTTATAGCCACTTAAATCACTTAAATTGGATCAAAATTGAGCAAGTTATGGCCAAAATACTCAAAACTGGTCAAAACAGAAAACAGGACATTTCACTGAGACTGCTGCCCAAAAATTCGACCAAAATGTGTTTCTCTTCCATTTTTTCTTTCACTTCAAATTAACACTTAAATCTGATGCATTATACCCATTTCAACATAACACACACAATTCACTATCAAACCCTAACCCTTACTCACTTGATTTTGTCAAAAACCCTAACCTAAACCATGGCTTTCTCAATTGATATTAAATTCAGCACCATTAAACCTTAAATACCATCAATTTAACATCCATACCAGAATTTAAGACATTAAACATGGAAAACATCAAACCCTAACTTTCCCACCATGAAAACTTACTCTTGGAGTTTCTTTTGGCTCCTCTCCTTGATTACCACTCTGAAGATCACTTGAAAGCTTCTGAATGAGGAGAAAAATCACATCTCATACCTTGCCTCCTTCACTTTTCTTCTTGCTTCTCCTTTCTCTCCTTTCTTTTTCCCTTTTCCTCTCCTTTCTCTCCTACGGTTCCTTAACTTTTTGAGAGACCAAATGAATTATTTTGTTTGTCTCCCCATTTAAATATTCTAACTTTTTAATTACAATTCTGGTCCTCCATTTCTTTTATATTGCCAATCAACTTATTTTATTGCATTTGAGCCCATGAACCTCATCGTCAATTCTAATGAGTCA
Source organism: Tetrastigma voinierianum (assembly GCA_016808115.1). Classification (NCBI taxonomy): domain Eukaryota; kingdom Viridiplantae; phylum Streptophyta; class Magnoliopsida; order Vitales; family Vitaceae; genus Tetrastigma; species Tetrastigma voinierianum. The sequence continues at coordinate 363,845 of JAEQBH010002465.1, read as the reverse complement.
GCAACCCTACCAGCCCTTAAGAAATGCTTTATCGGGTTTCATAAGAAAATATCTCCATTTTATCGATTTTATTCCTTTTCGTCTTTATACGCTTTTTATATCGATTAAACGCCAAAATATTCTATGGTCTAAAACTCAAATTGACCATGAAATATTCTAATTAAACCATAAAGGATTCCGTGCTTTGAATCACCGAAACTCCGATTTAAAATCATTAAATCGAAATCCTGACAATAGCGTATTATTATCCGAATTACGTTCGAATCGCTTGAAACTATCCAAACGGACCCCGTTTCACCGTTTCAGTTTCGTTAGACTCTATGATTGATTCCGTACATTTTCGTATTTTCGGCCCAATTTCCGAAAATTTCAGCTCAGGCACCAATTTTCAATCCGGAAATCACTATTCACTTAAATCTCCCATTATCTTCTAAATATCGCTCAAAGTCATAAGAACCGAAATTTTCTTAAAAATCCCTTTGCAAACTCTCCATCCGGATAAAAATAAGAAAAATCAATATTCATTAGGCACCCTATTACAATTTTCGAAAATTTTCACTTCATGCCCAAATGATGTCCAGAGCTCTAAATTTAATCCAATTCTTCTATCATTGGGACCTCAAATCAGTTCAATAACTACTATTATAACATTCAATAAGGTTGGGGTTTTACAATCAATTTCTCCTTATAAAAATTTCGTCTCGAAATTTAAATTACAAGCGCTTCCTCCTCTACCGTATGGATTCATCCAAAACACCTTTACTAAAGGAATCACTTGTTTCAAAGAACCTAATCTATTTCGACCAACAATTTTAACCCTGGCCTTTTCTTCATACAAATCTTCTTTCAATTCAACCGGTTGACTTAACATGTGAAGAATCAGCCATATACTTTCAAGCATAGAAATGTAAAATATGTCATGTAGACTCGCCAATTCGTGGCAACTCTAACCAAGACGCTACCTCCAATTATTATTTTGCTAATTTCATAAAGTCCCATATAGAGAGGACTTAACTTCTTTCTATCAACACCCTTCCTGTGGTGATATCCTCATAAATACCCGATCCCCCACCTGTAAATTCCAAATCTCTCCTTGGTTATCAACATAACTTTTCTCACAATCTGAGCTATCTTTAATCTATCATCGATAACTTTAACATTATCTCACAGTAGTCCCACAATTTATGAACCTAAAATTTTCCTTTCTCATCCCAACATAATGGAGTCCATACTTTCCATATATACCTCATAAGGCGCCATTTCAATGCTTCAGATGATAACTATTATTGTAGGAAAACTCCATTAATGGTAAATGTCTTTCTCAACTTCCTTTAAACTCTATCACACACAAGCCTTGGAGCATAACTCCAATGTCTTGTATGGCTCTTTCGGGACATCATCCGTGAAGCTTTACAATCTCTTTTATACAGCAACTCAACAACTTCTCTCAACTAAGTCATCATTTTTCCTCATAGGTAGGAAATTGACCGATTTAATAATCTATCCAATAATCACCTATATCACGTCATAACCACTCCGCAAAGTGGAAATAAAAAAATCCATCATGATTCTCTCCCATTTCCACCGAGGGATCTAAGAGACTATAAGAACCCTGCAAATCTTTGATGCTCAACCTTAACTTCACAAATGAGACATTTGTAGAAATAAATTCTACAACATCTTTCTTTATACCCTCCACCTTTGAAGTATTCCCTAGGTATAGCGATACATTTTAGTGTTTCCCCGATGTATCGCCTATGCAAGTAAGAGTGAGCCTCCCATAATTTATTTCTTTAATCTTCCCACATCTAGTACACACATAACTCGTGACCTATCATCACTATACCATATGCCCGTACTAAAAATCCTTTTGAATCTCTGCACTAGCCTTCCCTTTAATTTAATCATGATCGTATCTTGAGTCTATAGCTCCCTTATCTTGTCTATTAGCATGACTAACATGAAATGTAGCTAGTAAGGCCCCAATATTCCGTTTCAACTCTAGTCTCGCACCTAAAGACCTCAATTCCATAAATCTAGGAGGTACACAACCTTAGGTGAGATATGGAACCCGTAGGCTTCCTACTAAGAGCATCGCTACTCACACAACATTTCCCCGATGGTACTCAAGGCACTCCATAATCCTTAATGAGTTCAACCTATCTCCTCTCATTCTATTTAACTTTTTCTATGTGAATAAATATTACATGTTCTTGTGATTCGTAAAATTTTACATGCACCCATATCAAGAATGCCTCCATATACGTAGAGCAAAGACTACAAACAACCAACTCTAGTTATCTCGATAATTCGCCATGCTTTTTCAATTGCTCTTAAATCATATGCTTATCACATTTTCATGTTGCATTAACACACCTCTAAGCTCGTCTAGAAGCACCACAAGAGCACTGAGAAGTTTCTTGCCCTCACTCTGAATTGTAAGAACTAGCTAAGGTCAAATTCCTTAGCTTCATCGAATCTTTTCCCGATGTCTCTTACCATAGAAACTTTTCATCTTTCCTTGCCAATTTAGGTCAAAGGATCCTCGCTAACTTTGAAAAACTCTTAACAATCCTTCGATAATACCCCTTAACCTAGAAAAATCTTGTATTCTCATTACATTTTGTAGGTGGTTTTCTGGGCCACAATTCTTTCAACTTGGTGATCAACAACCCCTTCACTAAATCATGTTTAGAAAGGCAACACCGTTTCCAACCCGTAACTAGAATTTGATTAAGCTTAAGTATACTAAGTAAAATAGAATTTACTTTAGATGCTCTCATGATCTTCATTACCGCTTAAATAGATTAAAATGTCATCAATAATAACAAACTGATCTAATAAGGCTCAAAGATCCTGGCCCATAAGATCCAAAAAGCTACTCACATAAGTTAGTCCAACTTAGCATGACTAAACCTCATAATGCTCTATACCAGAGTTTTCAAAGTTGTCAGCTTAGTGAACATCCTCCTCGACCTAATCTTTAATTGATGGTAACCCGAGCTTAGATCCATTTTCAAAAATACAAACTGCTCTAATTGATCAAAAAGATCATCAACTGCAACAAGTGCTGGGATTACGATTTTCACTTTATTCAACTCTATGTAACTTCATTATAAGGCAATCTTAAACTTTCATCATCATTTTTTTTTTTATAAATGTAACCGCACTCCCCAAGGCGAAGTACTCTACTTCTAACAAAACCTCTTTACCACAAGCTCATCCATTTTTATATTTTCAATTCTTTCACTTTCAACTTTTAAGAGCTACTGAATATAAGTTCTTTGTAGTAAATTTTGCCTAACCTCTGTGGGTCATTTCAATTAAAATTATATATATATATATATATATATATATATATATATATATATATATATATATAAGTATATATATATATATATATATATATATTTTTATATATACTCTGTAAAGATCCTCTGAATACAGTCCGGAAATTATTTGACTATCAATATCTTCCATTCAATACCATTATCCCTGCCTCAATAGCATAAGCTAGGTACTTTGATATAAATCTCAAGTATTTACTAGCCCACATAATCGGTCATATTATCGTAGTAGTATTTTCCGTAACCCACATAAAAAAACAACCTCTCGTCTTCCTCGCTTATAGAACCTAACCTCTTTCCTTATAACAATCCTTTGCAAGATGATGTCTAGATAGTAAATCCATGCCTAATATAACATCAAAGTCATGGATATCTAATAATATCAATCAAAACTCCTAGCCTAATAATCACTCGTTGTAAATAATCAACTTCCATACTTTCCTGTGGTGGCAAAAATCCCTACCTCGTTTACACATCTCATCATTATAAGTCTTCTCAATTTCTTCCATTTTCAACAATTACAATTAATAATTCACTTTAATGTCATTGATTCACTTAAGCTAAATTAAACCCATGCATTTTCAATTAACCATCTCATTACCTCTAGCCACGACCATGCCTTCCAGACTCCTATACCGTCATAATTTCTTGGCTCTAATTCTTGCTCCTCTCAATGACACCGTCGGCTCACTCGGGCTGATTAATTGTCAGATAACATCCGTTTCATCCGCTCTAAAGGTATCTGTCCTCCTACGACCAGATGTGGCACTCCAGCAGATCGCTGGGTGGAGGAACATACTTGCACTCATCAACATGTTCCTCGTGCAGGTACTACCGCCCAGAGCTCTCCTGTAAGGCCTGGCCGACGACGATTTTTCCGTGAATTCAAAATTTTAATATGTCATGTAATGCATATATGATTTTAAATCACATAAATTTTTTTTTGCCTTTGTTTTTTGAAATCTTAAAAGAAAACATTAAACAACTATATAAAATAAAATTTTCAAATCTTTATAACATTTGCATCTGCTTCATAATATGTTAAAGTGATCCCCACTCATTAACCTCATGAACCCGAGGGGACCTCCTAAGATCGCAATGTGATATAGAAACTTTTCTCTCAAAACCATAAATTAAAATCCGTGGAGCGAACCCCTTTACTAATTCTTCTCACATTATCTTTTTAAAAAATACGCGGAAGCCAGTGCTTAAAAAAAAAATTTCTTTCTTTTCTTTTTCCAACACTTAGATTTTTTCACAGTAGAAAATCGCCGTAGTTTCCGTTTTTCTCGACTTTCCTAAATCTCTTACAAAACCTGATGAAAACATTTGAAACACTTCAAACTTCAATTCATCAACTTCCATATTAGACTTCACCACAACCCAATCAAACACACATACATATATACATTTATTTTTCAAATCATCAAAACATTTAAACCTTATTCAATTCCATGCATAATTTTATCAAAACATGACAAAATATTCACATATACAATATGCAAAACATTTTAACAGTCACATGCGCCAGCCTTCGATAGCTCAGACTTCACTCCTAATGTGAGTGACTCCTCTATCAAGACTAAGTTCTGGGTCCTAAACGTTTTTGAAAACACACGGAAAAGAATGAGCTAAAGGAGCCCAAAGGAGCGTACATTTTAAAATAACATTTTCAAAAGACATACCAAAATAATACATACTTATACAATTAAAATCCATTTATACATTAAAATATTTATGCTTTAAATCTTCTTTCCATAAATACTTATACCATTAGAATCAATTCTATGCTTTTAAACATTTATACTAAACTTTCTTTCAATAAATACTTATGCATTTAAAACTATTTATGCTTTAAGCATTTATGCCGTAAACTTTCTTCAATAGATACTTATGCATTTAAAATTCATTTATGCTTTAAGCATTTATGCCTTAACCTTTCTTTCCTTTATTTCTTTCTTTCATTCTTTCCCGATGGAACCTGTAGAATAAACACACCGAACGCTTCCTGCAATCGACAGGATGCGCCACATTCCGCTTCATAACCATCACAATGCTGGAGAAACTCACGCTTGCATAGGGTCTTAGCCATAGCACTTTATCACGTGTAAGGATATTACCTAGACACCTATTTCCTCGCTTAGTAACCCATAACTTTACCCTAACCTTACACGCCAAAGTACTTCGCCCGATATCATCATAATACATAGGGGTTTAGTGGTAACCATCAAGAAACATTTTCAAATACATTCAGAAACACATTTAAATCCTTTACTTGATCATTAAAACACATATGCATTCTTTACACATCTTTAAAACTTTCATAATACTTCTTAACATATGCATACATATTTCAGATATGTATAAACATATTTATCCTTTCCTTTGTCATTAAAACACATATGCATTCTTCAAGCACATTTTAAAACTTTCATAACACTTTTATCATATGCATACATATAAATATATATATTGATGCAAGATAAACATTTCCATATGCCTTAACATGTACATAAATATTTCCATTAAACTTTCAGCTTAACATTAAAAACCATTCTACTTTAAAACCATTTTTCAAAATATCATTTTCTAATTACGCTTCACCGCTTCAATCCTCGCTCCGTCAGCCCTGCCCCATCCGATAGTCCTTTTTCACCTTTTCCAAGAAAATCACAATTACACATTAATCCATAATTTCCATTTAATCCACCATAAATACTATTCCTATATTCTTATTCCTCTAGGAATCTATTTTGTTTCTAGGAATTGGAATCAATCCAATCGGATCATCCAAATCTAAAGTTATGGCATTTTCATGCCAACTAGTCATTTTACCGATTTTTCTAGTAACAGTTTGTGGCTACCTATTTCCGAGGTCTTGACTTCATATTTTGACACTATGTCCTTATACTCTACTTAAAGCTAAGGTGCTAAGGGTTCTATTCCAATTGGAATCACTAATTCGGAGCACCGAACTCACTTTACGTCCAAATAACCGGCTAATCTATGTTCAAAACTGAACCAGAATTTGGCTTACATGGTCCTACTTTGAGTGAATTTTAGCATTACTTAGGATCAGAATTTATGATACCTTCTTCTTAAGTTTTGTTCTCCTTCAAGTCTATTTTATGTAGCCACTTAAATCACTCAAATTGGATCAAATGAGCAAGTTATGACCAAAATACCAAAACTGGTCAAAAACATGAAAACAGGACATTTCCTGTACTGAGACTGCTGCCCAAAATTGACTAAATGTGTTTCTCTTCCATTTTTCTTTCACTCTAAACACTTAAATCTGATGCAGATTATACCCATATCAACATAACACACACAATTCACTATCAAACCCTCACCCTTACTCACTTGATTGTGTCAAAACCCTAACCTAAAACCATGGCTCTCTCTAATTGATATTAAATTCAGCACCATTAAACCTTAAATACCATCAATTTAACATCCATACCACCCTAAGACATTAAACATGGAAAACATCAAACCCTAACTTTCCCACCATGAAAACTTACTTGTTTCTGGAGTTTCTTGGCTCCTCTCCTGATTACCACTGAAGATCACTTGAAAGCTTGAATGAGGAGAAAAATCACATTCATACCTTTGCCCTTCACTTTTCTTCTTGCTTCTCCTTTCTCTCTCCTTTCTTTCTCCCCTCCTCTCCTTTCTCTCCTACGGGTTCCTTAACTTTGAGAGACCAAATGAATTATTTTGTTTGTCTCCCCATTTAAATATTCTAACTTTCCCTTTTTAATTACAATTCTGTCCTCCATTTTCTTTATATTGCCAATCAACTTATTTTATTGCATTTTGGAGCCTCATGAACCTCATTGGTCAATCTAATGAGTCACAACCCTAACTTAGCCCTTAAGAAATGTTTTGATTGGCTCTCATAAGAAAATATCTCCATTTTATCGCATTTTTATTCCTTTTGTCTTATAACGCTTTTATATCGATTAAACGCCAAAATATTCAAGGTCGCTTCAAACTCAAATTGAATTAATATGAAATATTCCTGCACTAAATCCTTCACAAAGGATTCCGTGCTTTGAAATCACCGAAATCGGATTTAAAATCATTAAATCTGAACCTATTAACAGCGTATTATTATCCGAATTACGCTCGATCGCTTGGAAACTATCCAAACTAACCCGCTTCACCGCTTCGCCGTTAGACTCTATGATTGATCTCGACATTTTCGTATTTCCGGCCCACTAAAATTTTTTAAAGACGTGACCTCAATTTCAAACTGAAATCACTATTCACTTAAATCCTATATTCTTCTAAAGATCGGCTCAAAGTCATAAGAACCGAAATTTTCTTAAAATCCCTTTGCAACCCCTCCATCCTGGATAAAATAAGAAAAAAATCACTATTCATTAGGCACCAGCAATTTTCAAATTTTCACTTCATGCCCAAATGATGTCCAGAGCTGCTCAAATTTAACCACTCTCGCTTCTAATGGCTGTACCTTCAAATCGCCTAATAACTACTATTATAACATTCAATAAGGTTGGGGTTTTACATGAAATGACATGAGAATTACTTGAATGGCTTGGAAAGGGGTTATTAAATTGTCTCCCTTTGCATGCTTCCTTTACTTCCCTTTTGCCTTCAATTTGTTTCACCTCGTAAGCACCTAAAAGCTGCGTCAAATGCACTTTAATGATCATTTTTCATGCCTAATTTGCCCCTCCAATTGTCCTTAAATTAACAACATGTCATTGGTTAACATCCTTGAATTCTAATTGGTCCATATGTACCATATAATCCAAAAGCAATCAAAACTACTTTATTTTCCATAAAATCCCACTAACTTGAACCATAATTAGGCTTAACTAACTCTCATGGTTAGCTAATGTAAGACCTTGAATTTACTGTTTCCATGAATAGTAAATTTCGTTTTTGATAAGTTATGTATTTGACTGGAAACGATCAAATGAATAATAATTTTCAAAAAACGAGCCTCGAAAATCGAAAATGTTCAGAATAATGTATTGAGTCTAAAGAAATTAAGTTCCATTTTAAACGAATTCGTTTAAGGGGTTTTTGAAGCGTTCGATGATTTATGACGAAATGCTATTTTACTTAAATAGTTTAAAATATTCTTAAAATTTCTAGATTTTTTCTTTAAAGTGCCCACATGATGAGGAAATAAGTTTACTAGAGTTTTCCATGGTCAATTTTAAGACTGGACTATCATGGAATATTTTCTGAGTTTTTATCTAAGATAGTATTATTTTCAAGTGAGGGCATTTAAGTCATTTAACGAAAGTAAGCCTAATTCAAGTGCTGAAGCAGAACCACAGGAATGGTGCTAAAATTGGTGATCCATGATTAAAAATGGACCTTGTTAGAGAGCTTCCATAAATTTTGATATTTATCATGTTAGCTAACTTAACTATGTGGTTAGTGGATGAGTTAAAGTTAATCCAAAGTCAAATCTCTAACTTTGCTAGCTGGTGAGTTAAAGTTAACTAGTTGTGACGCCCCCCAAAACCCGGAGGCTGATTGTCGAAGCAACCTCATGGACACACTGGTGTCTTCATGTTACGGTTCATACAGTAAAATGGTGCCACTTGGCCTACAACAATACCACCGTACTTAGCTTAATGACATAATATATATTAAAATTTAGAATTTTATAATACATGTTTTGAGTAGGTTTATATCGCCACAAGCTCCACTCTCTTCAAAGAGGTCTTCTAATGAGCCTCAACACCCTCTATACCCCGAAATAATGTTCCCTTCAACAGTAGTGAGTACGCCCAAGAGCGATAATCTTTTCTACACGGGAAAGTTACTTCCTTCATTTAAGTGCACATAATGACACCAACACACCTCAACAGTGTCACATGATTCTATTGAATGTACCACAGATATGATTTATAATGCGACTCACCCTTCCCAATTTCGAGCCCTCACCACCTCATGCATGCCTAAGCCAAATGCAGAGGAACATTTGTTAAAAGAAAAGATTTTTGCTCTAGGGGTAAGAGACTACTCAGCTTCGGCAAAATCTATCGACAACCTCCTCGTGCGAATTTGTTGATAACTCTTCTCGAAACAATCTACGGGCCCATCCATTGAATTGCTGACAATCTCCTAACCCACTCTCAGAAAATTTTTCACTTCACAGTCGCTTTTCCTTTTTATTTTCAATATGCACTCATCGCTCTAGGGTGTCTTCCGGCGTATGCTATGGAAGCCGGTATTATTATCACACCATGCCATAAATCATGCATACTAACCGGGCTCTTAATTGCCAAATATCATGTTATTTATTCCATATCACAATATCTAAATTAGCTCTCATTATGGCCAATCAACAATCCACCTTATCGGCTTCACACACCATATTTTTTATATAATTAACATCATGTTAACATTATTTAATTAGTAGGCACAATTTATTTCACTCCATATCTCAGAGCCATTCATTTTAATCAATAGTATGCAAAACACATGGACATTTTCGGTCCAAGCAAATCAGATTCATTTTTAATGCATTTAAACAGCGTTGTTAGGCCTCGCGGGCACTCTTCTGTTAGCACGGTTTCACTTGTGGAATCACCATGGTTACTGCCTGTCAACACTAAAATCAGACTTATTGCATAAATTATAACACAAGCCACACTGGGGTCAGCCCACTATCGTTCCAAAACGTGTCCCAAATTTTCAGAATTTCAAATTCCGAATTCTCGTGACCAATCAACAAAGGCACTACCACAATTAGCATATCAAAGCTCTGTGGCCGATTAAACAAGTAGAGAAAACCCCCTGTTCTTGAGCTTGCCGAAACCCACAAAAATCGAGCAACCATGCAAGCGCAGCCCTTATAGTTAGAATGATTTTTGCTTTCTGGCTCGACAAGAAACGACGATTCAGTTATCAGAAATCAGGAGAGTTTCTGACTCTTCTCTCTAGAATTCCATTTTCCCTCCACCGCATGCCTGCCCAAAAAATGCATGGCATATTTGTTGTCTCTCTTTCATTTATTCCCGTCGCCCATCATCGTCATCTTGATTCCTTATCCACTTATCCACCTACCTTTCGATTTTTCCTCCTCCAATGGCATCAGTGCCATAGCCCACATGGACCAATACACTTGAGAGCTCAAGTTGACTATTCTACATCCCTCGACACGTGGCACAATCGTGAGTCACCAAAATGTGCCAAAGTATCCCACTACGCCATGTCTTTCAAAACGTACCCGACCGTCTAGAATTCTAGAGGCGTGATCGATGCGCATACTGCTGCACTTCGTGACGAAATTCTTTGCTGAGGGGAGAATGTGAAACCCGAGAAAATCTAATTTTTGAAAAGGACAAATGGTAATTTCACAAATCCGAATTTTTAGATCTCTACGACTAAACGACTTCACTGTCAATCGGCTCGAAATCTAACTACCACATCGACTCCCCGTCAATTCCTATGATCCGGGACTAACGCTTTTCGGTGCAACGAGCGTATGACACTGACATTTTAGCACTACGCGCGCCACGTGTCGCGGTAGAATTAGTCAACTTGAGCTCAAGTGTGGGGTGGTCCATGTGGACATGTGACATCTTCTAATTGGATAGAAATCCAAAGTAGGTGGATAAAGTGGATAAGAAATCCCATCAACCAATGACAATTGGACATGTGGCAAGTGAGGGGACAAAATGGGAATAAAATGAAAAGGAAAAGAGAACACTTCTCTCATTTTTGGGCTGGTATGTGCAGTGGAGGGAAAATCATTTTTTAGAGAGAGAAGCTCCAACTTATCTAGATTCCTCTGGCTGCTCAGACCGTTTACTCGTCGAGCTAAGAAGCAAAGTTGTTCCTAATACGTCATACGTACAAGCACTGGATATCTGTTTTGTGGAGTTTTGACAACTCTGGGAGATAGGGTTTTCTCCTACTTGATTTAATACCTTTGGGCATTTTGTTAATGCTTTGGGTGGTGTGGAGGTCGCTTCGTCATCCCAAACTCGGGACCTAAGTGTCGGAAATTTGGGAGACTATTTTGGGCAATCCCGACTGGATTATGGATCGTTATTGGTCAATGTGTTATAATTTATGCAATAAATTACTGGCGTGTTGCCAAGCTCGAAATGGTTATGATTTCCTTGCCTAATAAAGTGGAACCGATGTTAGTGAGAGGCTGCCCACTTCACAACCCACTGCATTGGGGACTGCTAAAATACCTGCTTGTACGGTTGACCAAAAATGTCCATGTGTTATTTGCATGAAATTGCTTGAAATGAATGGCTTGAATTGTGTGGAAAGAAATTGTTAATGCATGAAAATTTAGTGTGTTAACATGAGTGTTTGAATTATATAAAAATATAATTGTGTAAGAGCCATTGGAATTAAGTTGGATTGTTGATTAGCTCGTGTGAGCTAATTATGATGTTATTGCTAAGAATTGAATAACATGATGTGAGTTAATTTTTGTTAATATATGCATGTAAAATATATTAGTATGAATTGTTTGGAAATGGCATAATGCATTCCATATGCATCGGGGCACCCTAGAAGGGTAGGTGTGAGTGCATGACATGAAAGAAAATAAAAAGGAAAATGGTTGTGAAAGGAATTTCAATGGAAGATTTTCCGGAGAATTGCTAGAGATTGTCCAACAACTAATGCTCTGAGGAGCCTATGAATTGCTCGAGAGTTATCCAACAAATTCTCCTCGAAGGGTAGTCCAATATATTTACCGAAACTCGGTATGATGTTTTCAAGAACAAAAACCTTTTGTTTTGAAAACGGTGTTTTTTTCACATTTGTCTGCATACTGTAGGGAGTCGTTGAGGGCTCCGGTAGCGGAAAGGGTGAGTCGATTCTCATCCATATCATGGTGACATTCAAGTAGGATCATGTATTTTCTTGAGTGTTTGGTTGCCATTACATGTGCACTTAGGTGGGGAGTAAATCACAAGAAATTATCACTACTGGCATTGCTTCACCTTACGAGGGAACATTATTTCGTGTACAGGAGTGTCTGGAAACGACGTCATTAGAGGTTGCTTTGAGAAGCCGATTGTGGCTTTGATATGAAAATTGTAAAACATCTATTAGAATTCTAAATTTTAATATATGGTTGTGTTAAGAGGATGTAATAACTCTTTGAACTATTGTAATATAGTTGGTTAGATTTGGTGAGTATTGATGTATGGCACAAAATATTTTTATCATGTATGGGTCTCATGACATGAGACACAGGTTTTCCGCGGGTTGACGGGTTGTCATTGGACCCCTTGGATTTGGGGTGTCACAAAAGTTAAAGTGATATTTGTGTTAGCAAACCATGAGAGCGTTGCTTTAACTATGGTTCGCTAGTGGATTTATGAGAAATAAAGTGGAATTAGTTGCTTTTGGACTATATGGTTACATATGGACCAATGAGAATGCAAGGATGCTAACCAATGACATGTGGTTACTTTAAGGACAATTGGAGGGCAAATTAGGCATGAAAAAGTATCATTAAAGTGCATTGGCTTGGCTTCTTGGTGTGCATACGGGTGAAACAAAAGGGAAAGGCAAGGGAGACAATTTCTCCCTTGCCATTCACATCCATGCAAGGAAGACAATTTCTCCAGCCCCTTTCCAAGCATTCAAGTAATTTTCATGCTATTTCAAGTCTATTTCAAGTGTTCATCATGTCCATGAAGTACCCTAGATCAAACCCTAAGTGAAAAATCAAGTTTTTAAGGTGAGATCAATTACTAGTCTATGTGAATTTGAAGGTTAATGAAGGAAATGTTTATATGATGGTGTCAATGAGTTTCTTGGCATGTCTTTATGTAGATTTGAACAAGAGATTTCATTTGAATTAAGTTAAACACTCAAGACCCCAAACTATTAAGGCAAGAAATTAGGGTTATGGATTTATTTATCTAAACCTTCAATTGAGTTATGTTAAGGCTTTAGCTATTAAATCGACATGATTTTAGGTTGATTTTGCTAAGAAATTGAAAAGAAAGAGTGAGATTATAAGGGTTGTAAATTTTGGCAAAGAGAGGGTTTAATTGGAAATGCATTGGGTTGATTTAGTTAAGTGAATCAATGACATTGGATGAATTGTCAAATGTAATTTGTTGAAAGAAAATGGAAGAAATAATGAGGAATGTGTACATGTGGTGATTTGGGCCACTCTAGGAAAAGTATGAAAAGTTGAGTTTCAATTGATTTTAATCAATTGAAGTATAAATGCCTAATGGAATGTATTAGAATTAACGTTTTAAGAAAAATAATTGATTAAGGTATAAATGTAATTTTTGCTAAGGTGAAGGGCATTATGGGTTTTTCACTTTAAGCATACTACTGACTTGATTTAAGGCTTGTAATGAGGTTGTCATGAGCCTTGATTTAATTGAAAGTGAATTGGATAAGTTGAGATTTAGTTGAATAAGAAAATACTTAAGGGTTGCTTTCTAATTTAATAGAAAGTATATTATAGTTAATGGTTTAATTGAATATTGTTAAGGTATGAATGTTGATGGATTTTATGGATAATGTGACTTGTAGGAGGAAAGTGATTAAAGACAAAGGTGAAAGGTTTTTAAAGGAGGAAAAAGGGTTTAAATAATTAAGGTGAGGGAAAATGTAAATATTTATGGAAAGGAGTAAATATATATATATATATATATATATATATATATATATATATATATATATATATATATATATATATATATATATATATATATATATATATTAATGTTTACAAATATATATATTTTCATATCTATGCTATAAATGTTTAAAATGAAAAGGAAATGTGGTTTTCTTTGACTTTAATTATGTTGAGAAAATATTATAAAAATACATTTATGGTTTCTATATTAAATGAAATGTTTAGAATATATATATATATATATATATGTATATATATATATATATATATATATATATATATATATATATATATGTTTATATGAAAATGTTTATGATTGAATCCATGGTTACCCTATATTACAAAGATAAAGTTTAAAGGAAAGTCGACTAAAGTACTTTAAGCGTGCATGGTACATGGGAAAGGGATATGATTTTTTTATAGAGGGAAGGGAAGAGTGATACATATCGCCATGCACATGAAAAGTACGAAAAAGTTACCAACGTACGATGTGATTTATTCCATAGTGCAAGGGTATCTAAAAGAAATGCATGATTTATCAAAGGTTCCTTTTGGACAATCGGTGATCGTAAGACTGTTTCATCGGAGGTTCTTTCATGGGCCAACGGTAGGCGGATTCCATTGGATATGACGGATTAAAAAAGGAAAAGAAAGTAAAGTAAATATTTATTGAAATAAGATATTTACACAATTATTTTACACATTTTATTTGAACTATATCTGGAAACATTATTTTCCAATGAACTGTACTCTCACTGAGCTCCTTTAGCTCACCCTATTTCCAAATGTTTTATAAAATGTTTTTAGGGGCAGAGACTAACGAGCAGTTTGAGCATCCTTAGGTCCAGTGACACTTCTGCCTCACCGAGCGACCACTTTTTGAAAATGTATAGACCTTTTTATAAATAACTACTTGTGCACCTTTATTTTGTAATGTATATGTGTTTTAAAGAAATGAATTACGAGAGCTCTGATCCTCTGTGTGGTAGAGGTACGTACGTGGTTGGGTGTAATCCCCAACTCGAGCCTAGTGGTTATAAAACTATTGTTTATATTTCTATGATGTTCAAAAAATGATTTTAAATTTTGATTTGAAATTGCTTATGGTGGACTTGATGTCCCATAGTTGGATGTGGAGTAAATGAACATTATTGGGAGTGTAAAATGTTTTATTGCAGATGTTGTAAATTGGGAAATGTCCGAAAAACAGGGGAAACTCTGCCCGATTTTCTGCAAAATGTTTAATAGTATAAAAAGGGTTTAATGTTTAAAAGAAAATAATTTTTTTTCCCACCATGTTTAATAAGGTTTTAATGAAAAACATAACTATATAAATGGGTTCGCTCCACAAATTCACTTTTAAAAATGGTTTAAAAGAAAAGTTTTCTCAAATCCGTAGGAGTGCCGGGAGGGTCCCTAGGGTTAGGAAGAGGAAATCCGAGTTGGGTCCCTTCAGCTAACATAAATATCTCTTTAACTTTCGTTAACTTTAACTCATCAACTAACCAAAGTTGAGTTAACTACTTTATGACAAATATCAAAGTTAATGGAATCCACATGGCAAGCTCTCATAGGTCAATTCTTAATCACATGGATCACCAAGCTTACATGGCACCATTATATTGATTCTTGCTTTGCTTACTTAGATTAGACTTACTTATTAAATGACTTAAATGCCCTCCTTGAAAATAATACCCCTATACCGAGCAAAATCCGAAAATATCATGATCGGCCCAATCATAAAATTGACCATGGAATAATTTAATTAAACTTATTTCCTATCATGAACATGCTTTAGAAAAATTTAGGGGTACAAGGGAATATTTTTACAACTATTTTCGTAAAAGGGCATTTTCGTCATAAATCGTCTGACGCTTTAAACCCTCTAAACGACTCCGCTTTAATCCATTTCAGTTTCTTTAGACTCAATACATTATTTTGAACATTTTCGATTTTCGGGGCTCGTTTTTCAAAAATTACTATTCATTTGACGGTTTCCAGTCAAATACATAACTTATTAAAAACGAAATTTACTATTCATGAAAACAATAAATTCAAGGTCTTACACTTATAGCTATTGTTGCCTACCTAGCCTTTTTGTTGCCCTATTGGATTGATGACTCATCACATTTTGGTGCGTAGTGGGGTAGTTATGTCACTCCTTTCACTCCACCCTTGGCATTGATAAGATGTTTTGGCTTGAGAGGTTATGTTTTGAGAGGGGATTTAGACATTCATTCATAGTGGATGAGAGTTTATTCATTCTTTATGCTTCTCATTGATGCTTGATTTGTTGATGACTGTATGTATATTCATTGAGAAAAAAAAAAGAAAAAAAAAAGAAAAGAAGAAAAGAAAAAAAAAGGGTGTTATAACACATTTATGTATGATATCTTCCTTCACTGGGTTCTTATATTGACTTTCAAGGGATGTTTATTGGGTGCATTTATTATCGAGGATCTATGTGAGGTTTTATGGGGATTTGCATTCCTTGGTTCACTTTTTTTTGTGTATTTTGAGTGTTGAGAGTTCAGATGAGAGTTTAGAGAGATCCTTTATTTCTTGGATCGTTGTTGATACCCTTTATGAGGGGGTGAGTGTTTGAGCGACTTTGTTACTTTGATCTCTGGATCATTGTCTTGGCTATCACTTCATCATTAGAGATGTGACTTTCCCTCTACTGTACCGATATAGGTCGATCATCATTCATTTTGTTTCTCCCTTCCTTTTTGTGTTTATTACCACTTTTTTTTTCCTGACAATTCTCACATCATTGTATTCCCTTCCCACTTTGATATTTGTCCCAGACCCAACTCCTTCACACCTTCTTGTGATTTATTACTAGCTTAACCCCCTTCACTTTTGTTTATTTCCTTCATTATTGCTTTTGTTGGTTGTCTTTGAGTCCATGGCTCGTGAGATTTTTTTTCATGCATTACATCTTGTACATGAGGGTATGAGTTTGATCATTGGGTATTTTAACCTAGTTTCCTTTAATTTCTTTTACCTTATGACCCCGAGCCTACATTACGGTCCATGTCTAAGACCACCCTGAGGCCATGGAATCAGATATCATCTTCGACAGTCTCCATTTTTGTTAGGTGTTTAAGTTTTGGTTAACCTTTGAACGTAGTCATGTTTCATCTTCTGAGAGATATCTCAATGATATATGGATTCGATTGAGTTGAGGATGTGGATGATTAGTCGAATACGCCTTTAGTGGGTACTCTTGATATTATTTGGCTTCTCGACGTTGTAGTGTGTTAGTCGCTACATTAGGGCATATCCCCCTCTTCTATGGATTGAGATGAGTATCTACTGGTGTAGTTCTTGTAAGGTTGATAGTTCTCATTAACCTGATTGTCTTAGTGGATTGATTAGAGATAGCAACACCTTGGGGGCAGAGCATCCTTTTGAGTTTTTGACAGTTTTTGCCATCACGATTCTTTGAGTGGCGTGTCATCGAGATTGACCAGTTTGATTGTTGAGCACTCCAGCTCCTCGAGGGAGCACATTATGATATATGGGCAGTCCTTAGTAGGGTACTTATGAGATAGATGATTTCTCTTCTTGGACCAATGAGTTATTACTGAGATGGATTGGATGATGGTTGTTAAGCTCGAGATAACTCTTATTGTAGTTTGAAGACTTTCCATATTAGGCCATATTTCCTAATTTTGAGATTATCATATTCATACTAGGATTGACTGGGTTTTGTTGGAGACGTACTTCGGTTCTTTAGTTTACCAGTCCCTAGATTAGTGTTTTGAGCTATTTGGTCGATCGATGATTTTGGTGCCATTAGTGTTATACATTATCAGATGATGTCTTCTTGTTACCAGACCTTTTTTTTAGTGGCACATGAACACTTCATCATATTTTTTAGCTTGATGTCATTCTTCATAGTGTTATATCTCTCATAATTTTTTTTCTAGGTCATCAAGAGCACTCCTTCAGAGATTGTTTTAGATCATCGTGCAATGAGTTGATCTCCATTGTAGTTACCCTTTGCGGTTTGATTCGGAGTCGTGATATGCGATCTCCCTCGGGCGTACAATTCCTCTATTATTGAGTTGTTCCTTACATTTATAGCTCTGATTTGTTCATTTCATCACAGCCTTGAGCTGTTCATTCCATCCACAACCCTGAGTTGTTCATCTCATCTACAACCTTGAGTTGTTCATCTCATCTACAGCCTTGAGTTGTTCATCTCATCTACAGCCTTGAGCTGTTCATTACACCAATAGCCCTGAGTTGTTCATTTCATCCATAGCCCTGAGCTGTTCACTTTATCCACATCATTGACTTGTTCACTTTATCCGCAACATTGAGCTATCTTCATTCTTGTTATAGCGATTGTGACTTTTTCCTTTTTCCCATTTCTATCATTTTTTAGAGTTTTCAATTAGCATGATTTCACCTTCCTCCTCGTCCATATGTTTAGTTTAGTTGGGTTATTTATCATCCTCACATTCTTTTCCCATGCTCAATAGTAGAGGTTCTAGATCATGATGGACTTCTTCTGAGTTTTTGATTTGGTGGAGCTTGTCTTTGGTCTCTTATAGTTGTCTTGTCTTCCTTCCTAGTGCATTCTTATAGCGAGTGTAAATTCCCCTTATGTGAGTTTATTCTTTATTCTTTCAAGTGTCCTGAAGGATCCCGAATCTGACAACCCTCATGAACCCGAGGGGACCTCCCTAAGACTCCAATGGATATAGAAAACTTTTCCTCAAACAATCCCAAATAAAATTCATGGAGCGAACCCTTTACAATCCTTACATATCTTTAGAAAATAATGCTAAGCGAAGTGGTAAATTTTTTTCTTACTCTTTCTTTTTCAAACACTCTTGATTTTTAGAAAATCGCCAAAGTTTCCTCCGCTTGCCTGACCCTTCCCAAATTCTACAAAACCTCGCAAAACATTTAAAACACTTCTAATCTTTCAATTTCAATCCTCCATTTTAGGACTCCTCGTCCACAACCCAATTCATGTATAATAATAACTCAATCAAGCAAAATATATACACATATGCATTTATTTACTCTTAATCACAAAACATTCAAAACTTCTTCAATCTCCATGCACAGCTTTATAAAGGTTGGGCTTGAGTCGGACTTAAGCCGACCGCCTACTTACCTCGTCCACTGAGGATCAAAGCCCACGTATTTCCTTTTCAAAATATATATACATATATACATGACAAAATATTCAACATATACAATATGCAAAATATATATACTTAAACTTTCTTTCTTTCTTTATTTATTTCTTTATGATGGAACCTGTGGATAAACACACCACGCTTCCTGCACTCACTCGCGGAGGGATAGTCTCATTTTAGTCATAACCACTACGTCATGGAGAAACTCACGCTGCATAGGGTTCCAAATTACAAGACTTTATCACGTGTAAGGATATTACTTTTAAACACCTATTTCCTTCCTCGCTAATAACCTATAACTTTACCCCAAATCCTTACACGCCAAAGCACCCTCTACGATACACGGCCAAAAACAAATTTCATAGGGTTAGGTAACTATCAAGAAACATTTCTTCGTAATACATTTCTAAACGCATTTAAACACTTTACTTTATTATTTATAGTACATTTATGCATTCTTTACACATTTTTAAACTTCCATAATGTTTAACACATGCATATATATATAATTTAATATAAATATATATTGATGCAAGATAAAACATTTTATTATGCCTTAACATTTATATAAACATTTCCATTAAACTTTTCAGTTTAACATTAAAACCATTCACTTTTAAAACTCAATTGTCAAAATATCATTTTTACACTCACCTCTTTGTTTCCCGAAACTTGAGCACAACTCCACTACTTTCCCGCCTTTGCTTTTAGCCTACACACTCAACGAATACGAAAACATATTAATCGCCTGCGTATAGCGTAAAGCTTAACGTACTTCACACGCAAGTCACTTTAGGGTCACACAACATTCATATAAAGCCAAATTAACAATTTACCCGAGCACTGGGGTAAAAACCCTAACAAAACCCTCATTTTCAACCTTTTTCCAACAATACTCTATGGCTCTCTATTACCCAAAAATTATTCAAAAGGTCTTCAAAAATTGCGAAACTCTTCAGATCAGTCCTTTATATATCCACGACCTCTTAAATTTCAATTTAAAATTCCTTCCTCTAAAGCCCTAAATCCTCACATAACACGTTACAAGATGTTTTTGATGCCAAATTGTTTAGTTCACTGAATCACTTCCACTGTTATCCTTGGATTTCTGGGGTCTTAACTCCATAAAATTGAATCACCCACTTGGATCACCAAAACTCCGTTATCAGATTTTATATCTAGATTACTCAAATCAAGTGCATCGTAATCCGCACATAGCTCCACTTGGAAATATTTCTGGGCACTCTGGGCTTGGTTTACCTCCTTCAAATAACTTATTCCCTAGAAGTCTAGTTTACCCAGAATTTGAATCACCTAATTTGGATGAGTGAAACTCCACTTATGTCCAAAACACTACAACTATACCCAAACAATAGTAAAATCATGAGCTACACGAGCTCACCTTTCAGTCCGTATTTGGGAGTCTTAGAACTACAATTCTGCTCTTGGTCCTTCTATACATTTGTAGCCCTATATCTTATGGTTCTTTACCAATTGGAATCAATTCATTTGACATCTCTAACTTAATCTATAGCCAAACAAAAACAGGGGTTTACAAAAATTTTGACAAAGAATTCTTTAAAAACCCAACATTCTCTTTGTTTTTTACAACCAATCTCAAAACCGTAAATACCTCAATAATCAACATGAAAGTCATTCAAACTAACATAACACTTGAATTGGTGGATTTGGAAATTCATACCACAAACCCTAGGTGAAAATCCAATAACTCATATGAATTTAACTCCAAGGGTCCACCAATTCAATATAAAACCATATAATTATGATGATTCCACATTTATTTTACACCACCTGCTTTTGGTACTCCCTCATAACCTCAAGGACTTAGGTTAATGTTATTTCTCCACAAAACCATAGACCAAAGGAGCACTAATCTCCATGGGAATTCATACTAAAGCTTTGTACATCAAAATACACTTAATTCCATAATTCGAATTTTGGTCTTTCTCCTTCTCTCCTTCTTCTCCTTCTTCCCTCCTCTTCCTCTCCTTGCTCTTTCTCTTACGTTGCCTTAGCTCTTGTGAGACAAAAACGACTCTTTTTGTTTGTCTTCTCCCATTTTAATATTCTAATCTTTCCTTTAATTACCATTTGGTCCTCCATCTCTCAAGAATTTCCATTCAACTTGTTTTTATTTCTATTTTGGCATCTCATCTTCTACAAAATTTTTGCCATCAACTCTTGGAATTTTTATTATTTCCCATCTCTACTCATTTTATGATTTTCATATCCCTTATGGCAATTACAATTTTACCCTTGTTCTATTACAACATTCTGGGTTCCATAAATTATCATTTCACAATTTCTTTCAAAATACTACAAGGACACTTAGTGTGCTCTGCGTGCCTTGTCGTTACCCGTACCGTACACCCTCTCGGGACGGGGCGTTACAGTCCAACTATTACTTGATCTCGAAATCAATTCTCAAACCACTTTTGGAGACCATTTGGAGGGAGTTTGGACTTACATTGTGACTTTAGTGGCTTTGATATTTTCTTTTGTTGCTTGCTTTTGAAGTGTTTTTAGAGCCCATGCTAATTGTTTGAGTTTGAGTGAGCTAATGTTTCTCTTGGGCACTTTTGGGGTTTTTTTTTCCTTCGATGGAGTTTATCTCAATTCACTCACTTTTCACTTCATTGTTCATGTTCGTTACACTCGTGAACTCTATTGAAGAGGGGCATATTGTAGAACCCAAATTAATGTTTATATTATTTACTTTATTTTATTTGTATGATAATTGTTGAAAACTTTTAGCCTATTTACAAGATGACACATGGAAGCATTTGAAGGCCTTGATTTTAGGGTTATGATGGGTATAAAAGAAAAAGAAATAGGGAGACAAAAGGGATCCTCCTAGGGTTTTAAAGGAAGAGGGTCGTCAAAAGGGGAGATTTTTTTGAGGGAGAATATATTTTTTGGAAGGGGGATGGATCTTTTGGAGGAGAGGAGCCATGGAGGAGGAAGAACAAGAAATCTTCCTTCAACTTAAGGCTGCATATCGGATCATCAAACTTCATCCGATCGATCTCAAATTTGGATATCTTGCTTTACTCAACACCAGAAACCTCCTTATGGTTTCTGATAGAATTTCAACGGTTAGGCTTTCGTAGATTTGAGATCATGTTTGGAGATTTTAGTTGAGAGTTATACTCGTTTAGAACAAGCAGTTTTTGAAATCGGTTTTACTTTTGGCAAGTTCAGGGTAAGCTTTCGTTCTCCATATTCCATCGTTGGATTGTTATGAAATTTGGATATGTTTGACATAATACATTGATCTACAATCTAAACGGTGCAAATTGTGTTTAAATATTTTGTTTGAGAGTTATACTAGCTCAACCCCGTGACGCCCAAACCGGGGGTCCGCTGGACAACCCGTTAACCTCAAGGAATACTGGGTGGAATGTCGGGTAGCCCGACACTACTCACGAAAAATCGGGCAGAGTCTCCTTTGTACGGGAAGCTCTACCCAAAGGCAAATAAACATGATCCCCAACAATCAACTCAGGACCACATCGGTCTATATACTATTAAAATGAGTAAAATGGCTACTTGGGCCCCTGCATTAATACTCACAACAAACATACCAACTATATACCATAGTTCAAGAGTTAATACATTGCTCTTAATACC
This sequence comes from Tetrastigma voinierianum, assembly GCA_016808115.1. Taxonomy (NCBI): domain Eukaryota; kingdom Viridiplantae; phylum Streptophyta; class Magnoliopsida; order Vitales; family Vitaceae; genus Tetrastigma; species Tetrastigma voinierianum. The sequence goes on along the minus strand of JAEQBH010002465.1, from coordinate 341,052 downwards.
AACATATATTAAAATTATAAAATTCTAATACATGTCATACAACAATAGTGAAGCCACAAGTCGGCTTTCTTCTCAAAATGGCCTCTAATGAGTGTCGCCTTCCCGATCGCTCCCTGTACTTGAAATGGTGATCCCTCGACAAGGTGAGCAAAGCCCAGTAGAGATAATTTCCTACATGGGTTACTCCCTACCTAAGTGCACATGCATGACAAACAATCACATTCAAGCAATTTCATGAACCTACTCGAATGTCTACATGCCCAAACCCATGTCTCGAGTCCTCACCGACTCCCTCACACTTGCCTAAGCCATGTATGAGAAAACCATTTCCAAACAAAGGTATTTGTTTTTAACCGTGGACAACCCTCCAATATAAATAGTGGACCGACTCCGATAATTTATTTTGTGGACAACCCTCCGATGTATATCAATTGGGCCGACTCCGACGATTGATATTTTATATGGACAACCATTCGATGTATATCAATTGGGCCCCGACGATTGATATTTTATATGGACAACTCTCCGATGTATATCAATTGGGCCGACTCCGACGATTGATATTATATGGATAACCCTCCGATGTTGTAATGGACACACTCCGATAATTATTATTATTGGTCAACCCTCCGAAACAATTCTCTCAAGCAGTTCACCTTATGCACTCACTCCTATTGTTCTAGGTGCCCTGCATATGGATCGGCGATGCTAATATATTCACACGCATATATTAACATAATTAAATCACATAAAACATGTTATGCAAATTCACCATCAATTACACCAAAAATTAGCTCATGAGCCATTAACAAACAGCAATTCATTTTGAAGCACTCAACCAAACATATTTTCACACAAAATTATTTCGTGTCACTATTCACATGAACAGTAAAACCTCGGGTTACCGGTTTCACGACACCAATTAGGAATTTTCCACTGCTCAGCTTTGAGACCGACTTACGACTAAAACAAGTCTCGTAACACCTTAACCATTTTTATACTTGGCTCCTAGGACAAAGATTAACGAAAGTAGAAAAGATCCCTACCTATTGGAGTTGTCGAAACCCCACTAAATCTGTGCCCACGCAGAGCTCGCCACAGAATAAACTCCTTCCCTTCTTGCTCTGAAACCCATTTCATCCGATCGAATCAAATCCTAGAGAGAAGCCACTCCCTCTCTCTCTAAAAACATCAAAACCTAAGCTACTGCATCCCTTCCTCTTCTCCTGCATGTTTTGGCTTTTCAATTTGAGAAGATGACCACTATTCAAAAATTTGTCTTTTATCTCATTAAACTTTCACTTAATTCCCAGTATGTCCCTTCTTCTCGATTTTTGACACTTGACACTATCTAGGCCGTCTATTTCCATCATCTCTCTACTCATGCAACATGTCTCACATGAGTACATGTAATAGGTGACTTTTGTCACATCACATGTCGTTTTACGGCACCCAATATCATGTGCCTAGAAAAACGTGTAAATTTAGACTATCTCGGAATTCGACGAAATTCGACGTGGTAGCTAGATTTCACAAGACGATTCCAACGGTGAAGTCCGTTTCATCATCTGAGATCTAGAAAAATTTTGGATTTTTACTTAAATGACCGTTTTACCCTTTTTCCGAAAATTGGAATTTTCTCGGGTCTTACATTCTCCCCTCCTTAAAAAGAATTTCGTCCCGAAATTCTATACAATCACTACGAAACACATGCATATGCAACATGCACTCTACCATGCATGTAAACTAGTCATTTAAATATTAGACGACTAAACCACGTACCTTCATCCCTAAACAAGAAGGGATAGGTGGCCCGCATCGTGTCCTCGCGCTCCCATGTTGACTCCTCCACTCCACGGTGCCGCCATAGCACCCTCACTAGCCTCACGGTCTTGCGTCGCAAAACCTAATCATGACTATCCATAATGCACACTGGTCCATCCTCGAAGGTCCCATCCGTGTCAACCTCAATCTCTCTCCAATCCACTACATGAGCTAGATCTAGAGTGTACCTACGGAGCATGGAGATGTGAAATACCTCGTGGAAACTTGACATGCTAGGCGGTAAAGCCAACCGGTACGCTTACGCGGCTCTACCCACCTCGAGCATCTCAAGGGCCCAATAAACTCCTAGCGATACTTTCCTCGTCGTCGAACCCGACCACCTCCTGTGCATCACCTTCAAGAAGACGTGATTCCCAACCTCGAACTCTAAGTCGACGTCATTACATACGCATAACTCTTCTCTAGGCTCTGGCCGTGAGAAAACAGCTAATAAATATCAGCTCACCTTCTCGAGAAGTGTCTCTGTCCCAGTCCCGGGACCGAGTGATGGGCTCTCCCACCTCGGTCAACATATTGACCTGCATGGCCTCCCCACACAATGCCTCGCCCTTTGACCATGCGTATGCTCGCGATGCTTATTGTTGCCGGCGTTCCATAGGCGTGCTCTTGACTACCCTTATGATCCCGGGATGCATGCTCGCTGACATGTCCTCTAATCTGCATATGATCCTCTCTGTGACCTGTCAGATACGTGGGTGGAAGAATTTGTACTCATGGTCGGTAGTGTGCTGCTAAGCCTTTGGAAAGAGCTTTCTTCCAAAAGTCTTGCCCGATGTTCTCAGTCTATCGGAGCACTATGGATGCGGTACTCCAGTGATCAGGACTATCTCGAATGTCTGACTGCGAGAATCTCTCAATGTAGAAGGTCATCCGCCGCGGTTAGAAAATGTGCCGACGCCATTGGCCAGTTCACTATCGCCACCTTTCCAATCATGTCTTTGTCATTAAAAGTAGCGATGGGTCACAAAATCCATCGTGATATGCTCCCACTTAGCTCGGCCACCTCCGATGGTTGAAGTAGCCTGCTTGCCTATGGTGCTTAGCCTTAACACATTGACCGTAAGACATCGTCGAGTGAGTCCCCTCGTGTGTCTACTTCCATTCGACTCGATGTCTTAAACGGCGAAGATCACAGGTACATCTTCGAACCTTACTGGATGCAATGAATCAAGAAGCGATAAAACTCCCTTGAATCTCCTCTCAAATCGATTGATTACGAAGACCACTACTGCGTCTCATAAGAACTACCATCTGTAGTGGGCGGTCGGAAACCCTCGTCACTGTACTTTGGCGTGCCGGTCCGCACGATGGACATCTCGTCACGCCCACAGGACTGTCTTTGCTCGATAGTGGCGGTGTAGCGCTGACTCCCCCAATGCCACAGGCACCTTTCGCGTCTCATGGCCAGGCGTCCCCACGGTCTCGAGGCATCATGCTCGGGCTGCCACTGGCCAATGCTTCCCGTGACTTCCTCTTGGTGCATCCAGCCACCACGTTTGCCTTGCGAGGATGGTAATCTGAAGTAAGTCATAATCCTACAGGAGCCCATCTGCTCTGCGTTGCCTCATGTTGAGGTCTCGGCTGGCGTGAACCGGGGGCTTTTATGGTGAGTGCCTCGACTCTTTGCTGCATATAGTGAGTGGCTCCAAATCTTCCCAGGCGGGCTACGGCGCGGCTCCGTATTTGTGTGTGGGAGTAGTGCAGCCGTGATTCTCGGTGTGAAACCGCCAGCAGCTCTTCTGGCCGGTGCATCAAAACGCATCAGTCAGGCCCTCGAGGCATCCTGATCTCTGTGTACCCTGTCCCTGTGGGACTATCAAGACCAGGAGCTGAAGTAAGTCCTCTTCAGTTCTGAATGCCTCCTGCATCAGGTCATCCCAAATCAAACTTGACCTCCTTGAGTCGATCTAAGTCATAAGTCTTTATGTCGGGAGAAATCCTCGATGAATCTCTGTAGTACCCGGTGATCTCAAGCTGCGTATCTCGAAGGCGGCCAGGCCTCTCAGCTCATCACGACCTTGACCTTCTGGGTCCAGCAGCGCGCGATCACGACCACTGGCGTGTCCCGAAAATCTCGCCTCGATGGCGAAACTGCTTCTTGAACTTGGGCGTATAGGCGATGGTCTCTCGGCAAACGTAACGATCTCGAATGATACTCATGCTCCCACTGGAAGCTAAGGTGGTTAAAAATATCATCCACGAAGGTGCTATGACAAAGGCCCGATCTGAATAGGGTTTGGAATACATATCTGTAGAAGATCGTAGATATTGTTGGTGCATTAATTCGATCGAAAGGGCATCTGTGGCTCAAAGTACCCGTATAAATCTGAGCGGCATCTTAGGATATCTATCTCAACACCTGGTGATAACCCGATTACGAGTCTATCTTGGAGTAGACCGGCTCCTCTCAGCCCAGTCAATAGTCTGTTGATCCTGGCGATAGATTAGATTCTTGATCGTAACCACTGTTATTTGCACGTAATCAATGCCTGGTCGAAGGGTCTTGTCATTCTTCTTATGAAGCAGGCGGGCGCCCCATGGTGAAGTTCTCGGTCCTATTGAGCCCCTTGTCGATTGCCTCCTGTAGTTGGACTCACGAGTTCTGCAACTCATTTGGTCTTTATCTGTCTTGGAGTCATGGAGATGGGTGAAGTACTAGGGTGTAACTGATACAGAGATTCTGACCTCTACGGAGGTAATCCGTGGCTTCATCCAGGAAAAACATCCATACTCGCCAAACTAGTTGAGAGTAGATCAAGTCTGGTCACCTGCGTCCTGCAAGGGTAAGGCTTTTCATTGCCCGACCGTAACTATCACGACACACGGACTCGTACCGCTGTATGGGGAAAAATATCATGCTTGTCCCCTGAAACACAACCACGGATCACCACAGATCCTGGCATTAATGGCGGTGCCCTCTGCTCATAATCGATAATGACCACATGATTGTCATTGAAATCCATCGAGGATGACGTCGAACTCGACATGTCATGATCACGGGTCCAGGTGAGTAGAGTCCAGGATCTCACAACTTCATGACCCGCGACCCATATCATCCACTATCCTTACACTAATCCTAGGGGAGGAACTCACGTACAGGGGCTCCTCAGTACGGTATCTAAGCCCGACTCTATCACAAGTGATTCGACATCTCTAAGGTGTAATCTGACCTCGAGACCTTATTCTGTAGAAAATTTTTGTACACTATGTCAATCGTTCATAGGTAATCTGAAATGATAGTCCACATTAAATCATTTTACAACAAAAATTTTATTTTAGAAAATTTCATTTTAAAATTTTTATTTCATTTATTTTATTATATATATATATATATATATATATATATTTTAAAAATCTTATGAGCAGTGTCACAACGATGACTCGAAGCTTGATGCCTGAGTAAGCGGTTGGGTGCAGTGCACACCTAAAAGGACCACAGCACCGCGCACGGTGCACCGAGTGCGCTCAGCGGTGCGCCCGGTCTGCGGCGCGTGAGCCCGGGCGGTACGTGTCGATGGCGTCTGTGCCGTATTGTAGGCTTGTGGCTGGCCAGGTGTCGTGGGCTGGACGGTAGTGTTGCCCCGAACAGGCGCGGCCAGGTGTGCCATGTACGTATCGTTGGGCGGCGCGGGTGTCGCGGCTCTGCCATTTGTGTGTGGCCTTTTCTTTGGCTGTTTGTGTGCGTGCTGAATCACTGAGTGTGTCAAGGCTGGTCGCCCCCTTGGCCATGGTCACAGGCCTTTGTATCGCGACCTTGCTCGACCCAGCTTTGTGTCTTGGGTGTCGGCCCTTGACGCCCGACCATGTGGGCCTCTGGCGTCTCCAGGCCCCAGTAAACGCAAGCCATCTCACGTTGCGCCAGTGTCGTCAGCGCACCCCTGCCTTGTGCCTCAGAATCTAGCCTAGCCTCTTGTGTCACGATACAATTTCTTTGTGCTCCGTGACCCAGCTAAGTGAAAATGGGCGATATTGACAAATATATCTTTGCATCTTTTTTTTTTTCTTTTTCCTTTTTTCCATTTCTTTTTTTCTTCACACTCTTGCTCTTTGGAAAAAAAAAACTATAAAAAATAAATAATAATATATATATATATATATATATATATATACTCCTCTCCTCTTAGTGTTATTTATTTTTTTTCATTTTCAGTACATCGAATAAATTTCTTAAAATTTATTTTATTTATTTTTCTTCACTTTTACACACTGTAAAACCTTAGAAAATTTTCTTCACATCATATATATATATTTTTTCTCATTAAATTCTGGACCATTTTGTCTAAAATTTCTCAAACACATGTTCTCACACTAACCCTAGTGTTCAACATTTTATTATTATTATTTTTTTTCCTATGTGCTATTTACCTAAGCACACAATTCAATCAATACATAACAATTCATGTTATACATAACAATTCATGTTATGCACACCATTCACACTCCAATCCTGACTATCCACACAATCACGCAAAACCTGATTGCATGTAGTGTTCCTAATCTGTCCGTGATTGTCTAGGTATCCCATACCTAACCATCGAGCCACACCAAGTGGTGATGTTCTTATACCTTACAACCATGGCCTAAGCCCAAGTCCCTCAATCCCTAGGTAATCGTATACCTAACTTATTGATACTAAGCTCTAGGTATTTATAAACCTAGGCTTTGATACCAAATTTGTGGCGCCCCAAGCGAAGTGGTTAATATTCCTATGTAAACCCATGGAATACTCGTGAATAGATGCAACAGGCACTACTCCCACAAAATCGAATGAGTCTCCTTTGCGCTTAGGAAGCTCACCACAAAGTACAAGCTTGTCAGCAAATATTGTAGAAGCGACATCAGGTTCGTATACGAATTAAAATGATAAAATAAGCCACTTGGGCTAGCATTAATACTCACAACAAACATACCAACTCATATATAGTTCGAAGTTAATACATTACTCTTAATACTGACATATATTAAAATTATAAGAATTCTAATACATGTCATACATACTAGTAAAAATATGAAACCCACGAAATCGACTTTCTTCTCAAAGCGACCTCTAATGAATGTTGCCTTCCCAATCGCTCCCTGTACCTGAAATGGTGATCCCTGCGACGAGGTGAAATGGCTTGATAGAATAATTTCCTACATGGGTTTCCTGCCTAGTGCCTTCACATGGCAAACAATCACATTCAAGCAATTTCATGAACCACTCTCGAATGTCACCACATGCCCGAACCCGGTATCTCGAGTCACATGTTCACTTAACAACTCTTAAAAAAGCGCGTATATGAGAAAATAATTTCCAAACAAGGTCTTTGTTTTTAGCGAGTGGACAACCCTCCCGGAATTATAAATAGTGGGCCAGAGCTAGATAATTTATTTGTGGATAACCCTCAGATGTATATCAATTGGGCCGACTCAGGCCAGTTGATATGGACAACCCTCCGATGTTGTAATGGACACCTTTCAAGAAAATTATTATTATTGGTCAACCCCTCTCACAAGCAGTTCTCTCGAAACCTTCTCTGCTCAAATCCTATTGTTCTAGGGTGCCGGTATATAGGATACCATGATACCAATTAAATCGTTAAATGTAATATATTCCGCATGCATATATATTAACATAATTAAATCATGAAACATGTTATGCAAATTCACCATCAATTACACCAAAATTAGCTCACATGGGCTAATTAACAAACACGAGCAATTCATTTTGAATCACTCAACCAAACACATTTTCACACAAAATTATTTAGTGTCACTATTCACATGAACAGTAAAACCCTCGGGTTACTGTTCACGATCACTCAATTAGGAATTTTCTCCACTTGGTTCAAAGCTTTTGAGACCGAATTTATGGCTAAAACAAGCCTCAGAACATTCCTGCATTCATGGCGCAAACCAATTAATGCAAGTAGGAAAGATCCCTACCTCTTGGGTTGTCGAAACTCCACCAAATTAGATGCCACCAGCGTAGCCTCGCCGTGTCGCAGCTTTCCTTCTTGCTTAGTCGGCAAGCCAGTCCGTCAGTTTGAATCCTGAGAGAAGCCCTCCCTCTCTCTAAAAACATGAAAACCTAAGCATTCATCCCTCCCTTCTCACACTTGCGTTTGGCTTTTCAATTTGAGAAGATGACCACTATTCAAAAATTTGTCTTATTATCTCATTAAACTTTCATTTAATTCCCATTATGTCCCTTCTTCTAGATTTTTGACACTTGGCACTATCTAGGCCGTCCATTTCCATCATCTCTCTACTCATGCAACATGTGTCACATGAGTACATGTAATAGGTGACTTTTGTCACATCACATGTCGTTTTCACGGTGCAGATATCATTGCCTCGGCGTGCAAATTAGGCTATCTTGGAATTAATGGTCGGCGTGGTAGCTAGATTTGGCGAAGCGATTCCAACGGTGAAGTGCATTTCATCATCGAAGATCTAGAAAAATTTTAGATTTTAAAGTATTTGTTTTACCCTTTTTAGAAAATTGATTTTCTGGGTCTTCTGAGAACGATAGTTGTTGAATTAGTTTCAACCCGAGACTGATTTAACATAATATTTGCTTGTGTTTCAATTGTTGAATCGTTATGAATTTTGGAGTGCGTTTGTGAGTAAGGCGTAGATCCCAGATTATGAGCGGTACAAATTAATTTAAATATCTTGTTTAGAGGAGACACACTCATTTAGAAACAAGTAGTTTTTGAAATACGATTTCGATTTTGATGGATTTAAAGATATAGCTCAGTTCTCTTATTCAGCGATTGGATTATTTATGAAATTGAATATGTTTGACATAACACATTGATACAATCTAATGAATTATAGATTTTGTTTAATATTCTTTTGAGAGTTATCTTGGGTTTGAATAAGTAATTTATTAAAGTCGTTCCAATTTAAATGATTTAGGTGCTTAAGGTTTTTTAGTCTTCTTTTCAACCATTAGATTACGAATTTTGGTATGTTTGATATCTAAGACGCAGTCTGAATTGCAAACAGGTGGAGATGAGATATATGACTTGAGGAAGGAGTTATAGAAACAAAACCGTGGAAGTGATTGTTATTGTTAATACTATTAAAGATAAAAGGTAGGTTTAAATCCCAAATTTGGAAGCTTAAGATGTTTCATCCTTTGTGGGAGGTTATCCCATAGTGGAAATTGACAAAAGAGTGGAAGGCCATGATGACTCTTAATTAAATATTTTTTGGAAAGAGGAAAGAATGGAAGACCATGAGCCTCCCCCCACTTTGAGTGGGAGGCCCTAAGTGGCCTGATAGTTTAAAAGTTTTAATAATTTGGGCTTTGATGTCCCAATTTTGGGAAACAACTCGGCCTGAGAAGCTGCCACTTTACCAAGTAAGTTTCTTCTACTTTCTTTTTAATTATGAAATATTTTTATTTTTACTTTTTTAATTAATTGTCTTCTACATCTATTTAATTTATTGTTGTCTTTAATTAGTCATTTAATTTGTAGTTTATTATTTTATGTATATTGTTGCTTTTTGTTTATTTAATTAAATTTATTTGTTGTGTTTTTAATAATTTAAATTTGTTTTTCTCAACACATGAACAATCACCCACCCTTAATTTATTAAAATCCCAAATTCAAAAAATTGAAGTTCTAAATTTTCATTTCTCAAATTCTAAAATTCAAGTGTTCAAATTTCAAAATTTAAATTCTCAAAATTTCATTTTTTTTAAATTAAATTTTTCAATTTTAAAAATCAAGTCCCCTAATTTCCAATTTCAATTATTCAAGTTTTAATTAAAATTACAAAATTCTGAATTTTAAAATTAAACACTTTATAAATTTAAAATCATTTACTCTCCAATTTCAATTATTCAAGTTTATAATTTCAAAAATTAAAAAATTCTAACTTTCAAAATTCAAGTGTCCTAATTTTAAAATTCGTAGCCTCATAATTTTCAATTTCAAAATTTAAAGTTTCCAATTTCAAATTTACAATTCCCCAATTTTAAAATTCAAGTGTCATAATTTTAAAATTCTAAATTTAAAATCTCAAATTTACAAAATTAAAGTTCTTAATTTCAAAATTCAATTTCCAAAATCCCAATTCAAAATTCTCAAACTTTCAAAATTCTCAATTTCCAATTTTCAAAACTTGAATTTCAAATCAATTTTCAAAAATTCCAAACACATGTGACACCCAGCTGAGAATTAAGTTGACAACCGTCGGCTTCATGAGAAGACTCGTGGGCGGAGTATCCCCTTTAATACGAGGCTCTACTAAAATACAACATGTACAAAAAGCACATCAACATGCGGGATAATACACGTAGAGCTCATGGTCCGTTATGGTGAAATTGACTCTTGAGGCCCCTCACCCACTGCAAAATATCTGGGACTAATTACCACCGAGTCCTCGAGTTTAATTACAACAATCCTTAAAAATATTACAAATTAGAACAAGGTTGTTCCATTATTTTTACAATTCTTTTACAAATACAAGCTAGAACTAGTTTGTTCAAGCTCTTTACAAACACTTTTATTTTCAGCCACAACTTTGTTTCTTCATAGTGACCTTGAATGAGTGTGATCACTGCCATCACTTCACCTTGCAGAAAGGGGTTCCATGACAGGTGAGCAATGCCTAGTAGGGTAAACTCTTCTGAGGGTACTCATAAGTCTGCGTACGTCTGTGTTAACACGATCAAACATTCCAGTAAAATGGGTTTCTACTATGAATCGCATCCATGAATGAGTGCTTCACTCACCATGCCCACTGCTGCTGATCCTCAGCTCGCACATGCCCAGTAACTCAAGTGTAAAAACTTTTACTGTCATTAATGTTTCACCAATGCAGCCCGCTGCTCGAAAACTGAAGCTTTTGTTTTTAAGCACCGATGGACATCTCCGATAAACCGCTTTATTCAAAGCCATTGGACAATCTCAGAAAAATAGCTTTAGAAAAATTAAGAAAGCATTGGACAATCTCAGATAAATGACTTTATTCAAAAGCATTGAGCAGGATTTTGATAAAGCACAATGAAAGCATTGACGGGTAACTCAGATAAACAACTTTGCATTCCAGAAGGATTGGAAAATCTCAAAATAAGTAACTTTATTCAAAAGAATTGGAAAATCTTCGATAAATAGCTTTATTAAAAAGCATTGGATAATCTCCGATAAACAACTTTATTCAAAAGCATTAGACAATCTTCGATAAACAGCTTTATTCAAAACCATTGGATAGTCTGAAATCGTAGCTTTGTTTCATTTATGAAATGCACTGTGAGACTTGTTGGATGCAATTCGAGAAATCTTAGAGCTCACCACCCACTCACGAATGATGAATGATTATGATAATACTTACCGCGCACCCATTTAATCACGATGTCCTGTGCATATGAAATGCAGTATGCCATTCCATGCCTATACCATATAATACATATGATAGAGGCTATATGAACATTTTAAACCATTTATAATACCTATGCATCATTTGAACAATCATATCAATTAACATACAATTTCCAAATAAACCACACAATATATGTCAACATATTATACACACATATATTGACATCTACAAGTCATCACCAATCAAGCAATGACTTACATTATATTCTAGGCTTAATTGTGACACCATGTCCTAAATAGCCTACAACCAACCATCTGATGACCTTGTTCATAGACAGACACATCCTGAAGCCAAACCATTAGAACACATGGTTGAAACTACACAATTTCAAATAGAGTATATCATAATTCAGCAATGATACACTCTGATCATATACGGTGTGAATCAGGACCTGATCATTAAGCAACCTAAGCTATAGCGTCTGGAAGAAAGCGAACAACGAGCTATAGAGGTCTGATTTAGGTGATTCAAAATCCTAACATCAAGTTCTTAGATAGAGCTACAATTTCCTTGAAGGATATTAGTCCAAATTCTCACTTTTTCCCAATCTAAAATCAGTCCCAAAAATCTAGACAATTAGGTTCGGCCCAGCAGGGCAACTGTAAGCGGAGTCCAAGAAGAATGGACCATAAATTGGGTTATAGATGTCCAATTTGGGTGATTCAAAAGCCTAATATCAAGTTATTAGATAGGGCTACAATTTCCTTGAAGGATACTAGTTCAAATTCTCCCTTTTTCTAATCAAAAATCAGCCCCAAAAACTGGACATCATATAGGGTCAAAACAGGGCACTATTCCCATAACCCTTTAATTTGCCCAAGCTTGACCTTAGAGCAAAGGGCCAAACAACCTTTAGGAGTATTAAACTCAACCAAACTACCCTTAGAATGGAAAATAACCAAAGTAGAAGAGTCCCTACCTCTTGGAGGTGAAACACAGCGTCCCAGGGATTTCCTCACAGAACACTTCCTAAACCCCAGCTTTTCGACTTCGAACCTTAGTCTTGGCTTGTAAAACAACAGGGAAAATTAGAAGTTTTCAAAAATGAAAAATGATAATAATAATAATAATAAATTGCGAATGGCTCATAGAAGCACTGAAATTCTCTAGATCTCGGATGTGAAACGAATTTCTTGTAGTTATTTTCGTCTCGAGAAATCCTATGACGAAAAGTTTCGTTTGAATTGACCTTTGTCGAATTTTCATGTTTTTTTTTTTTTTTTGGATGGTGAATTGCCAATGACTTCCAGGGACGAGATTTTTACGAGATCTCGGCTATCAAGAAATAACTGGAGTTAAGTTCATTTAAAATGAATTGAATTGAAGAGAAATAAATTGTTTCGGGACAGAAATGAACCTGGACGGGTCATGGACGCGTGGAGCAAAGTGGGCCTTGCATCCAACTTAAATTAAATGAGACAAAGGGAAAAGAGAAGAAAAGATCACATTTTCTCCCCATTTTTGGCAGGTTCGGTCAGTGGGCATGAGTTAGAGAGAGAAAGGAGAGAAACTCTTCCTTATCTACGATCTCAGATCAGAATTGGTCGAATCTGTCGGCAAGATTTAAAGGTTCATCTCACTTTCTCGGCCAAGGGCTACGTGTGGGTGCAGACAATAAACAATTTAAATTGAAGATTTAAATGTTTGGAGAAGAAAAGTTAGAGAGAGAAGCTTTACCTTCTCTCTAAGATCTATGGAGCTCGAATGATCGTCTCACGTCGGGCTAAGTTATATCAACCCATACATAAATTGGAAAGTTATATCAATGAACACATAAATTCCAATTAATTCACACGATTCATGCCAACATATCAATACACGCATACATTGACATCATAAGTCATTACCACTCGAGTAACGATATACTTTAACCTCTAGGCCTAATGTGACATATCGAGTCCACAAGTCGCCTACAACAATTCATGCAATGGCCTCAATCATACACAAAATCATGCATTTCCCCAAGCCTCATGGATAATTATATCAAAATGCATATAATCACCAAACAACATACAAATTTCAATGTATTAGACCACACGTGTTATCACAACCAAGTAATTTGCACACTTGGTGCTACAATTAAATTTTTAGAAAATATGTGGGCACCAAATTCCATTCACAGGCATATGGTCAGATTCTAGACTCAAGGGAGCTTCGTGAGTCGAGAATACGTGAATTCGGAGTTAGGAAAGTTATGGCCGTCCCGAGGGGTGGAGGCCTCATGTGAGCTGATGACTTCTGAGCGAACGTGAGGGCCTCTTGTTTTCATCATTTTTGGATATAATATGAGTTCAAATTGTATTAAGCTATATATGGATGGATTCTAGACTCAAAGGGCTTTCCATAGAGTCTAAGAACACATGAATTGGAGTTTGGAGGAGAAAGTTATGGCCGTCCAAAGTTGGATGCCTCATATGAGCGATAACCCGAGAAAAAGTATTTTGGTTCTCGCAATCAAACAACCTAAGGCTCAACCAAGACCAAAACAACTCCTAGATGGAAAATAAGCCCGAGTAGGAAGGTTCTCTCCAAACTCCAATTCGGGTGTTCTTGGACTCTATGGAAAGCTCTTTGAGTCTAGAATCCATCCATATATAGCTTAATGCAATTTGAACTCATATTATGTCCAAAAATGACAGCAGTAGGCCCGCTGGTTGCTACTCGTAAATCCTTGTTCATGAACCTCCCAACAGACGGCCATACTACAAATCATTTAGATTCGCGTGTTCTTGGACTCTACAAGAAAAGCTCCCCTTGAGTCTAGAATACGACGGCCTCTGAATGACATTGTGCCCGCATGCCTCTAAAAGAATACAATTAACAACACCAAGTATGAATAGCTGGTGGTAACGCGATGATGATAACCTACATTGAGAAACAGTGTTCATTTGGTGGTTCATATGCATGTTGATATAATTATCCATGTGAGCCATAGTTGTGTATGATTTAGGCCGTGCATGGCTGTTGTGGGCGACTGGACTGATATGTCGCGATTAGGCACAGAGAGGTTAAAGTATGTCGTTTCGGTGGTAATGGCTTATGATGTCGTGTGCGTGTGATGTTGGCGCGTGGTCGTGTGGTGGTAGGTATGTGTTCGGTGATATAACTTCCCCAATTGACCATGGAGTTGAAATGCATGGTAGGCATTTACATATGGCTCTCATATACATGGCATGGTGATAGACCTTGACATATTGGATTGCATTTTGTGCAAGTACTTCGCATGGGAATGGGTGTGAGTACATGGGAAAAAATCAGCATTGTGTTTGGTGTTGATCTTGGTTTTGGTCTAGGGACAAAGTCCTGATTCGCATGAATAATCGGAGGTTGCCATACTTTTGAATAAAGTAGTTTGGCTTTAGGAGAGATAATCGATAGCTATAAATAAAACTATTTGTTGGGTATGTCCGATAGTTTTGAATTGCAAAAAAAAAAAAAAAAAAACCTTTGTTTGGAGCGTTTTGCACCATCACATGTGCATGTTGGAGAGAAGTCGGTGAGGACTTGGTACAGGGATCATGAGGAGTAACATCTCATTCATGTCATGTAGATTCCATTCTAGGATTCGACAATCGTGATTGGAATGTTCTTATGACATGACCATTGCATATTGCGCAGGTGGGAGTAGCCCTTGGCAGAATTCCTCTCTTGGGCATTGCTCACCTAGTCGTGGGACCCCCTTTCAGGTACAAGGGATGTGCAGGGAGATGACACTCACTAGAGAAGTAGATAATATGAGAAAGAAAAGCCCCGGGATTGTGGCTTTAATTTATATTTTATAAAACATGTATTAAATTCACTTAATTTTGATATATGTTTTGTTTAAATAATTAATAAGTTTAAACTCTTATGGACTATGGTCCTGTAGTCATGTGCTTATATGTTTGAGTATGGATAAATGGGCCCTATGTGGCCATTTTTACTCGTATGTGGACCCGGTGTGGTTGTTGTATAATATTGGGACAGGTTGCCATGTAATTGCATAGGTTGTATATAATATCCGAGGGTGGAGGACACTTCAAGACTCCTAGTCAGTCAAAGCAGGGAGCATGTTTCCACTGCCACCAGCTTGGACACTTTCGATGGGATTGCCCACAGAGGCAGAGATCCCAAGGTTATGGGACACCTAAGTCCCAATCGTCGATGAGACGAGTTAGGGTTGCCAATCAGGCAGGACAGATAGTATGTTTCCATTGCCACCAGCCTAGACATATGAGGAGGGATTACCCTCAAAGACAGGGATCCCAGGGTTTAGGGACAGTGTAGCCCCAATCAGTTGTGGGACGGGAGCGGATACTGTCTATTCCTCCACATCCTAGTATGGGTCAGAAAAGCTGTTGATCTATGGGATGACTTTGATATTCTAATTACTCCTAGTTTTAATAAGTCATTTATATGCATTTTATAATCTTCTCTATCTTTACCAGTTGCTTCTATTTTAGTTGTTTTTATCTTGTACTCTAGATTTTTTATTTTTAAAATACATTGTATCTTATATTTTTCCCAATATTTTAACACATTTTCTCCTATGATTTCTAGTTTTTCTAGTATGTCTATTATATTTTGTAGTTGTTCTTCATTTATCATAAAATATTTTATATTTCTATCTATTCTTATTAATGCACCTAATTCTTCTTCATTTAAGTATTTCTTCTTTTAAATCTATTTATTTTTCTTCTAAAGGTTCATTTTCGCTACAATTCTTCTTCTTCTTTACATTTGCAGTCTTCATTATTAATTATCTTTTTATGAGAAATTTTTATTTGTTTTTCTAATTTTGAAGAAGTTGTTTTTTCTCATATTTTTAATGGGTTTGTTATATTGTGTCTTAATAAATTAAAAAAAATCTTTACTAAAAGTTACTTGTTCGTTATCTTTTTAAATAACAATTTGTCATAAATGTTATTTTGGCTCCTGGCTCTAGTTGGTACTTATAATTGTTAAAACTACCATCTATTTGTTGAGCTATCATTGGTTTTTTTGCTAATATCATAAAATCTTTTGGTATTATTTTTCATCTATTATTACATGAGTACATTTTGTATCTAATAAGACATTTATTTTAATCAAATAATTTCCTATTCTTATTGTCGTTAACGCAGTGACAGAAAGATAATTTTGAGAAAAGATGAAATGGTAATTTTAGTAAAATCCGAAATTTTTATAGATTTCAGATGACAAAGCGGACTTCACCCGTTGGAATCGTCTCGCGATCAGCTACCGCGTCGAATTTCGTCGGTCGGGAGCAGTCGGAATTTCACGTTGTCGAGGCAGGGTGTTGAGTGCGATCGCCAGGTTTGAGAGACATGTGATGTGACAAAGTCACCTACTACATACCTATAGACATGTGTGAGTAGAGAGAGGATGAGATGGATGGCTTAGATTAATGCATGTGTAATCGAGAAAAGGCGCATTGGGAATTATTGGAAATGTTAATGAGGAGAATAAGAGCAAAATAGAAAATGATTGTCTTCCTCATTAAAACACAAAAAAATGGGCTGAGGGCTGGAATTTGGTGCAGTAAATTTGGATTTTTGATTTTAGAGAGAAGGAGCTCGCTGTCTACAGATTTGCGACCTTTCGGGCCGAAATCGGAGTTCTCACAGACAAGAGGCTGATGGATCTGCCGCAGCCAGGGCTACAGCGTGGACACCAATTTGGTGGAGTTAATTAACTCCAAGAGGTAGGGATCTTTTCCTACTTGTGTTATTGTTGGCTAAGAGTCATGTAAATGGTTGGGGATGTTGAGGCTTGGATTAAGCGGTGCTTTCGGTCTCGAAACGTGTTTTGAGCTAGAGTGGAGAAAATCCCCATTGTTGTGGCTAGTGAATAATTGCCAACCAGGGTTTTCAACATTCATGAATAGTAGCGTGATTTTTTGGGTGGATTTTTATGATGTTCTGAGTGATTCAAAATGAATTGGGCGATTTGGTTAATTAGCCCATGTGAGCTAATTTGTTGATGATTGAGAATCGAATAATATGAATTATGGGAATTAATTGTGTTAATACATGCATGTAAATGTATTAGCATGAATGGCTTGGAAATGTGTGAGAGTTAATATGTTAATGCATGTAATTAGATGTGTTAACATGATGTGGAATTATATACAAATATAATTGTGTGTAAGCCATTGGAAATGAATTGTAATTAGCTCAAGTGAGCTAATTTTGATGTTAGTGATGTGAATTAAATAACATGTGACATGTATGTAAATTTTGTTAATATATGTGTAAATGATATATTGGCATGTGTGGTTTGATAATGACATAATACATTTCATATGCACCTGGGCAACCTAGAAAATTAGGTGTGAGTGCATGACATGAAAGAAATGAAAAGGGGGGTTTTTTTTTCTCGCATTGGCTTAGGCATGCGTGAGGGAGTCGGTGAGGACTCGAGACACGGGATTGGGTATGTAGACATTCAAGTAGGATCATGTATTTGCTTGAGTGTGTGTTGCATGTTGGGCTCATTGCATGTGCACTTAGGTGGGGAGTAACCCGTATGAGTTTTCCTCTTTGGGTGTTGGCTCCTCACCACTGTCGAGATATGATTTGGTCTGAGGGTTGTTCGAGACAGTGCTCTTTGGGGTGAGATTTTTAGAAGAAAGTTGGGTTGCTGGCTGATGTTTTGGTATAACATGTATTAGATTCTTCATTTTAATATGTGTTTGTATTAAAATGACCATAATAACTCTTGAGCTATTGGGACATAGTTGAATTGTTATCTATTTTGGTAGATATTTCATGTATGTTTAAAGGTAGCCCATATTTACTCATTTTATTAAATGTGGACCGAATTAGTCGTTGTAAAATTATTGGAGACGAGTTGTGTTTTGGAGTAGAGCTCCCCGTACAAAGGGACTGGGCCTCATGAGTGGTGTTAGGTTGCAGAAACGACGTCCACACAGTATTCTACGAGTTGACAGGTTGTCAGCCAGAGACACCACGGTTGAGTCCACATGTGGTGCTATATTTCCTAATTTGTTACATACATGGGATGTACTATTATTTCTTTTTCACTCTCAGATAATTCTTTTGGAATTTCTTCTAGTTTTCTTTTACCTAAATATTTTTCAATTTTTTTGTCTAAATCATAGTACTTTCTTTGAGTAATACTATTTCTTTTTCTAAATTATCTATTTTTTCTTTTAAAGAAATATTTTCTACCATTTTTTCTGTTGGTTGATTATCAGTTAAACTAATATTAAAATATTCTTCTATACATATTATACACCCTTCTAAAAAACATTTATTACATTTTGCTCTATGTAATTTATCTGAAAACCATTTACATAATATAATCTAATCCACTATTTTTCTTCCATTTATGTTCATATGTTATATTCATAAATTCTATTCCTTTATAGGGTAGTTTTTCTACCATTTGATATAGTTTTTGTCTAGGTTTTATTATATTTATATGATAATCTTCCCTAAATCTTTCTATTATGGTTTCTATTATATATTTTCTTCCTTTATCATAAAGAGGTATGGTTATTTCAAAAACTTCTATTACCATTCCTTATGTTAGTTGAATTATTCTACTTCTTTTTATTTTTGTTTTATTAGTTTCCATTTTTTTACTTGTGATTTTAATTTTGAGTATAATATATTTTTTGCCTTATTTAATTCATCTATTTTAACTTGATTATTTTCTGAATCTATAACTTGATCCATAAATTATGTTATGAATAGACCTGATTCAATATCTAAGTCTTCATTTTTGCTTTCAGAATTCTCTTTTCCATCTTTTATGCTTACTATATATGCTATATATTGTTTCTGTATTGGAAATATCTTCATCTACTTTTACTAATTCTTCATTAGTACATTCTAAGAAGTTTTTCTTTCTAGAGCAGTTATTGCTTAAATGATCTACTTCTCCACATGCATAGCATCTTAGTTTATTTTTGTAAATTCTTCTAGGATTATATTTTCTGACATGTTTGTTAGGATCTAAGTAAGGCTTTCTTCGAATAGATCTTTTTAGATAATATTTTTAGTTAAAATTCTTATGTGGTTTGTACCTTTTCTTTTTTATCTTCTTCCATTCCATATGTTTGTGGTGTAAATATGGTTTTATAGAATCTATACTGGCTTTTCTTAAGTTGTCTCTGGGTTTGTATTTCACCATTTTCTTTTAAGTATTTTCATTATATGATTTATTCTATGGCCTATACTCCATGGTTCTTGATATCCTACCATGTCATCTTGTTGGACTCCTTTTAATTCTTTCCATGAAGCTTCTATTTCTCTTCCTAAAGTTCCTGGTAATTTTCTAAAAAGTTTTTCTTCTAATTCTTGGTTCAATCCATTTCCTGAAATAACACAAAAATGATAATATGTATGGCAAAATTCTTTTATATATTTCCAATCTTTTATCTGCATTTGTTCAAATATAATAATGCTTCTTGTTGTAGAGTAATATGTTCTGAGTTGGGATCTTCTCCTTTAATTAAACTACTATCTAATTTACAAAATTATATGGATTAACTCCTAGACTAAGTATATTATTATAATTTTTTCTAAAGTTTGTCTTCTATGATTCCCACAGTGCTCTAGTACTTTCTCCTAAAAAGGTTTCTATATATTTGTATGGTTTTAGTGCATTTCTTAAGGGTATGTTCTTTACTTACACTTCCTCACAGGTATTTCCAAACATCTATTACACTATTCTTCAGTGATGTGAAATTGCTATATTAATATTTGTTTGTGAGGCACATACTTGCGATTTATGAGTGCTTTCTATTGGTGTAAAACCCCGGAAAATTAGAAATTTTCAAAATGGCAGGCTATTGTAAAATAATAAAATTGCCATAAGGGTTGTTAGAAAATTCTCTAGATCTCGGATAACGAAACAGACCGAGCCGTTAAATTCGTCTCACGAAATCTAGTGACCTAGAAAAGTTTCGTCGAATTCTGAAACAAGCAAAATATTTTTACAATTTTCTGGGTGATAAGTTGCTAGTGACTTCAGGGATGAGATCTTTACGAAAATCTTGGAAGTCAGGAAATGACTTGAGCTAAATTCATTTAAAATAAATTGAACTGAAAAGAAATAAATTGTTTCGGGATTGAAACGGACTCGAATGAGGCAATATGAGCCATGTATTCAAATAATAATAAATAAATAAAAAAGAAAAAGAAAAGAAAAGATAAAAGCAGAAATAAAAAGAAAAATTATTCGATAGGGACGGGAGGGAGCGTTAGAGAGAGAGGTATTTTTCTTTGTAAACTTCTCTCACAAGATCTACGGAAGTGGACCATAGGTTTTCGTCGGAGGCTTGAAGACAAAGTCGATCACATGTGGCCAGGAGCTGCGTGTGGACACGAATCTTGGAGTTTCGTCAAACTCCACGAGGTAGGGAATTTTCCTACTTGTGTTGTTGTGAGACCCCGGAAAATCCATATTTCCTAAGGAAGGATAAAATGATAATTTCGGTCAAAATCCGGAATTTTTCTAGATCACGGATGACAAAACGGACTTCACTGTTGGAATCGTCTCTCCACGAAATCGCTGTCGAATTTATTAGATTAAGAACAGATGCGAGATTTCCACGTTCGAGGCACGAGAGGATGCATGACGCCCAGCGCGTTTTGGGTGGCCAAAGCGCCCGTGTCGATCTTTGAATCTGGTCTGACAGAGCTTAAGTGTGGGTCTCAAGTGACACATGACGCTGATGCCATTAGAAATCTCGAAATTGGGTGGATAAGGATAAAGGTGTGATCCACTTGAGTCAATGATGACGACCGCGCGATAACACGTGAGAGGACTTTTCTCTTACATCCCAGAAATCATGGGCAATCTGGTTTGGGAAGGGAAAGGAAGAGAGGAGATGCGTAGAAAGAGAGATAGAAAGAGAGGGTTTAGAGAGAAACCTACCTTCTAAATTCCCGATCAGGCCGTCGGTTCAGGCGAGGTGAGAAACAAAGTTGCTCCCAACGGCAAGAGTTCTGCGTGGGTACTAGTTTGGGAGTTTCCGTGAACTCGGGAAGGTAGGGGTTTTCTCTACTTGCTTTACTTTGTTTAAGGGTTGCTCTTAATGGATGAGGATTTGTTGAGGCCTGGATGGCCGTGATTTCGGTTCCAAAAGATTTGGACCGAGTGAATAAATCTCTGGAATGGTTTGGACAGTCCACGGACTGTTTGCGTGATTGTGTGATGTTGTATTATTGCCATGGGTAAATAACATGCTGATTGTGATTTTTGTAGGAAGCGGTTTAAGATGAATCATGGTTATCTGCCTCAAACGTGTGATTAATCTTGTGTATTGTTGTAAGGCCCCGAATAGCATGATTTGTGGAATTAATTTTGTTAATATAGCCATGAGTGATGTATTAGCATGTGTTGAATGTTTGTTGTGCCATTGTATTGCACTTAGGTGGGAGGAAGTAACCCAGTAGGAAATTCCACTCACGGGCATTGCTCCTGCATCGAGGAAAGCTCTTTTAGTCTTGAAGACGGCAGGATGGGATGCATCAGGGACCTTAGAGGCGAAGAAAGCGGCGAATGGCCTTATCTTTTTTGCTGTGTTGATTACGGGCAAGACCTGATTTTGTATAAATTATAATAAATACAATTGTGAACAAATTGTAATTAAATCGACTTTATAAAATATATAAATTATGAGTAGGATGTGTAGGCCCAAGTGGCCATTTATGCACAAGTATGGGTCTCATGAAGAGGGCGTACTAGATTCAGCCGGGGTTGTGGATAGTCAACGGACACGGTTTAGGGCGTCTGATTGTTTCCTTCCTCAGGCGTTGTAAACTTGTGATTGGCTTAGAGGCCGTGAAAGGCCGTAAATTTCAATCCTCAAATTTTTTGGTGAGTGTAAAATTTTAGATTTTTGGAATTTGTTTGAGATAGTCAGGATTGAATTCGGAATTTGTTTTGGGTGATTAAATTTGAATTTCGGGGCCTTTTGGAGCAGTCCGGGCTAAAATTACAGGTTGTTTCGGGTAGTCTCGGACTAAGTTAAGAAGTTTGGTTTTTGATCCGAGACTGATGTCTTCGAGGGTTTGTGGTGTGTCGATGGTCGGTGGCGAACCTTGAAGGGCAGAGGTGCCTTGCTCATCAGCGGGTCACGAGATTTGGGCCGTGCATTGTGTTATTGTTGTAAAATGTTAAATAACATCTTTGTATGTATAAAAATCATGTTAATATATATTTATTTGATGTGTGCGTGAATTGCAGATAACAAATTATATGTAAAATTATAATTGTCCATGATGTATTAAATGTTTCATACCAATACTCTTAGTACATCATAAATATGAAGGAAGATACATTAGCATCATGCATTTCATATGCATACTAGTCACATCGCGTGAGTTGGTGTGGTCTGCGCGATCTTATTCGCATTGTTCTTGATGAATGAGTGGTGAGATCGGAAATGGGACAACGTCCAAAATCGAGACTCACGGTTGTATAAAATAATAATAATAATAAATCACATGTGTTTTGGTGAAGCATGATGGGGCAGATCCCCCCTAGGGTGAAAGACTCAAATTTTATTCTTGGTCAGACATATGTATCAGCATTGAAAATTTAGCAAAGTGTGCAAGGAAGGTGTTGCGAAGCTGCGGTGAGACCGGAAGTCGCAGCCAAATCTGCGAGTTTGATAAATTAAAATTAGAGGGTTGTCGATGGTTTGAGTCGTAGGTTAAATACCGTGGCTAGTTTCAACACTTGGTAATTGCGGGTGTGGGAGTCGGTTGGGACTCGGGTTGTGAGCATGAGAGTCGCATCTATGCAACACTGGAGGGCATTCGCCTGTTTTGCATAATTGTATGAAATATGATTTATTTATGTACGCCATTGCATGTGCATTTTGGGAGGGAGTAGTCCTGAAGTAGGAAAAATTGTCTCAGACATTTAGCCATCTATCGTGGGACCCCACCCCAGGTGAGGAGGTCTGGGAACGGCACTGTGAGGCCGTGATTCTGAGAAAGGAGGTCGATGTGTGGCCTTGATATTACTTTTGTAAAAAGTATTTTATGTAAAAAGAATTGTAATTAAATTCTTTTAGACTATTGTATAAATAGTTCGCCGGTATGTAATATGGTAAGAGGGTCGTGATCAGACTCTTATGGACTGTAATTAAGCTTTTTATTTTCATATTTTAGATTTAAATGTGAATGAATGAGTCCCGGTAAAGGGAAGTATATTGGGGATATGGACAGATGAACCCTATGGGGTTAATACTACTTATGTTGAGACCTTGGATGAGTTATGATTATATTGTTATATAGGTTGTATGTTAGGTAGAGCTCCCTGAACAAAGGAGACTCTACTTGATTTTTAAATATGGATTGATAACTTCGGACTGCTTGATTGGTATCAGGTCACGAAATCCACGAGGAATTCACGGATTTGTGGGTTGCATCGATGAGACGGGGATGAGATATCCCACGGTGGGTATGGTCTTCCTTTAGGTCTGAAATCTATAGATTCATCATATGTTTAACTTGGTCAAAGTCTGTTTATATGGCTTACTTGTGGTTTAGGCAAATTTCCTCCTCATTATGTGTTGCTCCTATAGGTTGGCTTCTAGTAAAAGGTGTAGGAGAGGCTACAGTATTTATATCATCTTCCATCTTATCTAAATTTTCTTTTTGTTTATCTATTATTTCATTTTCTTCTTCTATTAATTCTATAACAACTATATTTCCTAATTTATCGTAAGCTAACCTTTCATCTTCTTCAATTTTTCCCTTTTGTAATGTTAATGCTTCTATTTCTAATATTTCATCATCTATCTGCTATTAATCCATCAGTTTGATAGAAAATTCTCTTTATTGGATAAGTCTTTCCTTCTAAAATTATATAATTTATTATTGTTTCTGTTAATTCTTCTTGGTATTCTTCACTTTCTTGGTGATTATTATCTTTTTTATAATCTATAAATCTTATACTAGTTTCTCCTAAAGTATTTTGGTATACTAAGGAAGATTTTGGTAAAATTGTTTTTTTTGTTAACTAAAGTCTTCTAAATTCCATTCTAATTATGCTAAATTTTCTGCACTTATTGCTTGTGATTTAACCATTCCTACTCTTTTGGTGGCTAATAACTTTACTATATCATCTACTTTTATTTTTACTTTATCATCTGCATAATTTATACATCTTCCAATAAATCTTCTATTAATTAATAAATTACTTCCTTTAACTTGCTGTTCATATTCTTTTGTTTTAATTCTTATTTTCATATCTTGTTGTAAGTCTTTAAGACTCATCATGAAGTTTGACATACAATAAATTATTTCTATATTATTATTCATATCTATTTACGTATTTCTTGCTCATTCTTTTCTATACATCCAAAACTATCATCATATATATGTATTAGAGTTTTTGTTCCTAAACCTTTTCTTCTTAATCCTTTAATAGCTATGGTTATTAGTCTTAAATGACAAAAATTATAACTTTTCTTTAATTTATCTATCACACATTTTCCTAATAATTCTAGTATAATTGTATCATTTCCTAAACATTGGATTTTTTCTTCTTTGATACATTTTCTCTATTTATTTCTTTTTTCTAATATTTTTCTTTTGTATATTATTTTTGGTTCTTATATTTTTAAACCATTTATTTTAAAATTTTCATATTCTATTTCTTGATCTATAATTTCAGCTATTTTTGTTCCATACTTATCAGTTTGTCTAAGTAATCTATCATTATTTCTACTTGTTTCTCCTATTTCAATTATTGTTCTAGAAATTCCTGAAAATGATCTTCGGCAATTCATTACTTTTTTGTTTATTTTTTTTTGTTCAGAATGTATAAGTATTAGGTATAGCTATTGATTTCTTTGGTTTTCCTAAATCTAAAGTGTGACACTCTAAAACCTAGCAAATTCAAGTTTTTTGAAAAGTGGCGTGTTTGGGTTGATTGAATTTTCTAGATTTCGGGATGACAAAAAACGGACTTATTTATTAAATTCGTCTCATGAAATCTATTATTGAAGGATTTTGTGCAGATTAAGACAAGCGGAATATTTACGATTTTACGGGTGATGCAAATCGATGACTTGAAGCGAGATTTTTAAAATCTAGAAAGTCGAGAAGTAAGCGAACTAAGTTCATTGAAAATAAATAAATTTTTTCGGGGCAAAAAGGAACCCGAATAAAGTAACATGAACCATATATCTAAAATAATAATAATATAATAATAATAATAATAATAATAATAATAATAAAACTAAAATAAAATAAAATAAAAACATGGAAGAGTAAAAAACGAGACGGGGGAGAGGGAGGCGTGTAAGAGAGTTTTGATTTTTCTATAACTACTTTTTTGGATCTGAAATTCGGATGTGGTTTTAGTAAATTTGAAGGCCAAGTTGATCTGCTTGTAGGAGCTATGTGGGTACCAAAATCTTGGAGTTTATTGAGATTGTGAGGTGAGGTTTCTACTTGTATTATTTTAGCCTAAAGGCCATTTAATGGCTTAAGTTAGCTTAAGTAGTGAAGGACGTAAATTTCAGTCCTCAATTTTTTGGACTAAGTGTAGGAATTTTTAGGAATTTTTTGGACTATTTTCGGACAGTTCGGGTTGAATTTTAGGGGCCCATTTTGAATGATCTTGGCTGAATCCCCAGAGGCTGTGTTCAAACGATCTAGTGAAAATTTCAAAATTGTTTTCGGGTGATTCGGACTAAGTTAGGGTTTGGTTTGATCCAAGGCTGATGTCTTCGGATTTTATAGTTAATATTTTGGTATCGATAATTCGATGCTTGAGCAGTGAATGGACCCGAGAGTGCCTTGTTTTATATTAGATTAAAGATTTAGGCCATTTTGTGTTTATTGTTGAAAAAAAAAAAAATAACATCTTTGTATTGAAAATATCATGTTAATATTTGTATTTGATGTATTAACCGTGGATTAATGAATGAGTCTATGTAAATTATAATTATCCAGCGATGTATTAATATTTAATGTAGCACTCATGTATATACATGTAACATGAAGGAAGATGCATTAACAATCATGGCTAACATGCCTGGTCACATCGTGTCGAGTCGGGTGTGTGAGTGCATGGTGATAGTATTCACCGATTGTTGGTGAATGGTCGTGAAACTCAGAGAAAATGGAATGAGTCAAGGTTGAGACTCACGGAAGTGTAAATTGTTCAAAAAGATAAATTACATGTTTTGGGCGGAGCAAATTGGGAGTGAATCCTCTTGGGGTGAAAGACCCAGATGTTTATTATAGTTGAGCCTTGATTCATGGTGATGTAAGTTACGAAAATGTTGGAGCGACGTTCACGTGGTGAAACACGAAAATCAAGTGGCCTGAAAAGAAAAGAAAATCATGATTTGTGGTAGAGGTGGAGGGTTGTCAGTGGGTTGAGTTATTGGGACAAACACCGATGGTAGTTTTCACACCCCGCCGTTTTCCCGGGTGTGAGAGTCGATTAAGGACTCGGGTTGAGCATGAGGTCGCATCTCATGCATGACCACGGAACATTTCATATAATATTATAAATTGTATGATGTGATTGTGTTCATTATGTCATTTGCATGTGTATTTAGGTGGAGAAGTAACCCTTGGGGTGCTCTTTCTTGGGCTTTTGCTGCTTGGTCGTGGGACCCCCTTTGGTCTGAGGAGTCCAGTCTGGTGGTGACTCGCATATGGGATGAGAGTCGAGATATAGTTCATGTATACCTTTTGTTGTATAAGGGCGTAAATGGTATTGATTCATGTCTATCTTCATGTTTTGTATGTTGTGAATTAAATATACGAGGAATGGACCTCAAACTCATCTGAGATAAATGGTGTGATCATTGGGACTTCCGATCTCACAGGTTTCCTGAGTTATTGGGTTGTCAACGGGACCCACACAGGATAAGCGTCACGGTAGTATCGAGCATAGGTAACACAATAGCGTGTTGGGCGTAGGCTTTGAGATATCTGATTGTAGTGTAGTTCTGGTTATGATTACGGTGCTTGAGTGTCACGATGCCGACTTCCATGACTTGTATCGAGCATGGGTATCATTACTGGGGCGAGGGCGTGGAGGAAGCTGGCGAAGTGGCTGGTAATGGTGAGTGATGCCCGGCGTCTGGCTTGGTATCGGAGTTTATGTGCACTAACCACCTGGGGTTCATGGGACGAGTTTAGACCCTACATGCATGGTGTGTTTCATGTTGTGTTTGGCGGATATGTGTTCCTTATTTGTGATTGTGTAATTGTATTATTTTATAAATTATGCGAGAAAAGAACATATACATAGTATGATGTGTATATGGAAAATGTGATCTGCATTAGTTACATTGTCTTACGGAAAATTATAGCCATGACACATAATGTATATAGGAAAAAGTGGAATCTGAAGGTTAGAAGACCATAACCTTAGGGGGTTCGAGCTTGAAATGAAGCAAAGAAAGAGTTTTAATTTTATTGAAATAAATAAAAGGAGTGGTTGGCAATTAGCACCACTTAGGTGATGAACGGGTCAATTCATGAATGTCAAGTCTATTAATAATTGGCATGTGTGTTACTAGTTAGACTGGAAATGAAATTGAATAAAGTTTGTTGCATTTGACATGTGTAGATGGCAAGTCGAGGACGGGGACATAAAGGTTGTCCACGAGGTGCAGGTCAGGCACCACCTGTTTTTTTTACCAACATGCCTTTGTTAAAAATTTGTTGGGGCTATATTGCTACCATTACTTTGTTAGTCTTGATTGGTAGCCAAGGAAGTGCTAGTAACCTCCAAAGGTTCAAGGGACATCATCCTCCGACATTTATAGGGTGAGGGGATCCGATGGTGGCAAACCATTGGTTCCGGAAAATTGAGAAGGTATTGGAGGCTATGGATATTACCTCTATGACAGGTCAGGCTAGTGCATTCGGCTAGAGGGTGATCCTAAGTGTGTGGTAGGGTACACAGGCTAAGACCTCTCGGGACATAGAAAATGACTTGGGCCGAGGAGTTCCATGGGCTCTTTTATGAGCATGTGTTTTAGGCACGCTGGGCAGCGTGCGAGGCCGGAGAGTTCCTTGAGGGGTGAGACCCGGGACGGGACGAGGGGGCGGAGTGGCGTGCTCAGTGCGTAGCCGGTCCACAGGTTGCGTTTCGGGGATGATTATGTGGCCACTGACGCGGCCAAATTCAAGAGGTTCGAGGATGGGTTGAAATTGTCCATTCGGGGCAAGATTGTAGGACATAACCTACAAGACATGGACTCGATGGTCGAGTGCAACCCCTTGATCATTGGCGAGATGAAAGGCATACGAAGCATCAGAGATCTTGGTCTTTGTGTGGAAGGAAGGAGAGTCGATCTTCTTCTAGCTTGGGAAAGAAGCCAAAGGCTTCTAGTTCACGAGGGTTTCAGAGCCATGACCATCAGGGTCAAGGTCAGGCTAGGGCTCCCAGTCAAGTGGGACATATGGTTTGTTATTACCCTTGCCGGCTGGACATATGAAGAAGGGGATTGCCCTAGAGCGAGATCGAGGTTTGATACATGCAATCCTAGTCATCGGTGGGACGACGCGAACACGGTTGTTCCTCCACCCCTCGATGTAAGGTCGAAACCGTGCTCCCGGTCGGTGTTGTCTGAGCACCTCTTACGTATGACAGGCGAGGGTCGGGGCATAGGTAAAAGCGGAGAGGGCGAGGCCCGCGGTAGAGACATCAAGGGTTCGAGGACGTGTCTACTCCATCCCATACCATCATTGAGCCGTTCGATCGATCATTTATCTGAGGTATGTTTTTGTTATCTTGCATAGCGAGGTATTATTATTTGACTTCGGGTGCATCGCATTTCATTCCATTGCGTCATGTGCGAGGTTGGGCTTGAGGTTGAGACCTTGAGGCTTTATGGCAACAAAATGGGGTTCTCCTGGGACTCACGGTGGGGTGCAGATGCGAAATGTCTTCGGGGTTGCGAGTTAGAGATCTCTTGGTTCCTGCTCATAGTGACACGGTCTGTGGACATGTCGAGTTTGACGTCATCGCCCAGGATGGGCGGTTGAGAGACATACTAGAGTTATGCGTTGATTGTGGCGTGGGAGGTTACCGCCTACACGCGAGGCAGTACTTGTGTTATGTTTGAGAGACAAACCACGATGCGCCTGCACCCCAGATCGTGTGCGATTCTAGATGGCACGAGGCGGTTGATGGGTTATTTCACTTGACCTTACTGAGGCAGTGAGATAGGACTTGGATCTCCCTGCGGTAGTCCATATTAGGTATGAGGATGTTTTTTCCGGATGAGCTACTGGGATTGCCTCCATGGGGATGTGAACTTATGTGTGCAGGCTACACCACGGCCGTGTTTGCCATCTCTATGACTCCTCATGGAATGGCACGAGTTGAGATTATAGGAACTCGAGGTCAGTATAGGATTCTTGGACAAAGTTTGTGGCAGGAGCACTTCTGCATGGGCTCAGGTTCTATTTGCGAAAAAGAGAAGAAAGACCGAACCGCCATTTACGTGCATTCACGAAGCGGTTGAATAGGGTTACGATCAGAGTGGTATCCTTGCAGAGGATTGATGACTTGTTCGATTAGTTATTGGCGAGTCTGCTCCGAGATAGACCTTACGCACTAGTTACCATGACTGAATTTGAGATAGATATCCCTAAGATAGTATTCGGGGCGATTCTGAGCACTTTGAGTTCTGATGATGCCCTTTGGATTGTGAATGTGGCGACATTCCATGGACCTCATGCATAGGGTATTTCAACCATATTTGAATGGAGTTGTCATGGTCTTAGTGGATGACATTTTGATCTATCTTAGTCGGAAGGAGAACGCAGGGATCATCTAGGTTGTTTTGGGTTGTTGAGAGACCATCAGTTGTATACCAAGTTCAGTAAGTGCGAGTTTTGGCTTCTTGGTGAATTACAGGACATGTGGTGTCGACTTACGACTTGTGTGGCTAGAGAAGGAAGTCGGAAATTTGTGATGAGTTAAGGAGGAGCCGTCAGTCTTTGAGATATGTAGTTTCTTAGGATTAGCCGGGTACTACAGGAGATTCATTGAGTTTCTCGATTGGCAGCACCTGTGGCCCGAGATTCGACCGGAAGGAGTCGAAATTTGATTAGGATGGCCGTGCGAAGAGCATTCAGGAGTTGAGAAGGGGAGGAAGCTCGCTCTGACTCTTATTTTGATAGTCGAGCGAGGGGGCGAGTACCGCGACGTATTGTGACGCCTCGGCGGACTAGGATGTGTTTGATGCTGTCAAGTAGTAACGTAGTTCCATGAGTTGAAATCATGAGCGAGTACCACACACGACATGGAGTTGGCGGCCATAGCCTTTGCCAGCCGAGATTTTGGCGCCCTTTGCATATGTTCTTGATTCAGGAGTGTGCTCGGACCACAAAAGAAGTCGAAATTGTATCTTCACGCGGCGGGACCTTAATGAAGCCCAGCGGTGGATGCTGGAGTTCTTTAGAGGATTATGACTTCACTTTGCATTACCATCTGGTAAGTGATGTAGTGGTTGATGCGCTTAGTCGGAGTCACGAGGAGTCTTGCAGCTGAGTGTGGCTTCAGGGAGTAGCGGATCTTTCGAGGCGTGGGATAGTTTAAATTTTGTGGTACGGTGATCGGGCTCGAGGAGTGCTAGGAGTTTGGTAGCCTACGCCATCCTTATTGGTGGGTGATTGAGTCCTTGAGACCGGGGCGTAGAATATAGATCCGTCCCGAGGGGATCGATCTTGTCCCGGTGCGGTGTGATGGCTAGGCCACCCGCACGAGATGGTAGTCATACGTATAGGGACGGGTTATGGTTCCCCCGGTACACATTCCGTCCCCGAGAAGAGAGAATCTTCGAGAAATTCACTACTCTCGATTTCGCTGTGCATCCAAGTGCGCGAAGATGTACCATGATCAGCCTGCGTCGCGGTATTACTTGAGTGAAAGGCGACACGTTAGGGATTTTGTTTGGCGATTGTCTCGTGTCAGCCGGGTAAAGTGAGCATTAAAGCTAAGCGGGGACTACTCCGGCCTTAGGTAGCTAAGTGGAAGTGGGAAGACGCGTGTCCGCGATGGATTGCGTGACCCGCCCCGCGCGGACACAGCGAAGGCATGATGTCGTATGGTTATAGTGGGTGACTCACTAATTAGGCACACTTTTAGCTATCACGGATGACCTTCACAT
Source organism: Tetrastigma voinierianum (assembly GCA_016808115.1). Lineage (NCBI taxonomy): Eukaryota > Viridiplantae > Streptophyta > Magnoliopsida > Vitales > Vitaceae > Tetrastigma > Tetrastigma voinierianum. The sequence continues at coordinate 309,707 of JAEQBH010002465.1, read as the reverse complement.
TGGAGGAATTCTGCAGGTTGTATGTTGTAAGGATTATCAGGTTATGAAGTCTTTAGTCTCTATCGTATTGACGAGATCCTAGATTCCTTTTACTTTGGAGAAGGAGTTTCAAGGCCATGGGAGCGTAGTTGGAGTAGACACGACATTTCATCCTTAGCGGATAATTGCGGTTGAAGAGGACCATCTGATTTTATATATGGACATATTTGCGTGCGTAACTGCATCTTGGATCTTAAGAGATGGATGGGATGAGCATTTACCTTTAGTAGAATTCTCCTACAACAACAGTTATCAGGCCAGTATTCAAATGGCACCCTATGAGGCCTTATATGGGTGGCCTTGGCATCTATCGCCGTCACATTGGGCGAAATGGGAGAGCATTCCATCACTAATCCGGATATGATTCAAGAACACCTCACGAGAAAATTAAGATTTGATTTGGAATAAATCTTCTCACATTTCCAGGCGAAGCGGCAGTGTCGACCTCTAGAGTTAGAGGTTGGTGATCATGTCTTTTTGAAGGTGATGCCTAAGAGAGGAGTGGTCGAGGTCGTGAGCGAGGGAAGCTAGCGTCGAGGGTATGCCTGTGGGGCCCTTTGAAGTACTCGAGAGGTGGGAAAAATTGCGCATGTCAGTTGGCCTTCTGCCAGAGTTTATCAATTGTCCGTAATAAGTTGTTCCCACGTCTCCATGCTCGGGTACACTCCCGATCCAGGCTCATGTAGTGGATTGGGGAGAGATTACTGTTGACACAGATGGGACCTTCGAGGAGGGACTAGTGCGCATCATGGGTAGTCGGGATCGGGTTGCGACGCAGGCCCCGTGAGGCTGGTGAAGTCTTTGTGGCAGCTTAACAGTGGAGTGGAGGGAGGCAGCGTGGGGTGCGGGGACACGTGCGGACCTTTGTCCCCTTCTTGTTGGGATGAAACTACAGCGGTGATTTTTAGTCGTTTAATAATTAAATGACTATTTTACTTGCACGACATAGTGCATGTTGCATACGCATGTGATTTGTTGTGATTGCATGGAATTTCAGGATAAAGTACAAAAGCATTAAAACGGGGAAAAAAGATTAAATTTTCTTAAAAAGGGTAAACCGGAAATTTTGATTGAAAATCAGAAATTTTCTAGATTTTGGATGACGGAACAGACCGTAGATTAAATTATGCCGCTTTAGGAAATCTAGTGACCTAGAAAAGTTGGAAGTAAGTGAGACAAGTGGAATATTTTCACGATTTTAAGGTGATAAAGTAAAATTCAGTGACTTTAGGGGCAAAGATTTTCTGAAAATCTAGGAAGTGAGAAATGGCTTGAACTAGAGTTCATTTTAAAGAATAAAATGAGCGAAAATAAATAAATTTTTGAGGCGAGAAACGGACCGAATGAAACAATATAAGACCATATATCCAAAATAATAATAATAATAATAAAAATAATAAAATAAATAAATAAATAAATAAATAAATAAATAAAAGATAAAAACATGGAAAGTAAACGAGGGCGTGGAGAGGGAGAGGAGGGAGGCGTGTAGAGAGGTTTGTTTTTCTTCTCTTTGCTTCTTTTAGATCTCACGGAAAATCGGATCGTAGGTTTTTCGTCGGGACTGAAGGCAAGGATTGATCCACGTCACGAGAGCTCTGGCATTGGAGTACCAAATCTTGGAGTTTAGTCAAACCACGGGTAGAATTTTCTGCTTGTGTTATTTTTAGCCTAAAGGCCATTTGTGGCTTGGGATTGGCACGAAGTGAAAGGCGAAGTAAATTTGATCCTCAATTTTTTGGACTGAGTGTAGGCCACATTGTTTCGAGCAGTTTGAGTTGAATGCAGGTATTTTTTTGGGCGATCTAGCTGGGCATTCAAGGCCCGTCTTCAGCTTGATCCATTTATTCGAACTTTTCCCGGGCAACTCCGGACTAAGTTAGGTTTGGTTTTGATCGAGGCCCGATGTCTTGATTTTATGGTGTATTTGGTATCCCGATAATTGGTGTGAGCAGTGAAGGACTAAGAGGTGCCCTGTTTTATATGGGTCTTAGATTTGGGTCATTTTGTGTGTTATTGTTGAAAATAAATAAATAACATGTTTTGTGTGAAAATATCATGTTAATATTTTCTTGTTGATGTATTAACATGGATTTCATGGATGTAAATTATATGTAAAAATTATAATTATCCATGGTGTATTAATGTTCATGTAGCACTCATATATATATCCATGTAACATGAAGGAAAATGCATTAGCATCATGCATTTCATATGCAGTCACATCGTGAGTCGGATGTTGGAGTGCATGGTATTAGTATTCATAGGTGTTAGTGAATGGGTCGTGAGGCTGAGAAAATGGGAGTGAGAAGTCAAAGTTGAGACTCACGGAAGTGTAAATTGATCAAAATGATAAATTATGTTTTGGGCGGAGTAAGTTGGGAGTAGATCCCACTCACACAGAGTGAGAAAGACGAATGTTATTCACGGTTAACAAGTGATTCGGGCTGGTGTTCTTGAGTTCGCCAAAAATGTTGGAGCAGCGTGCGGCGTGCTGGCCAGTGAAAACATCCGTGGCTCCTGAAAAAAATCATGATTTGTCGTTAAAGGTGGAGGTTGTCAATGGAGTTGAGTTATTAGGTTAACAGATGGCCCGGTATTTCACACCAGCATTCCAGTGTGGGAAGTCGGTTGGGACTCGGGTTGTGACATGAGGGAGTACGCATCTCATCGTGACACGAAAACATTTCATATAATGTTATAAGATGATGATGATGATGATGTTGATTGATGAGTGGTGATGATGATGATGATGATGACGATGATTATCAGTTTGGTCAATGTTCGTGTCTGCATTGCATCATATTCAAATGGAAAATAACCGCTTACTTAGGTATCACCTGCGGGCTTTGCTCACCGTCGCAGTGAGACCCAACACCCCCAAAGTGCAGGTCGGTCACGGTGTGACAGCATATGGGATGAGAGCCGGATATAGTTCATGTATACATTTTTGTTGTATAAAAGGACTGTAAATGGACTGTTGATTAAATAGTTTATCATATATTTTTATATATTTGTGAATTAAATATGCAGGAATAGGTCTCAATATATTGAGACAAATGAAGTGTGATGTTGGACTTGCAGATATCCACGAGGTTTCCGCGGTTGATGGGTTGTCTGCGGGACCCACAGGATATGAGCATCACAGGACACCCCGACCCCGAGTTTGACAATGTCCGACGTGAATACATGTAGCCATTGAGTGTCTCAATGCTGCAAAATGAGTGTCTCTCTGCCAGAGACTGGGTGTAGTAAAAATGGCCCGTCGGGCCTTACATCCACATACTCTAGCTCAAAAATAACCAAATGTACAATAGTTTTTAGGAGTTAAATTATCCCCATGCAAACATAATACAATCAAAGAATGTTTCATACGTGTTTTACAAAAAAATAATCAAAGACAACATCAATAGGCTTTCTTCTCCCAAGCGAACTCTAGTGACAGCGTCTTCCTGAATCTGTGCACGAGGGGATCCACATTTGGAGTGAGAAGCCGATATGATGGCGTGGAATTTCTAACGGGTTACTCTCACTAAGTGCTCATCTCTGATACTTGCACGAACATTCAAGTAAAACATACAGGTCTATCGAATGTCTACATGTTATGGATGAGAATGTGATACTTGTCCCCATCTAGAATCGAAGCTCCTGCGCATTACCCCTAAGCGAGTGTGAGAAAACACTGTTTTCAAAACAAAAGGTTTTTGTTCCTGAAAACACATTACCAATTTCCGATAAAATTCTATTGGACAACCCTCCGAGGTGAATTGCTGGATAACTCTTCGAAACAGTCATGGGTCATCCTCCGAGATGAACTGTTGGATAACTTTCCAAGGCAATTCTTCGGAAAATCTTCCCATGAATATCATTTGACAACCATTTTTTTCATGTCATGCACTTATACCTACTATTCTAGGTTGCCCTAGTGCATATGAAATGCAATATGCCATTTCACCATAATTCATGTTAATATATCATGCATGCATATATTACCGAAATTCGTACACAAACAACATGTTATTCATTCATAGTAATAACACCAAAATTAGCTCAAATGGACTAATAAACAATCCGACAGTCCTTAGAATTGCCCAAGAATCACCGAATAGCACGCACAACGACTCTGGGTCATGAATAGTCTGACCGCGGTCTCGAGATTTGTCATGGAGACTCTACAGTTTCACCACTAAATCCCAATCTTTAGAACTGAATACAAGTCATTCAGGCCTCAGAACATCCTTATCCATTAAAATGACTCTTAGTCAAGGAATAGAAACAAGTAGGAGAAAACCCCTACCTCTCAGAGTTTGTCGAAACTCCACACTTTCGGTACCCACGCGTAGCTCTTGCAGTGGAAATCAACTTTGCCTCTTGTATCGTCAGAATTTGATGGACCGATCGCCGGGAAATCTAGAGAGAAGGTAGAGCCTCTCTCTAGAATTTCTCCTCTCTCTTTCCTCTTTCTTTTCTCTCTCTATTTTCCCTCTCTTTTCCCCTATCCAATCGGTTGGGTCAAGTTGGGTCAAGAGAACTTGTCCTTTTACTTGCCACTTGTCAAGTTCTCATTGGCTCTTAGGATTTCCCTTGTCCTCTTATCCATCTACCATGGATTTCCATCAACTCTGGGTGCCATTTTGTCTTCTATATGGCCCCACATGAGCTTATTGTTTTATTAACTCTCCACTTGGCACGTGTCTCGTCTTAGTACATTCCGAAATGTGCGAAGTGTCGCAGCTACCACACTCGGTGTCTTGAAAATGTGAATTAATTTGTCTCGTAATTTGTGAGGAAATTCGGCGATGGTAGCTGAATTTTGCGGGCGATTTCAGCGGTGAAATCCGTTTTGCGTCATCCAGATATAGAAAAATTCCGGATTTTGACGAAGTACCACATTTTACTCTTTTCAAATTAAATTTTTGAGGTTTTATGATAACAGGCTTTTACAATATCTTCTATATCTTGTGTTTTTTAACTACTAGGTTATCTTAGAGTTTATCAAGATTTTGATTTATGTTAATTAGTAATAATATTATTATAATGTTTTGTTTTATTATAGTTAAATCTCTTTTGTTTACAGGGATTTATGAGCTTAAGCCTTCGGGTATACTATGGAAATTTCTAGCTTCTTCTATAATTTGAAGATATGTTTTGTCTTTTGATAAACTATTTATATGCTAATCTATTAAGTTCTTTTAACAAATTTGTTTGCTCTTTGTTAATTTCTGTAAGTTTTTCTAATTGATTAATAATTTTAATATTTGAATCTTCTAGTTGTTTAATCTTATATCCTAATGTTCTATTTTATTTTATTAAATCTAGTGAATGAATATAATCAAGGTTTTTTCTTATTAATTCTACTTTGTTTTCTAAACGTTTTATCCTATCAATATATGGATTAAAATTTTTTGAGAAATTTATTATTAAATCGACTATTGTATTAATAATTTTGTATGAGTTTTCTAGATCTTTAGAATGAATATTATGATTAGAATTGTCTTTTTTATGTTTACACTTTAGTCTAAAGGAATTTGTTACATTAATAATTTTATTTAAGTTTCCTAATCTTAGATCTAAATATTCTAAATGTCTAATGGACTCAATGGCTAGGCTCTGTTACCAAATCTAATAGGGCTAAATATCTTAGTAAAAATGTATCTAATGTAAAATGTTAATAGTACATCCCATAAAAATATCTTAACAAATTAGGAAATATAAAAGCACCACAAGTAGAATGTACAATAAGAATAGGGAATTATTTGATTAAAACAAATGTCTTATTAGATATAGGATGCACTCATGTAATAATAGATGAAAAAACAATACCGAAAGATTTTATGATAGTAGCAGAAAAACCAATGATAGCTCAACAACTAGATGGTAGTTTTAACAATTATGAATACCAGCTAGAGCCACGAGCCAAAATATCATTTATGACAAATTGTTATTCAAGCCTAGAATATTCATTACCCTAGAACGAGACTTGGATAAAACCCTTAAACCTTAGACATCAAGTAATATTGTAAAACCCGAGAAAAATTTAATTTTTTTTTAAAAATGGCAAAAACATTAAAATTGCCGAAATGGTTCAGGGAAGCCTGAAAATTTTTCTAGATCTCGGATGACGAAACAAACTTCACCGTTGGATTTGTCTCGCAAAATTTAGTTACCCACAAAATTTTCATCGAATTTCGAGACATTCAGATTTTTTCGATGCCAGACGGTGTCCGGTGACTCAAAAATGAGATTTTGAGAAAAAATCTCGAAGTGAAAAATGAATTAGTAAAGTTCATTTTAAAATAAATTGAACTTGACCAAGACAAAAATAAATCAAGCTTCTCGGGGCGTAAATGAATCCTGACGTCAGACACGTGGTGCGATTATAGCCACGCGTGTCCAACTTAAGTAAGTTGGACAAAAGGGGTTAAAAATAAAAATAAAAAAATTCATTTTTGGGGGAGGAGAGACCAGATTCTGGTCTGGTCGTGAGAGTGGGAGAGGGAGAGAAGAAAAAAAAAAAAAATCAAAGCTTCTCTCTTCGATCCACGGAGTTCCACCGGTTGGAATTCATCGAGCCAATAGTGAAAGTTCATCTACTCGACGAGGGCTATACGTGGGTACCAAAAACACAGGATTTCGTCGAGGATTCAAGCGAGTTCGGGAAATCAAAGGTTTCGAGTTTAGGAAGTGTCAAAGGGACTTCTTAGATTTTCTTCTATCCTTTAAGATGTAGGGATTCTTCCTACTTTGCTTTATTTTGCATTCTAGGGGCTGCTTGATTGAGTTTTAATACCCTAAGGGGCTGTTTGGCAAAATAATGGGTTATGGGAATAGTGCCATGTTTTGACTCTTTATGATGTCTAATTTTTGGGGCTGATTTTTTATTAGAAAAAGAGAGAATTTGGACTAGCATCCTCAATGGAAATTGTAGCTGCATCAGTGAACTTGATGATAGGATTTTGAATAATCCAAATTGGACCTCTATAACCCAAGTTATAATCCGTTTTCCAGGACTGCCACAGGCTACCCTATTTTGGCCTAACTTACTGTCCAGATTTTGGGACTGATTTTCGGTTGGGAAAAAGTGAGAATTTTGAGTAGTATCCTCCAAGAAAATTGTAGCTCTATCTGAGAACTTGATGTTAGGATTTTGAATTCCATCAAAACGACTCTATAACCTGCTATGGTCCGCTTTTAGACTACTACAACTTAGGTTGCGAATGATTTGTGTTCAGATTTTTGCCACAATTGGTATATGATTGTGTATACTAATACTGAATAGAGTGATATACTTCTTGGTTTAAATGTTGGAAGCCAAATTATGTTCTCTAATGGTTTGGCTTGTGATTTGTTTGTGTATGAATAAGGCCATTGCATGAGCTTGGTTGTAGGCTACTGGTGGCATATGCTAGTGTCACAATTAAGCCTAGGGTAAAATGTAAGTCATTGCTTGATTGGTGATGACTTGTAGATGTCAATATATGTGTGTATAATATGTTAACATGTATTGTGTAATTTATTTGGAAATTGTATGTTATTTGATATGATTGTCCAAATGATGCATGGGTATTATGCATGGTTTAAAATGTTGGGAGCCAAATTGTGTGTTCTAATGATTTGGCTTGTGATGTGTTTGTGTATGAACAAGGCCATCGTGATGGTTTCTCATTGTGGTAGGCTATTTTCAGGAACATGGTTTCACAATTAAGCCTAGAGTAAAATGTAAGTCATTGCTTGATTGGTGATGACTTGTAGATGTCAATATATGTGTGTAAAATATGTTGACATGTAGTGTGTGGTTTATTTGGAAATTGTATGTTAATTGATATGATTGTCCAAATGATGCATGGGTATTATGCATGGTTTAAAATGTCCATATAGCACTCATCATATATATGGCATGGTATAGGCATGCAATGACACATTTGCATTGCATTTCATATGCATGGGGATATCACGTAAAACGGGTGGGTGTGCATTGTTGTTGTCATTCACCATTCTTGGTGAACGAGTGGTGGACCTGATACATTGGACGACATCCAATAGAGCTCCACGGTCTTCATGGTTGTAAATCAACATTGTGTATGGTGTTGGGAGGTGCGGGCTGCTAGGACAATGTCCTAAAGAGCAAGCTATTTCTAGGATTGTCCAATGCTTTTGATTTTAGCGGTTTATCGGAGACTGTTCAATGCTTTTAATTAAAGCCGTTTATCTAGACCGCCCAATGCTTTGAATAAAGTTAAGTTATCCGAGACCGCCCAATGCTTTTGAATAATGTCATTTATCTAGACTGCCCAATGCTTTTTGACAGCGCTTATCTATATTAATCTAATGCTTCTAATAAACCGCTTATCGAAGATTGTCTAATTGCTTTGAATAAAGCAGTTTATCGGATGATGTCCAATGAGTTTTAAAAATAAAAACACATGGAACTTGGTAAAAACAAGTTGATATCTGTGAAACCCCGAGAAAATCTAATTTTCTGAAAAAGGGTACAACGGTAATTTTGGTCAAAATCCGGAATTTTTCTAGACCTTGGATGACGAAACGGACTTCATCGTTGGAATCATCTCGTGAAATCTAGCTACCACGTCGAATTTCGCCAAATTCCGAGACAGTAGGAATTTCACGTTTTTCGAGGCACCGGGTATCGGGTGTCGTAAAACGGGTTTGAGAGACATGTGATGTGACAAAAGTCACCTACTACATGTACTCTTGTGACACATGTTGCAAGATTGTGAGAAACGATGGAGACGACCGCTGTATTGCCAAGTGTCAAAATCAAGACAAAAGGACACAAGCTGAATTAATGAAACAGCACGAGAATATGAGACAAAAGTTAAATAGTGTCTATCTTCTCCATTTTGAGAAAAACGGGTGTGGAGATGCAGTTGATTTTGTGATTTTTAGAGAGAGAAGGAGCCCTCTCTGGTTTGCTGCTCGACCGGGTCTGCCTCGATGGAGCAAGAAGCAAAGTCGATCTACGACGAGGGCTACGCTGCGGACACCGATTCGTGGAGTTCCGACACCCAAGAGGTGCAGATCTTTCCTACTTGTGTTATTCTTGACTATGAGCCATGTAAATGGTTAGGGATGTTCTAAGGCTCGATTAGTCAGTGTTTCTAGCCTCAAAACATTTGAACCGAGCGGAGAAAATCCCCATTAAGGTGGGCCGCGGAATAGTGTCAACCCGAGGGTTTCACCGTCATGTGAATAGTGACGTGATTTTTGCAGCGACTTTTATGTTGTCGAAAGTGATTTAAAATGAATTGCTTGATCGTTAATTAGCCCATGTGAGCTAATTTCGTGTTATTGATTGAGAATCGAATAATATGAATTATGGGAATTAATTGTGTTAATACATGCATGTAAACATATTAGCATGAATGACTTGAATTGTGTAGAGAATTAATATGTTAATGCATGTAATTAAATGTGTTAATACGATGTGGAATTATATAAAAATATAATTGTGTAATCCATTGGAAATGAATTGTAATTAGCTCAAGTAAGCTAATTTTGATGTTATTGATGTGAATTAAATAACATGTAGCATGTATGTAAATTTTGTTAATATATTGGCATGTGTGGTTTGAGAATGACATAATGCATTTCATATGCACCGGGGCAACCTAGAAAATTAGGTGTGAGTGCAATGATATGAAAGAAAATAAAAGGGATGTTTTCCTCTGGCTTAGGCATGCAATGTAGGGAGTCGGGGTGAGGACTCGAGACAGCGGGTTTAGGCATGTGCATATTCAAGTAGGATCATGTATTTACTGATGTGATTGTTTTCTATGACATGTGCACTTAGGTGGGAGTAACCCATGTAAGAAATTATCACTCTAGCTTTGCTCACTGCCGAGGGATCATTTCAGTGCACAGTGGAGGCAGGAGGACGAGACGCCCACTAGAGGTCAGATTTTAGAAGAAAGCCTGGTTGTGCTTCGTATATATTTTGTGGAATATGTATTAAAATTCGTAAATTTTGATATTTGTTTTGCTAAGAGCAATGTAATAACTCCGAGCTAGGTTATATACTTGATGTATTTTGCGGGTATTAAAGTAGGGCCCAAGTGGGCCATTATTTCATTTGCATGTGGACCCTGTGGTGGTCATTGTAAATCGTCAGACAAGTTTCACTCAAGTGTAGCCTCGTACAAAAAGAGACTCCGCCCGATTTTCATGAGTGGTGTCCGTGGATGCCCCAAAACCGGGTGGTGTCCGTTGACAAACTCAGTCAACCCGGCGAATAGTCGTGGATGAGTCGTTACCCGACACCATTCTCATGAAAATGAAAGCAGAGTCTTTCTTTGTACGGAGCTCTACCCCAAGGTACATAACCCGGGTCCAAACCACACAACGCACCATATAGGGTCCAAATGCGAGTAAAATAACTAGCCACTGGGGCCCCGCATCAATAATTGGCAAAATAAATATTCCAACCAAATATATCTCATATGGTTCAAGAGTTAACACACTACTCTTAATACAAACATATATTAAAATTATAAAATTCTAATATATGTCATACATAATAGCTACCAAAGCCACAACCCGCTTTCTTCTAAAACGACCTCTAATGGGTGTCGCCTTCTCGATCGCTCCCTGTACTTGAAATGGTGATCCCTCGACAGGGTGAGCAAATCCTAGTAGAGAAAATTTCCTACCTGGATTACTCTCCACCTAAGTGCACATGCATGGCAAACAAACACATTCAAGCAATTACATAAACCTACTCGAATGTCTACATGACCGATCCCGTATCTCGAGTCCTCACCAACTCCCTCACATATGCCTAAGCCGAATGCGAGTAAAAATATCCAGTTTTCAAAACAAAGGCTTTTTGTTCTCGAAAACTCACTATCGAAATTCGATAAAAATATTGGACTACCCTCCGAGTCGAATTGGTTGGAGATCTTCCCAAAACAGTCATGGTCCTTATCCGAAGGACATCGACTGCCTCCCCAACCCAATTCCTCCTAAAATCTCTTCCGTCGAAATTCCTTTCACAAACATTTTCATTTTTGTTTCATTTCATGTCATGCACTCATACCTAATATTCTAGGCTGCCCCAGTGCATATGGAATGAGTGATGCCAATTCCAAAACATTCATGCTAATATATTCTCATGCATATATATTAACATAATTAAATCACATAAAGCATATTATGCAAATTATTCATCATTAATAAATTAGGTTCACATGAGCCAATTAACAAACACGAGCAATTAAATTTGAATCACTCAATCATACATTACTTTCTCACACAAAAAATATATTCGTGAACACTATTCACATGAATAGTGAAAACCCTTGGTTACTGCCTTCACGATCAATAGAAAATAGGAATTTTCTCCACTCTGCTCAGGCGCCAGACCGAGCCACGGCCAAACAAGCCTCGTAACGCTTCTAACCATTTACATGGTTCTTAACAAGGGATTAACATTAAAGTAGGAAAGATCCTGCCTTCTTTGAAAGTTGTCAAAACTCCACCAAATTGTGTTCATGCTGCAGCTTCTCGCCGCTGCAGTAAACAACTCTCTTCCTTCTTGCTCCAGAAACCGACGTCCGATCGTCGAATCCTAGAGAGAAGAATTTCCTCTCTCTAGAAGGTCCCCAAAATTCCAGCCCACTGCATCCTTTTTTTGCTTCTGCCCGTTTTTTGGTCTAAATGGAGAAGATGAACTATTCATCTTTTGTCTTATCTCATGAAACTTTCATTTAATACCATTCATGTCCTCTAGTCTTAGATTTTTGACACTTGACACTATCTCGGCCATTCATTTTCATCCTCTCTCTACTCATGCAACATGTGTCACATGAGTACATGTTATAGGTGACTTTTGTCACATCCCATGTCGTTTTACGGCACCCGATACCCGGTGCCTCGAAAAACGTGCACATTCAGACTGTCTCGAATTTGACGAAATTCGACGTGGTAGCTAGATTTTGCGAGACGATTCCAATGGTGAAGTCCGTTTCATCATCCGAGATTTAAAAAAATTTCAGGTTTTGACCGAAATTACCGTTTTACCCTTTTTCCAAAAATCAATTTTCTGGTGCCTTACAATGTTCGTTACCCACATCCATGAGTATCTCGCCGTTGACAGTTGTCAATGGACCCCCTGCCTCAAGGTCACAACTGGTATCGTAGCCAAGGTAAACGATTACCCGGGGAGCTCTGGCAGTGTAGAACTTAGGTATACGAATACCTAGGGCTTGAGGGACTTGGGCTTAGGCCATGGTCATAAGGTGTAAGAACATCACAACTTAGTATAGCTCGATGTTGGATACTAGAGTTATAGCTTAGTATCAGTAAGTTAGGTATATGGTTTACCTAGGACTCGAAGGAGAAACGTTGGGACTACGATCCTCAGGCATTTTGATAAATGAATCGGTGGATGTGTGATTGACGGTGGTGTTGTATATGTGATCGTGTGTATAACATGAGGATGTGATCACGCTGTCACTTAACATGTTGTGATTTTCATGCTTGGTGAAAGAAGATGTGAGTAGTAACGTTGGAACACTAAGGTCGAGAAAATATAACCTGGGGGTGTTCGAGAATTTTCGATAAATGGTCCGTAATCGAACGAAAAATATATATATATATATATATATATATATATATATATATATATAATTTTCTGGACAGTAGTTCTTGTTTTGAACATAAACAAATTGTGTTGTGAAATTCTGGAAAATTTTTCCAGTTTTTGCACAAGAAAAGGGTCAAAAAGAAACTCTTAAAATTTTTTTATTTGTATGAATTGCAATGGTCTAGGCTACTACATTTCAGGAGTGGCAAGGAGGCTACTGGAGGATTAAAAAAAAAAAGGGAAAAGGTTGCTGGAGCTGGAATGGGTTACTGCCCATTTTCTAAAATTGAGTCACAATACAAGAAGCTGTATTGTGGCACACAGTCGAGCAGTGACATAGCAAGCTCACCGTATCAGGCATACAATGGCCGAGCAAGCACACAAAGCAGTCGAAAGCAGCACACAACAGTCGGAAGTGTAGCGGGCACGTTGTGCCCCGGCTCGCCGGTGAGGAGGTTCACTCGCCACAACAATGAGGAAATTTCTATGTGGGTGTAAGAGACTCGTGGAGATATCCGAAATTTCTGTGTGGGTGTAAGAGACCTATGGAGTTGTCCGAAATTTCCGTGTGGATGTAAGAGACCCGTGGAGATATCCGAAATTTTTGGTGGTGGGTGTGGCAGACTCAGGAGATATCTCGAAATTTCAGGTGGATGTAAAGGCTCGCAAAGCAGGTAGTCAAAGTTATGTTGCCCGAGATGAAAACACACGGTTACTAAGTATCACGCAGAATTTAGAGTTGGAGGGATAGAGAGTCGAGTGACTGAGATTTGGATACCCATTGAAAATTGTATCATGCGGTGAGCCGCAAGAAGGGCTCGGTATATGGATGCCATTCATGACATGGATTAGGTTGACGACCCATTGGGTTGTCAGTGATTGTGACCCTAGGAAGGTTAGCATTGCACACTAAGCAAGGATTGTGTAGGGTTATGTATGCACGTGGTTTGATGCGTATGTGCGTGGAATTTTGATACTCAAATTTTAAGGAGGGAGATCAGGAAACCCCGAAATCTAATTTTCTAAAAAAAAAGGGTAAACGTACTTTGGTCAAAATTCGAATTTTTCTAGACTCTGATGACGAAACGGACTTCACCGTTGAATCGCCTTGTGAAATCTAGCTACCACGTCGACTTCTCGGGTCGACCCGATAGTCTAATTTCCATATGCTTCGAGGCACCTGCATCTGTGTCGTAAAACGGGTTTGAGAGACATGTGATGTGACAAAAGTCACATACTAAATATACTCTTGTGACACATGTTGCAAGATTAGAGAAATGATGGAGATTGACGGCTTAGATTAAGCCAAGTGTCAAAATCAAGACAAAAGGACACAAGTGGAATTAATGAAAATGTTAATGAGAATGAGACAAAAGTTAAATAGTGTTCATCTTCTCCATTTTGAGACAAAAACGGGTAGGAGATGTAGTAGGCTGCATTTTGCATTTTGCAGTATAGGCGGGCTTATTCTCTATCGTCGACCGGGCTTGCCTCGACTCCGAGCAAGAAGCAAAGTCGATCTATCGTGGCGAGGGCTACGCTGCGGACATTCCATTTGGTGGAGTTCCGACAACTCCAAGAGGTAGAGATCTTTTCCTACTTGTGTTATTTGGCTAAAAGCCATGTAAATGGTTAGGGATGTTCTGAGGCTTGGATTAGCCGTGTTTTCGGTCTCAAAACATTTGAATAAAGTGGAGAAAATCCCCATTGTCAACCCGAGGGTTTCACTGTTCATGTGAATAGTGACATGATTTTTGTGTGAATTTTTATGTTGTTGAGTGATTCAAAATGAATTGCTTGATTGGTTAATTAGCCCATGTGAGCTAATTTTGGTGTTATTGATTGAGAATCGAATAATATGAATTATGGGAATTAATTGTGTTAATACATGCATGTAAATATATTAGCATGAATGGCTTAGAATTGTGTGAGAATTAATATGTTAATGCATGTAATTAAATGTGTTAACATGATGTGGAATTATATAAAAATATAATTGTGTGTAAGTCATTGGAAATGAATTGTAATTAAATTTCAAGTGAGTTTAATTTTGATGTTATTGATGTGAATTAAATAACATGTGGCATGTATGTAAATTTTGTTAATATATGTGTAAATGATATATTGGTATGTGTGATTTGAGAATGGTATAATGCATTTCATATGCACCAGGGCAACCTAGAAAATTAGGTGTGAGTGCACGACATGAAAGAAAATAAAAATGATGTTTTTCTCGCATTGGCTTAGGCATGCGTAAGGGAGCTCTGAGGACTGAGCATGTGTCAGCATGACATTCGTAGGGACATTTTGCTTATGTGATTGTTTGCCATGACATGTACACTTAGGTGGGGAGTAACCCATGTAGGAAATTATCACTACTGGGCTTTGCTCACCCTGTCTAGTGATCACTATTTCAAGTACAAGGAGTGTACAGGAGGAGGGTGCCCACTAGAGGCCGCATTTTAGAAGAAAGCCGGGTTATGGCTTTGGTATATATTTTGTGGAACATGTATTAAAATTGTAAATTTTGATATTTGTTTTGGTTAAGAGTAATGTAATAACTCTTGAGCTAGGTTATATAGTTGATGTATTTTGTGGGTATTAATGTAGGGACCCAAGTTGCCATTATTTTACTCGCATGTGGACCTTGTGTGGTCATTGTTAATTGTTGGGACAGGTTTTGTACCTTGAGTAGAGCTCCCCGTACAAAAGAGACTCTGCCCGATTTTTGTGAGTGGTGTCGGGTTACCCAACATCCACGAGTATTCCGCGGGTTGACGGGTTGTCAACAGGACCCTCGGGAAATGGGGCGTCACAATATCGGAGATTGTCCAATGGATTTTGATTTATAAAACAAACAGCTTTTGTTTTGGAAAAATGGTCATTGATGGAACATAAATGATGGTTTTCACACTTGACATATTCATGTGTGAGGGAGCTCTGGTGAGGACTTCTGGACATGGACAGGTGAGTCAGTACTTCATCCATGGCATGTAAACATTTGAGTAGGAATGTGTATATTTTTACTTGAATGTGTGAAATAGCATTGCATGAGCACTTTGATGGGGGAGTAGCCTCAGAATTATTCTCATCATTGCTCACCCCGCTGTGTGACCCTTCGTGTACAAGAAATGTGTAGGGAGACGACGCCCAGTAGAGGCCGATATTGAGAAGAAAGCTGGATTGCGGCTTTGATTTATATTTTGTAAAACATGTATTAGAATGCTTAATTTTGATATATGTTTTGTATAAGAGTGATTTAATTTAAACTCTTATGGACTACGGTTTTATAATCATGTGCTTATATGTTTTATGGAGAAATGGGCCTTACGTGGCCATTTTTACTCGTATGTGGACCTGATGAGGTCGTTGTATAATATTAACAAGTGTTGTCATATAATTGCAATGCATTGTTTTGGGTAGCCTTCGTACAAATGACACTCGCTCCGATTAAATCTGGTCCCGAAAGGGGACTCAATGGTGTGGTGTCTGTTACTCCGACATCCACTAAATCTTCACGTTGACGTTGTCAACGGATCCCCGTGATTCATGCTATAAATATTGGGATTATCGTTTCTATTACAAGATAACAGACAAGTAACTTGTAGTAAATATTTTTTTAGTTTATCAAGACACAGTATAACAAACCCATTAAAAATAAGAGAAAAAACAACTTCTTCATAATTAGAAAAATAAATGAAACATTCTTAGAAAAAGATAATTAATAATGAGGACTGCAAATGTTAAGAAGAAAGAGAATGTAGTTTAAAAAATGAAACCCTAGAAGAAGAAGAAGAAGAAGAAATACAAAATGAAGAAGAATTAGGTGCATTAATAAGAATAGATAGTAAGAAAAACTATTTTATGATAAATGAAGAACAAATACAAATACAAAATATAATAAATAGACTAGAAATCATAGAAGAAAATGTGGTAAAATATTCGGAAAAAGATAAAATACAATGTATTTTAAAAATAAAAATATCCAAAGTACAAGATAAAAACAACTAAAATAGAAGCAACTGATAAAGATAGAGAAGATTATAAAATGCATATAAATGACTTATTAGAACTAGGAGTAATTAGAATATTAGAGTCACCACATAGATTAACAGCTTTTCTAGTTAATAAACTTAGTGAACAAAAAAGAGGAAAAAGTAGAATGGTTATAAACTATAAAAGACTTAATGATAATATAGAGGATGATGGGTATGATATACCTACTAAAGAATATTTACTAGGAAAAATTTAAAATTGTAATATTTTCAATAAATTTGACTATAAATCGGGATTTTGGCAAGTTAAAATGCACAAAGATAGTATACCTTGGACAACTTTTTCATGTCTAGAATGACATTTTGAATGGCTAGTTATTCCATTTGGTTTAAAAATGTACTCTCTATATTTCAAAGAAAAATGGATAGTACATTTAGGGAATATAATTCTTTTGTAGCCATATATATATAGATGATATATTAGTTTATAGTGAAAACAAAAAGAAACACATAGGACATCTCCAATTATTATTTACAAATTTTGAACAACATGGTACCTAAAATGTAACTTTTTCAAACTACTATAGAATTTTTAGGAGTAGTAATAGGAAATGGACAAATAGTACTACAACCACATATATCAGAAAAAATCTTAAATCTTAAGTAAAATTGCATAACCTTTATTTAGTAAAGTAGGACAAAAAGGACAAAAATATTTTAACCAATAAGATATTAATCTAGTTAAAAAGATTAAAACTAAAGTAACAAAATTACCACTAATAAATGATTATTTAATAATAGAAACTAATGGATGTAGTTTAGGATGGGGAGTTGTACTCTTAGCAAAACCCCATAAATATTCAGAAAAGAAAAAAGAAAAAATTTGTAGATATACTCGTGGAAAGTATAAAGGAAAAGGAAAACATAAGTATAGATGCAGAAGTACTAGCAATAATATATGCTTTAGATAATTTTAGGATTTTCATAATTTCAAAAAAGGAAATTACTATAAGAACAAACTGTGAAGCAATAGTAAATGTGACGCCCCAAAACCCGGGGGTCCGTTGACTACCCGTCAACCCGCGGAATACTCGTGAATGTCTGGCGACCTGACATTTTTCACGAAAATCAGGCAGAGTCTCCTTTGTACGGGGAGCTCTACCCAAATACAAAACCTGCATATACCTGTCCCAAACAGTGCAATATATCCATCACATGAGTAAAACGACCACTTGGCCCATAAACAATACTCATAACAATATACCAACTATATCCAATAGTTCTAAGAGTTCAAATGTTTTTACTCTTATACAACCCATATATTAAAATTAAAGAATTCTAATACATGTTTAAAATGATCAAAGCCACAACTCGGCTTTCTTCTAATCCTTAGTCTCAGTAGATCTCCAGCCGTCCCCCCGCACGCCGCCCCGGTACCCGAAATAACATCCCCGACAGTGGTGAGCTAATGCTCAAGAGTGAATCGCCCTAAGTGGGCTACTCTCCACCTAAGGTAATTCCAAAATAATAAACACACATTCAAGCAAAATGCATGATCCTACTTGAATGTCTAACTCATCATCATGTACCCGAAGTCCTCAATATCGACTTCCTCACACTCGCCTACCCGTATGAGAATCTATTATTTTGTTTGTGGACAACCCAATCGATGTATATATATATATATATATATATATATATATATCAATTGGGCCAAGCTCGACGATTGATATTATTTGTGGACTAATTCCATGTATATCAATCACTGCCTCCGATGATTGATATTTTTGGCCAATTACCTCCGATAATTAACATTTTTAGACAACCTCCTAATCATTTTCTTTCTAGGACTATCTCATGCACTCACTCCTATCATCTTAGTGTTCCAAAGGTATATGGAATGCATGATGCCGCCTAATACGTTTTTATATCACATGCAATATATAAACATGCATATATTCACATAAAATTAAATCATGACAATCATGTTATGTACTTCTCATTTCATCACATCAAAATTAGCTCACGTGGACTAATGATCAAACATGAGCAATTCTACTTGAATTGCTCTACCAAACATATTAATTCACAAAAATTATTTTGAGAATCAAGCTGAATATGGAAACCCCTGCTACTATTCTCTAAAATCACAGATCATCGATTCACTTAAAGGGAACCCTGCCTTGCGCCATTTCCTGCATCATTCCAATACATGATTTATTCCATATATTATCCTATAAATACCCAATCCGTCCCCAACAGCCACTGACCAAAGATGCATCAAAAATTTCCAATTGCTCCCAAGTTTTTGGGATTCGAATCAAACTACCGCTCAAGGCCTCAAACCAACCGAAACATTGTAAAACACTTAAATAAAATGTAAAACCCAAGTAGGGAGAAACCCCTACCTCACGGAGTTTGTCAAAAACTCCCAAAACTGGAACCCACGCGTAGGCCTCAACAGAGAATGCTTCCCTTTGCCTTACTCCATTCGAATCCGACGGCTCGAATTTTATAAATCTGGTGAGAGAAGGAGTGCTTCTCTCTCTAAAAAATCAAAAACTCTATTTTTGCTCCTCTCTCCAGCTGCTGCCCGATCCCTTCCTTTTTTTGGTCTTTGGTTCAATTTGAAGAAGATAGGTACTATTCACAATTTTGTCTTTTTCTAACTTAAGAATTTAAATAATGACCATTATGTCCTTCTTTTCCCAGTTTTGACATTCGCACTATCTCGACCGTCCATTTTCATCATTTCTCTACTCATGCCACTTATGGCACATGAGTACGTATTATAAGTGGTGACTGGGTCGCATCGGAAAATCGCTTTACTCAAGACCTAAATGCGATGCCTCGAAAAACGTGTAAATTCGGACATTGTCTTGGACCCGCACAAAATTCGACGCAAGGCAGCTAGATTTCACAGACAATCTCGAACGGTGAAATCCGCTTTCATCATCCGAGATCCGTGAGAATAAATTTGAGATTTTAACCAAAATTAGCACTCTGTAACCGAAATTACGATTCTCGCCCCTTCCATAATTGAAATTTTTGGTCTTAGTATTCTCCTCTGTGCGACTTCATTCCGAACGGAACAATCACATCACTCACATGCATATGCAACATGCATTCTACTATGCATGTAAACTCGTTATTTAATTATTAAACGACTAAACTACGTACCTTCATCCTTAAACAAGAAGGGATATGTGGCCCGCATCATGTCCTCGCGCTCCCACGTGGACTCCTCCACTCCATAGTGCCGCCATAATCTCACTACTTCAACTCCGCCAAGGTCGCAAAACCTGATCACGGCTATCCAAAATACATACTAGTCCCTCCTCAAAGGTCCCATCAGTGTCAACTTCGATTTGTCCCCAATCCACTACATGAGCTGGATCTGGCGTATACTTTCGGAGCATGGAGACGTGAAACACCTTGTGGACACCGACATGCCGGGCCAGAAGCTTAACCGGTATACATAACGCCTAATCCTCTCGAAAGTATCTCGAAGGCCCTATGAATTCGGGCGATACTTTCCCACGCCGCTTAACCTCGACCATCCTCCTTAGGGGCATCACTTTCAAGAAGACGTGGATCCCTAACCTCGACCTAAGGGTCGACACAAGCCAAGACCTCGAAGATAGCTCTTCCGCGCCCCGAGCCGTGAGAAGACGCTGTCGTATCAAGCTCACCTTCTCAGAGGTGTCTCTAATCAGATCAGGACCAGTGATGGAGTTCTCTCCCACCTCGGTCCAACATAACGGTGATCTGCATGGCCTCCCATACAATGCCTCATATGGTGCCATCTGTATACTCGCCTGGTAACTGTTGTTGTAGGCGAATTCCACTAAAGGCAATTGCTCCTCCCAGCTACCCTTATGATCCGGGACGCATGCTCGCAGTGATGTCCCCAAGACTCAGACATATAATCCATACAACGCAGAACTCTATTAATAACCTCTCGCTTTGTGTGTGTAAACACCGACCTCCTAAGGTCACAATCACCGACAATCCAATGGACCGCCAACCTAGTCCATGTCATGAATGATCCGTATACCGAGCCCTTGCCGGGCTCATCAACACCCAAACCAATTTCCAATGGTATCCAAATCTCGAAATACCCTCGACCACTCCTATCATTCAACTTTAAGTCTACATGATAACCCGTCGTGTGTTTTCTATCTCAGTCACTCCCGACTCCTATCACTCAACTCTAAGTCTATGTGATACTCGACCGCGTGTTTTCACTCGGGCAACATAATCTTCTGTACTTACACTTCGAAATTGCTACATTCACACGTAAATTGGGATATCTCCTGGGTCTCTTACACTCCATTACGTAAATTCGGGATATCTCCCCGAGTCTCTTACACCCTAACTCCAGGCTTCTCACCTTAAGGGATTTACGGCCCCCTTTTTGCTTTGCCCGACACACTCTAACTACTCTTCATTTACTGAATCGAACTATGAGTCTTCATTGGACGTAGTCCTAAAGACAAACTCAACCCACACTCACCAAGAGTGGTGAATGACCGTACCGTGCATCCATACCCGACTGACCATGTTACCGCACACAAACGCACAATGCCACCGGGTGACACCCAACCTGTGGTCCACCATGAGCAGAATCTCGGAGATCCCTCACTCATAATCTCGACCAATCAGATCAACTCTCACCCTACATCCTAGGGAAGAACATCTATACTTGGCTTCTCTAAAGGCCTTAACCTCTAAGCCAAAATCCAAAGTCGCGGCTCCGTATGTATCCCACCATTGACAACCCGATGGTCATTAACTCATCCATGTCAAGCTTCTTGACATCAACAACCAATATGTCTACCAATTCTAAGGTCCACTACGCTCCAAGCGCAACTCCTCGATCCGTCCCTAACTTCGACCCACACTCCGGCCCTCCGCCCATTCAGGCCGGGAGTGCTTCAGATAGCACCCCCGAAATCCAAAACTGCCCCTCCTCACCCGTACTAGTGGTGTGGAGGAATGAATCGTGATACTCTTCTTTTTCTATGCTCTTAACTAGATCAAGCATTGTCCCAAAGCCCTCGGGATCCCCGTGCCTCTAGGGCAATCCTGGCCTCACATGCCCAATCCCGGCCCCGGGTCCCAAACTCGGTGAAGCGTAAGTCTTTCGCTCTCTTCCCGACTAGAAGAAAGCTAATCCTCCTCTTGCTACCACCCGCATCCCGAGTGCTCCGCATCCCGATCCTCTCTATGGTCAGGGCTGTCCCAACCATGGAGTCCATGTCCCGTAGGCGAAGTCCTACGATCCTGCCCCGAATGGACAACTTTAGCCCATTCTCGAATCTCTTGTAATACCCAGCCAATCCCAAAAAACTACGTATCTCGAAGATTGACATTCGGTCTCTCCCACGAAGACTACGACAAACTGATCTAGATAAGGTTGGAACACCCTATGCATGAGGTCCATGAATGCCGCTGGCGCATTCGTCAATTCAAAGGGTACCACCGGTAAACTCAAAGTGCCCATAACGTCTCTAAACGCCGGTCTTGTGTGGATATCTCGTATCCCTAACTCTCAACCGATGGTAACCAAAGGCGAAGATCTATCTTATAGACTCGCAGCTTCTCCTCTCTCAACTCGATCAAATAAATCATCAATCCCTGCAATGCACCATTTTGATCGTGAACCCACTCAACCGTCTGTAGTCAATACACAAATAAGGGTCTTGTCCTCTTCTTCGCAAATAACCTGAGTACCTAATGTGAAGTGCCTTGGCCCGATGAACCCCGTCCACTAGCTCATGTAACTGACTTGAGTTCCCGTAATCAACCGGTGCCATCTTAGTGCAAGAGTCATGTAGATGGTGAAGTACTGTGGTGTAATCTTGATACCGAAGTCTACTACCCTCTGTGGAGGTAGTCCAGGTAGCTAATCTGGAAAAACATCTACATACTCGCATACTACTCGAGGTAGATCTAAGTCTGGTCTCTCCTCATCCTCCAAGGTAAGGCTCGCTAGCCAACCCGCTTAACTCGTCCTCGACACCCTGACTCGTGATAATCGGCTCCTGGCAAAATATCATGTTTCTGTCTCCCCGTGAAATACCACACGAGTACCGCCCGCTGCAGGGGGCAGAACCTCTCACTACACAATCGATAACAACCCTATAAGTTGTCAGCCAATCCATCCCTTCTTGTAGGATGACATCTAACCCCCGACATGTCCATGATCCTCTCGGTCCAATCTAAGTAAAGTCCCCCGAGATCTCCACCGCAACCTCGACATATCATCCCTATTCTCGCCCCAATCCCTAGGAGAACTCTCACATACAAAGGTTCTCTAAGGTCTCTGTGAGGTCCTCGCCCATTTCCACCATATTTGGGCCTTACTCTCTAGCCGGGAGCTACAGCTAGTCTAATCCCGGCAGTGCGAGGTAATTTCCATAGCCGTTAACACCTTCTCGATTTAGGCTGAACCAAATGGTCCGGCCACTATTGATCTCCCTTCGTGAATGCCTAAGATGATGCGCCCTAAACCTCTGGAGGTTACTAGGATCTTCCTATCTACCTGCTATACCAGCCTATGAGATACCACATTGTAATACCTACAAATTTCAAGCAAAAGCTCGCCGATCAAACACTCCAGTGGTGCCTCGACTGAGCACCGTGGACGCCCTCTACGCCTCGTCCTCGACTAGCCATTTATACAATTAACATGGCAAGCAATTCAATACGCATTCTAAGGCATAACACTCGAGACACTAATCATACACATAAATCGTTGTATACATATCATTCTTGCATTTACGTGTAATGCAAGGTGTAATCAATTTTGCATTTCAAATATTGTTTTCTAACAAAAATTTGTATTTCTAAATTTTCATTTTTTTGAAAATTTTATTTTTCGAAAATTTTGTCTAATTTTATTTGATTTTTATTTTATTTTAATTTAATTTAATTTTAAAAAAAAATTTCGAAAAATTTTGCGATGAACAGTGTCCATGAACCAGGTTCATGAACAGTGTCCAAAAGTTGACTCAGAAACAAAGATGAGTCAAAATCGGGTCAAAACAGCCGAAGTACCCGCGTACGCCGCCGGGCTCAAAGAAGACGCCTGTGCCGCGCGCCCAACGCCCGCGGCAAGGCGCCTTCTGCCGCCTTCCCCGCCGCGCGCCCCGCGAGCTCCTACCCCAGCGGCCGCGCGCCCACGCCGCCGCCAGAGACGCCCCGCGCGCCCGCGCCTCCTGCCGCCACGCGCGCCGCCGCCTACCGCCCAAACACAAGGCCGCCTGCCGCCCTCGCACGCCCGCATGCCATGCGCGCCCCAGCCGCCAAATTTCTCCTCGCTTCAAACAAGCGAAATTTCCATTTCGGTGTTCTCGCACCCTTTTTTTTTCTTCATTCATTTTTTCTATGCTACTGAAAATCACTAAAATATATATATATAGCAGAGTATATATATATATATATATATATATATATATATATATATATATATATATATATATATATATATATATATATACACTTTTTTTTTTTCTATCTCTCCAAAGACACCTAAATAATTTATAAAGATTTATTTTCTTCACTTTTCTCCAGTTTAATAAATATTTTCTGGAACACCTAAAAATATATCCATTTTTTTTTCCCATCAGTAGCCTTCCTTGCTACTCCTTACATGCAAAGGGCTTTGAACCCCAATTCCTTACACTCGTTTCGGGCTCCAAAGCTTGGAAAGTAACTGGTCCAAATTTTCGACCCATTTTTTTCTCAAAGTTTTCTCCACCTTGTCTTACACTAAATCCTAGTGTTAAACATCATCCTCATGCTATTTACCAAGCATACCAATCATATAATTTCAACTACATAACACATATTAATTTATGTTATATCAACCAAGCATGCAAGCGCACTTCACAAAATCAAATCATGCAAAACACTCCAAACACGTGCATGCAGTGTCCTAGTTTTGTCCCGTGATTTTCCTAGGTAATCTCATACCTAACTCTACATCGAACCACACCTAGTGGTGATGTTCTTACACCTCAAAGACTATGGCCTAAGCCCAACCTCCCTAAGCCCTGTAGCCGTATACCTATGCTCGATACCAAGTCGTGACGCCCCAAACCCGGGGTCCATCAACACACCAATAACCCCGCGAATACTCGCGGAATGTCCGGGCGACCCGACATTTTTTCATTTTAAAATCTGGGCAGAGTCCCTTTGCACGGAGCTCTACCCAAATACAAAACCTCGCATATACCGTCTCCAAACAAAGGCAATATATCCATCACATGAGTAAACGACCTCACTGGCCCATAAACAATACTCATAACAATATACCAACTATATCCAATAGCTCTAAGAGTTCAAATGTTTTTACTCTTATACAACCCATATATTAAAATTAAAGAATTGTAATACATAAGCAAACAGATCAAAAAGCCACAACCCGACTTCTTTCTAATCCTCGCCTCCTCAGATCGAGCCGTCCCCTCACACGCCTCCCGGTACCTAAAATAATATCCTCGGACAGTGGTGAGCTAATGCTCGTGAGGGTGAATCGCCCCTAAGTGGGCTACCTCCCACCTAAGTGCAAAGTAAATGTTCCGTATCAATTACACATTCAAGCAAATGGCCGATCCCACTTTTAATGTCTAACTCCATCATCTCTGCACCCGAGTCCTCACGATTCCCTACACTCGCCTGCTCGTATGAGACTATTTTGTTCAGGACAACCCTCCGATGTATATATATATATATCAATTGGGCCTTCTCCGACGATTGATATTATTTGTGGACTACCCTCCGATGGCTATCAATTTAACCCGCTCCTCGATGATTGATATTTTTTAGCCTGACTAATTCCTATAATAACATTTTTAGACAACCCTCCGAACCATTTTCTAGACTCATCTCATGCACTCACTCCTATCATCTTAGGGTGTTCCAAAGGTATTATGACCACGATGCTGCCCAATATTGTAAATTTCATATCACATGCAAATATATAAACATGCATATATTCACATAAAAATTTAAAATCAACTATGTTTATGTAATTTCTCATTCTATCGCATCAAAATTAGCCTCACGTGGACTAATGATCAAACATGAGCAATTCACTTGAATTACTCGACCAAACATATTAATTCACAAAATTATTTTGAGAACGCTGCTTCGTGAATAAGAAACCCCTGGCTACTATTATCTAAAAATCACAAATCACTTCCGGCTCACTTAAGGAACCCTAGTTTCACTCGCCATTTCCCCGCCTCATTCCAATACATGATTTGATCTGTACATATTATCCTCTATAAATAATTTTAACTAACTCCTAACAGCCACTACCGACCAAAGATGCATAAAATTTACAATTGGGTTCCCAAGTTTTCGGGATTCGACCAAACTACTGCTCACCTCAAACCAACCGAAACATTGTAAAACACTTAAATAAAATGTAAAACCCAAGTAGGGAGAAATCCCTACCTCACGGAGTTTGTCAAAAACTCCCAAAACCATAACTCACGCGTAGGCCTCTCTGCGTAGAATAGCTTCCCTTCTTGCTCCGTCGGAATCCGATGGTCGGATCTCCCAGAAATCTAGAGAAGGAGGTCATTCTCTCTCTAAAAAATCAAAAACTCCATTTCTGCTCCTCTCTCCAGCTGCTGCCCGATCCCTTCCTTTTTTTGGTCTTTGTTTCAATTTGAAGAAGATAGGTACTATTCACAATTTTGTCTTTTTCTAACTTAAGAATTTAAATAATGATATGTCCTTCTTTCCAGTTTCTGGACATTCCAGACTCATCTCAAATGATCCATTTTCATCATTTACTCATGCCACTTACAAGCATACGAAAGTACGCTGTTATATGTGATCACGATCGAAAATCGCTTTACTAAGAAAACGTGTAAATCTCGACTATCTCGACCACTGCTAGCTAGATTTGAGACGATTCCAACCCAAGTGAAACCGCTTCATCATCATCCGAGATCCAGAGAATAAATTTCGGATTTTTAACCGAAAGTACAATTTTGTAATCGAAATTACGATTTTACCCTTTTTCCATAAATTGAAATTTCTCAGGTCTTACAGTAAAGTTCTATAAACTAAAAAATGAAAAAAGATATTCCCAAAGGAGATGATTAAATTTTACAGAAAGTATAATTAACACAGGTGTAAAAATAGAAATAAAACATATAAAAAGAAAAGACAATAGCTTAGCAGATTCTTTGAGTAGACTAATCAATTAATTTTTTCTGTTACAGATGGACAAGTAGATAACAGAATTATTCCTGCCTATACACAAAATAAGGGACTAGAAAAGGTATTCATTTTTGGGAAAAATTCTCTTAAGTCGTATCCTAAGAGTAACATAACTTTCAATTGGCTACCACATGTAACAAAAATGTATAATAGATAATCTATGGATCAGTTTTAATCAAGTATTTAATAACCAGATCAACACAAATCTATATAGAAAATATTTTATAACTTGTTTGAATAATGTATTTGAATATTTTCATAAAATGAATAATGGTAGTACAAATTTTAATTTATATGTTGTTTACCAAGGCCATAGAACACGAATATTTTAAACATGGGAAGAAGTTTTTTCTAATATTTCAAATCATCATAAACCATTTTTTAAAGGTTTTTATGATCTATCACAAGCCTTGACCAATGTAAAACAAATATAGGAAATAATTATTTTATTAGTCCATTAGTCAATAAATTTTTAAATCGTCATGGTAATAATATTTAAATTTTGCACAAACTAGTCAGACACATAATTTAGTGAATGATTTTCCCCCATTTTTTTCACCACTTCCATCTCAAGATCACCTACTTAGGGAAGAATTAGAAATATTAAAGAAAAAATATGATAAATTTGAACAAGATTATCAGATTATGAAAAAGCTATATGAAACCGAGATAGATGATGAAATAGAACTTATTTCAAACAAAGCAGTCTTAGAAAAGAAGAAAATTAAAATTAAAAATATAAACATTTTTTGCATTTCTAGAAAATCTTGATAATATAGAGCTCAACTTGACATGCCAAAATGTCAAGACAGAGCCCAGTTCATTGGGCCAAAATAATGAACCTAGTCCAACCCAAAAGGTAGCTGATAAAGACATATTAGATCCGTTAATGGGTGAGACTTTCCTAAAAAGCCTAATTGATCAATTGACCCAATAGATTCTTGAAATCCTTAAAAAGGATTTTAGTAAAGAAGCGGAACTAGACAACCTAAGATCAAAAGATAACCCTGTAAAACCCGAGAAAATTCTAATTTTCTGAAAAATGGTAAAATGGTAATTTCGGTCAAAATCCGGAATTTTTCTAGATCTTGGATGGAAAACGGACTTCACCGTTGGAATCTTCTTGTGAAATCTAGTTACTACTCGAATCTCCGAGACAAACTAATTTCATGTTTTTCGAGGCAACATGGGTAAAGGCGGACACTTCGTACGAGGTGAGTGGCTCCACGCTGTGCCATGTCAGCAGACCAATAAACCAGAGAGCCAAGTAAATTCCACGTGGACATGTGGCAATCTTCTATGGATGGAAATCCACTATTATGGGATGGGCTGATGGATGTAATTCAAATGAGCCAATAAGTAGTCGAGCATGCGTGAAAGAGAGTACTCTCCCACTCGACCAACTTACTCCAACCTGGAGGGGGGAAAAGAGCAGGGAAAATAAGAGAGAGAAAAGGAAAGAGAGAGAGCTAAGGATTTAGAGAAAGAGATTCCCACCTACTCAAAATTTTTCTTTGATCTGACCACGAACTCGAAGAGCCAAGAGACAAAGTTGCTCCCCATGGTAAGAGCTACACGTGGATACCGGTTTTATGGAGTTTCGACAACTCCGGGAGGTAGGGGTCTTTTCTTACTTAATTTAATCCTCATTTAAGATCCTTGTTGATGGTTGGAGTGTTTTGGGTCAAAAAGGTCGTGAGTTTCGATTCCTTGGAGTGGGATCGAAGTCGGTACCTTTGGACGGGCCAGACCTAGGGTTGTAATCACCACGTGAATGTGTGTGGCTCAGGTTGCTCGCTGCTCAAAATGAATTGCTTAAATTGTTTATTAGCCATGTGAGCTAATTTTGGTGTTATTGCTATGAATGAATAACATGTTGTTGTGTGTTAAATTTTGTTAATATATGCATGCTTTATATATATATTAACATTAATTGTTTGGAAATGACATGCATTTCATATGCACCGGGGCACCCTAGAATGGTAGGTGTGAGTGCATGACATGAATTAAATCGGAGTGTTGTATAAATGAAGAATTCTTTTTGTAAACTTAATAAAAATAAAATTTTATCTGAAAGTTGTTCGAAGAATTGTGTTGGGAAAATTATCCAACAATTCACATCGGAGGGGCCCATGAATTGTTTCAGAGAGTTACCCAACAAATTCACCTCGGAGGATTGTCCAACGTATTTATATCGGAGGGTTGCCCACAATTAAAACAAATATTTTTGTTTGGAAACTGTGAAACCCCGAGAAAATCTAATTTTTCTAAAAAAATGGCAAAATGGTAATTTCGGTCAAAATCCGGAATTTTTCTAGATCTCAGATGATAAAACAGACTTCACCGTTGAATCGCTCAGAAACATGCTAGCCCACATCAATTTCGTCAATTCAGATAGTAGGAATTTGCACGCCGTGCGCCTAGTGTAATACACATCGGGCACATTTTGAGCGGCCAAAGTAAGCCACTGCGTTATGGCGGGTAATGAGTCAACTCGAGCTCGCGGTGGGGCCCATGGGTGACATGTGGCACCTCCTAATCGAGGGAAATCCAAAGTCGGTGGATTAAACTGATGTATGAATACTACCAACCACAACGACAATTGACATGTGCAGAATGTAGGGGACAAAAGTATGTTTTCCATTTCTAGATCCCAAGAAGGAGAGAGGGGGAGAGTAGATTTTGAAAATTTTATGCTTGTATATATAAAGTGCAACTTCTCTCTAGATTTCTCAGCCTTTCTCAACCATCTGGCTCGTGTCTGCGCCAAGTGCTAAAAGTTGTTCTACGCGCAGCAAAGCGGCTACGTGACAAGATCGTTTTCGGGAGTTTCAGACAACTCCAAGAAGTGCGGGTATTCTCCTACTCTATTATTTTCGCTTTTAAGAGCCTCAGAATGGTTTCCGCTGATTTTGAGGCCGGAGGGTCAGTTTAGTCCCAAAACTTCGACTCGAATTATATTGTTTGAACTCGCTTTAGAATAAATTCATGGACGCGAGTGGAGCTCAGTGATACTTTATGCAACAAAGTATGTTTTTGGTAAGCCGCCGGGTCAATGGCTTACGCTGGATTCAAAGGCCTTCCACAAAGGGAACCGACAAGCCGTGAGAGGGCTACGACAAAATGTACCCATCGCCATTTAGTGGACTGCTAAAATAGCTTCTCGCTTGCTTGATTGGATCGAAATGGTCCATAAAGTTGTGGGCAAAATATTGCTTGAATTGGATGACTTGAATTATGTGGAAAAAGAAATTGTTAATGCATGAAAAATTAATGTGTTAACATGATGTCACAATTATATGAAATATAATTGTGTGTAAGTCATTGGAAATAAATTGCTATTAGCCCATGTGAGCTAATTTTGATGTTATTGCTATGAATTGAATGACATGATGCATGTGAGTAAATTTATGTTAGTATATGCATGATTTATATACAATACTAATCATTTAAATAAGATAATGTACTATGCACCGGGGCACCCTAGAATGTTAGGTGTGAGTGCATGATAAGAAAGAAAATGAAAGAAAAATGAAAATGGTTGTGAAAGGAATTTCAAGGAAGATTTTCCAAAGAATTGCCTTGGAGAGTTGTCCAACAAGACATCCTGAGGCGACACATGACTGTTTCCTGAGGATTACCCAACAATCTCTACTGAGGGCTGTCCAGAACGATCTTTTTTAATCTAAACCTGCAGTACGTTCCGAGAACAAAACCCTTTGTTTTGAAAATGTTGTTTTCACATTTGGCTTAGGTGCGTGGAGTGAGCCGTGAGGGCTCGAGAAGGGAAAGGGTGAATGATTTTCATCCATACGAGACATTCCGGCAAGAGGATCATGTATTTCCTCGAATGGTTATGCTGAATCATTGCATGTGCACTTAGGTGGGAGTAACCCATTAGGAAATATCATCACTGGCATTGCTCACCCTATCGAGGGATCATTATTTCGTGCAATGTGGAGATACCGTGGAAGACGGCGCCATTAGAGGCCACTTTTGAGAAGAAAGCCGACATGTGGCTTTGGTAGATACTTTTGTATAACATGTATTAAAATTTTAAATCTTAATATATGTTTGTATTAAGAGTGATGTATCAACTCTTGAACTATTGTAATATCGTTGGTTAGATTTTTGGGGAGTATTGATGTATGGGCCTAAGTGGCCATTTTTACTCATGTATGAGTCTTATGATATGAGACGCAGCTTATTCAGAGGCCGATTTGTATCAACGAACCCCCGGATTTGCAAGGCCACAGAAACGATTTTCATACATGCATAACATTGCGTGAGGGAGCTCCAGGAGTGAATTCGAGACATGGGTCAGGCATGCAGACATCTCGAGCAGTAATCATAAATTCACTCGAACGCAAGGTGTTTGCCATTATGACGCACTTTAAAGGAGTAACCCATGTGGAGATTATCACTTCATCGAACATCAAGCCACCCCGTCAGTGGGATCCCCTTTCAGTATAGGGAGTGTTTCGAAGATGACGCCATTAGAGGTCGCTGAGAAGAAAGCCGATACGTGGCTTTGATTACGTTTTTATAAAACATGTATGAAATATTACAATTGAAACGTGTTTGTATTAAGAGTGATGAATAACTCTTGAAACTATTATAATATAGTTGGATATATTTTGGTGAGTATGATGTGTAGGCCAATGTGACCATTTTTACTCATGTATAGGTTTCATGATATGAGACATACAGGTT
This sequence comes from Tetrastigma voinierianum, assembly GCA_016808115.1. Classification (NCBI taxonomy): domain Eukaryota; kingdom Viridiplantae; phylum Streptophyta; class Magnoliopsida; order Vitales; family Vitaceae; genus Tetrastigma; species Tetrastigma voinierianum. The sequence continues at coordinate 278,114 of JAEQBH010002465.1, read as the reverse complement.
TTCTGCAGGTTGACGGTGGTCAACGGGACCCCCGGGATTTAGGGCCTCACAAACCCAAAAGAAAAAGACAGCCAAGATCATAATAAATATCTATGACAGCTAGAAGATAAGATTGACAGAAAGAAAAGAAGATAAGATCCCGACTCTATCAAAACAACTATAGGTCATATTTTTCTTTTTAGAACAGTAATTTGATAAGATTCTCTTAGTAGGGACAAATGCGACCGTCCATGTGTCGTAATCTTATCAAATATCTCACCATATCCAAATTTCTTTATTTTCTGACCACTACTTTATTTAGTGGTTTTTCTTTTTAAGAAAAATATCAAATTATTTGATTTGACGATGGGGTTCAATGAGTACCCGAAATCAATTATTTGATCTTATCCTTTCTCTCCTTCCTCTATATAACAAAAGGAGAACCCCTTAGTTAGATATATCTCTCGCTTGTAATCCCCCTAAAGATTATCTTCTCTCATCCTCTCTCTTGTAAGCTATCTCATCACTTTCTTCATTACTAAGATATCTAGGAAGCTTTCAACAAAAGCTTTAACTATTGTGTATAAGGTGTGTCTTTAGACTTTTGTATATTCAGTTGTTTAATTAATGAAGTTTGTTTAATGTTTGTATTTCTTATTCATATTTTATATATTTAGAATTTAAGACCTTTTAAACTTCAGGAAACATCCCGAAAGGGGTTCCTCTGAAATCTTATGGCCATAAAAATATTTTAAATAATTTTCATTATGTATTTAAGGTAGTTTAATTTTGTCATACTTCTTAGATCTAAAAAACGCTCCTTAATTACATAATCATGGTCGCCCGTATCTTTTGATACGGAGCTAATTTTTTCCTATAGTCTGAGTTATGAAGTTAATGGAAACTTTCTTAGCATTAAGGGAATGCATGTTTATGTACACAAGATGTTTAGTTAAATCTTTGATATAAAAAAAAATGCTATAAGAAAATAAGGAAAAACCCTTAGTAGGACTATTGTACAACCAAACAATCAACCCTTAGACACCTATTTTAGACTATAAAAAATAGATAAATTCATAATAAAAAAATATATAACTTAATTAGAAAACAGCTTACAACAATTATCACTAACAGATTCAATATATCCAATCGGTAAGATTAGAAAAGAATTAATATTTAATAACAAATTTAGAATAGAAATTATAAACATATTTACTAAGTTATAAAAAGAAATTTAGAAGTACTCCATATATTAACTACCTCACAGAACTTAGAAAAACAAATATTAGTTTTTGATATTATCATAAATAACTTAGAAAATAAGCATTTAATTCTAAAAAATATAGACATACATACCATATATCATACTTTTTTTTATTTAAAACATTTTAGATTTTTAGCCCCATTAGATTTTTAATTCTAAAAAATATAGACATACATAACATATATCATACTTTTTTATTTAAAACATTTAAGATTTTTAGCCCCATTAGATTCATTTTAGATTTTTAGCCCCATTAATATTCTTTCTGTAAAATTTAACCATCTCCATTTTTGGCAATATTTATTTCTAAAGTTAGAGTAACTCCAATGCAAGTTAGCAAACAAAGGCCGCCAACGCCATTTGCAAATCCTCAATGCTTGTTTTCGCACTTCGAATATTTTTTTCGCCTAATGTGGTGCCAAAATGGGGTGCCATTTTTAATACCAAATGTTTTTTTATTAAGCCATATAATTAAACGTAACTGCTATATTTTAACGGTATTAGTTTTTCATAACGATCGTGGTTTTAACCCGATATATTTAGAGCAGAACAATTTGAAATTTGAAATTTCAAATTTCAAATTTCAAATTTCAAATTTCAAATTTCAAAGCTCAAATTTCAATTTCAAATTTCAAATTTCAAATTTCAAATTTCAAATTTTGTCCGCCGAAATTTGAATTTCAAATTTCAACCGTTGAAATTCAAATTTGAAATGAACTCGCCAAATAAAAATTTTAAAATTATAATTGCCTATAAATATGATAATTTTTCTTCTATGTTTTTCTTATCCAACTATCTTACATTCTCTTTCGCTTTTCCAAATATCTCATTTCTCTGACCGTTTATCCTTTCATATTTTCGCTCATCAAGTGATATGAATCGCTTTCTCCTAATATTTTTAGAGAGATCCTCAAATATTGAAGAAGCAAGATAATGATGATTCGATGTTTTATGCCGCAAATCCAGGAAGGTCCGAAGGGTTTAGTGAAGGACGGCTAAGAAGGCATCGTGTTCCGCTTTCAGCCGCCGTAACTAATCGCGGGTGAGTTGAAGGTCACGAAGACTTATCGTGACTACTTGGCAATTTCGTATATATGAAAGTTTTTTCCTAAGGAGGTTCAATGCCGCCCTCTTTTCTTCGAATCGTAAACGGCGGCCAACAATACGATCCATACTTCATTCAAAGAACAGATGCCGCCGAGTTCTCTGGCTTCATTATCCCTTCAAAAGATAATACCGCTATAATTTTCACATTTAACACCTACAGATTCCGTGGATGAATACATCGACCGAGAAAGCACTCCGCCATAGAGAGTCTCGAGAAGTTTCGAAAGTCGCGGGTTGCAATGTTTTGCCACCACACCGAGGTCACCAAACAATATCGATATCGGGCTTCGAATATACAAACTGGGAACAACGCATTTCCCAAGATGTGCCAGTGAAAGACACATCGTGATGCCGCATCGTGGCGGAAAAATTGTCTCCATCACGCGGGGGCAAGGTATGTAAGGCCAGTCGCCGTCATGAACCAATCATTTTAGAAGCCGTGGCATCTCAAGATCTTTGATATGGCATGCATTCTTTGGTTTACCTCGGTTCATCAATGATATAAATGTTCTAGATAGGTCCCCCCTCGCTTACATTATTAGCAAATGGTCATGCTCTCCGCTAACTATATAATTAATCTACAATACTATAGAATGGGATATTATCTAGATGATGGTATTTTATCCAAATCGGGTCAACATTTGTAAAAACAATTTCCTCGTCTAATAAGGCTTGAAGAAAAACATTTTGCTAAAGCACAAGAGTCTAAGAAGAAAAGATGTGTAGCGCACTCAGTACTTCAAGCCCGTTTTGCAATTGTGCGTGGACCAGCACGTTTTTGGGATGAAGAAACACTTGCAGATATTATGAAAGCGTGCATAATAATGCATAATATGGTCATTGAGGACGAAGGAGATGTTGGTAACAATGACTTTTGTCACGCCCCGAAACCCACCTGAGGGGCATGATTGTCAATTCACACCAAGCCTTTGAAGACGGTTGTTTCGCGGTGAAACGATAGACTTAACCTTCAGAACCCGATTTTTGTCCAATTACCAATCATATATTCGTGAGTAAATGCGCAACCTTCTAAATTCATAAATTTCAAATACAAAATTTCATGCCGATAAAAATTACTTAAATATTCAAATCTCAATTATGCATGTCATATAAAGTTGTTCGTAATATATCAATATTTGAGGACTTCTAAAATCCAAATTTGTAATTAATATAAAAGGAATGTTCATCCAAGTGACTTTCTCAATTAACTTTCAAAACCCAACATTTCACATAAACATGAACTTATGAGTTCAACATGATCCAACATAAAGTTCTAATCAAACTTCTAATGATGACGAACTCTAACCTAGCTTAATACCGCGAAACTAAAAGTACCGAAAATATGTCAACGAATGGGAGTGAGCTAAAAGCTCAATAAGAAATACTAATACAGTTTCATGGATCAAAAAGTTTTTCAATCATATAACAAATAGGAGATGTTTTTCATCAAAACTTTTGATTCAAAAACAAGTTTGAACATTAACAAAATATACTTCAAAACATTCTTATATCCATTTCAAATCAGTTTCATATCAAATGATCCTAAACAATTTTATATCAAATTTCGATTCAAACACTTTCATATCAAATTCAAAATCAAATACATTTCAAATATATTTTTCCTCCGGTCATCAAATATCAAACAGCCCAGTTATGTGGGACTTTCAATGGGTGGTTAACGCAAATCGTTTCCTTTGGGCGACGAACCAAACACTACTAAGATTAGTAACCCAACCAAACCCTAGAGGCCGGTTCAAATCAATTACATTCCCCACTCAAGAAAATGTGAAAGCGTCAACTATTATATCCCGCTGACAAGGGCCAAATAGTTGTCAACTATTATATCCCGCTGACAGCGCCAAATAAATAATAACTATTTTTCCCGCTGACAGGCTTCCTCTAATCCAACTGCAGTCAAATATTTCATTCAAAAGTTCAAATTACAAAACATCATATCTCCACATTTTCTTTCGTAAACAAAACAAATCTCAAAGCATAATCTTACAAAACTACTTTTTGATCCATGGATAACCTCAAATAAAATAAAACAAGTAAAACTTTTCATAAACCAAGATTATATATATAATTCGGGGCTTAAAAAACAATTTTTCATCCTCAAATGAAGTAAAAACAAACAATTTTCTTTTTAAAAATCTGCAATAATATCCCTTACATGTACATATATATAAAAATAATAATTTTTCGAAAAGCTGTATTAGAATCCCTTACCTCAAAGGAGTACTCAAAAGCTTTGAAATAGCTAATCCGAAGAATTTCACCTCAATGAAATATTTCTCCAAAAATAATAAGGAAGAGACTATCATCATTACTTATTTATTCTTAAAACTTTCCTAATTTGATATTCTTAACAATTATATTATTTTTTGTTCACCTCAAACATATTGACAACTGTTCAAATGATAACTATTTGAATTATGTAGGATTTACAAATTTTATAAAACTCATATTCCTTTCGGATCTTATTTTAATAATTTATTTATTTTTATGCTCTTAATCCGAACTAAATCTTTTACTAGAAAGAAATAATATTAATACTATTTTACAAATTAGTATTATTACACAATACAAATATAGCCTTTTACTAACAATTACTATACTTGACAACAAGTATTAAGAATCTTATCTTATTTCCTATAATCGTTAAATAATTATTCTAATCATATTCCCTTATCAAATAAATTCTCAACTTTTAATAAATATTTACTTGCCAAAATACATATATATTTAAATACTTATCAAATACAAATATTTATACGTAGTTCACTCCTTTTCAAATTTATTCTATTTGTTTATCATTATTTTCTTTCAAAAATTATCCTTAAATACTTTTTCATTCTCATACTCAAAGTAATTTAATATGACACCACCAATTCTTATTTTATTTTTTAAAGAACGAGAATGAAATCTAAATCTGACTTCTTCAGGGTTCATCTAAACTGAAAGAAAATTAAAGAATCTACATCAAAAAAATGTAGAAAAATAAAATAAGGAAGATCTTACCTAGAGAAATTTGTTCTTCAAACCCTAGATCCAAAAGCCGTACGCCCTTCCTGTACTCCTAATTCGGCCGAGAGAAATTCAAAGAAGAATATAAATGATTTTCTTTCTTACTCCAATTTATACCGAGGTATCTATTAAGAAGTTACCTTTTACTCCCTCTTCATTAATTTTACCTATTATGATTTGTCATTATACTCTTCGTGTCATTAAATTAATTGATACCTATTATGATTTGTCATTATACCTCTTTCATGTCATTATACCTATTTTATTTCCAATTTATACTCTTTCATGTCATTAAAATTTAATTGATACCTTATTATGATTTGTCATTATACCTCTTCATGTCATTATACTCTATTTTATTTCCACTTATACCTCTTTTCATGTCATTATTATTTTCCTTAATTTATACCTATACAAATTCCCCTCATTATTATTCCTTCCGTAACTTATACCTATACAAATCTCTCTCTAATTTAACACATATTTTTCCTAACTTATACTCATATTAAATTGTAACACCCCAAAATAGACCCTAGTCGTTTTCGACATGTTTAGGGTATTTTGTAAGCCTAATTTGACTATTTCATGAGTTAAATGTGAAACCGGGAAATGAGAGACCCGGAAAGTTACAAAACTTAAGGACAATTTTGAAATTGGTCTAAAGAGGGGTATAAAAGTCATAGTTGACAAAATTAGAGGCCAAAGTATAATATGACATAAATTGCTTTGCAAATAGAATGAGTTATGGCTTAAAAAGCAAATAAGCAAACTTGACCCAAAAATGGGTTATTTTGGAGGGCCAAACAAGGCCTTAGAAAACATGGATTTAGATTTAAAAGATTGGTCTCATTTTGAGAGAGAGAACCAGAGAGAAGGAGGAAAAGAGAGAAGAGAGAAAGAGAGAAGAAGAAGAGGAAGAGGAAGAGAAAGGAAGGAGGAGGATTCAAACAAAGCCAAACTAAGGTATGGAACTAATCTTGGTATAGATCATATGGAGTTTGTATGATTATTAGTTGGTTCCCAAAAACCTAGGGTTTTGTTAGGATTTCTTCCTAACCCTAGAATTTTAAAAGTAAGCTTGGTGAAACCTTGAATAGGACAAGAAGCACATGAAATCTTCTCTTTGAGGATGAATTCATAGTTCAAAGGAAAGTACTGAGTTAGGGTTTAGAATAAACCTCAACAAACTCTTGTTTAGCTTATGTATGGGTTAAGACCCATATTAGAATGGTTTTTGAAGTAATTCATGAAAGAATTTGGAAACAAGATAGGTATTGAAAGATGAATTGAGTAGAAAAGAGGTTATAAGAGCCATATGGAAGGATTTTGAGGTGGGTAGGAAGTATAGGAGTGATATATGGATGATAAAAGCATGAAAATGGGAGAAATTAACCATTCTGGGCATTCTCGATGTCTTCTAATGGTAGAAGTTAAGTTCCCACCGTAGAACTTCGATTCTGGTCATTTTTGGCCAAGTTCTACCGGTAGAAGTTTAGTTCTACCGGTAGAACTTGTTCTGGTTTCCCAGTTTCGACCAGTTTTCGTATTTTGGCCATAACTTACTCATTTCTTATCCGATTTGAGTGATTCAAGTGGTCAATTAAAATAGACTTCAAGGAGAACCAAACTTAAAGAGAAAGTATTGTCAAATTCTGACTCTAAGTGGTCGAAAAATTCACTCCAAGTGGGGCTATGTACAAGCCCATTTCCTGCATCAGTTAATCATAGAGTAGTCCGAGTTGTTTAGGACGTAACTTGAGTTCCGGTGCTCCGAATTGGGTGATTCCAGTTGGAATAGAACCCTTAGCACCTTAGCTTTAAATGAATATAAGGACATAGTGTCAAAATATTAAGTTAAGACCCCGGAAAATTAAGTAATACAAACTGTCATCAGAAAAAAAATCGGTAAATGACTAGTTGGCATGAAAATGCCCTAACTTTAGTTTGGATGATCCAATTGGATCGATTCCAATTCCTAAGTAAACTAGATTCATAAAGGAATAAGAATATATGAATGAGGTGTATTTCATAGATGTGTTCATTAATATGAACATAGGATTATATGATAGATATATTTAAATGAATAGATAGAACATGCTAAGAACAAATGATCGAATAATGTGAATTGATATGAGTATATGATAGACATACAAAAAGGAATAAGATGTAACACGCTAAGAACATATGATAAAAAGACATAAATGATAAGAACGATAGAGATAAGCAAAAGATGACAAAGCATAGGAATGAGAACATGTACATAATGATAAGTACATATATGAAAATGTGAATGAGTAAAAGCCTACGTAATAGGAATATAGCAAGTACAAGAATAGCTAAAACATGATAGAAAGGTATAAATGATAGAAAAGATATGACTATATGCGTAATATATAGATATATGAGAACCGTAATATGGAAATCAGATAAGGAGAACTAATACGCAGTAAAGTAATGATAAGATATATGCATAAGCAATTATGATAACAATAGTTATTCATGCTTATGAAGTGTACAGTAAATGTAATAAAGTTGATCGGTTCGCCAGACTGGTAGTGTGATGTGATAGGCATGCCTATAGGGAAGATACAGGCTTGCCGCAAAGATATTCATAGACAGTATATTGAGGCCCCGTCAGGTCGGCGACAGATCCTGCTTCGATCGTGGCCCCGCGGTCACTACACACCGAAATCACCGTTCTCGCATAAATGATGGTGGCCTTGGGTACACATAGACGTAAATCACTGTCTGCATGCTGATAGTACCTTTGGGTACACACACGTGAGATCACCGTCGTACGCTGATAGTACTCTTCTCGTACACATAGTTTCCCGAACCGCTTCTAAGGTATTTAAGTATTACGAAAATAAAAGAAAAGGAAAAGTATACACAAAGGAAATGGATTAAAGCATATAATAGGATATGATATGAGAAGCATAGCCTCATATGCGATGAAAGTACAGATACATAAGAATAAGAAGTACATTATAACCTCGACATATGAAAATAATAGGTATAAAAACACAAGAAAAGTGGTGGATTAGTACAGATAATGTGATATGAACAAAGACAAAGATGAACACCTATAATAGAAAGTATACAATAGTACAACTATGAAAGTGAAGAATGCACAAATCATAGAACCGAAAGATGAAAAAGACATAAACTAGAGACATGCTATGAAATTTGACAAAGAATAGGAACATTGAAAAGACATATAACAAGCGTGAAAGATGAACACAGGATAAGTATAGGAATATGTAAAGTACTCAAATAGGGGAATACATAAAAAGTATAAATAAAGGATGCTAAAGACATAGAACATGTAATAGAAAAAGATTGACATGCAATAGGAATATCGTGATGATAAGGAATTACGTTATAGAAAATGTTTAGATATATATATAATGTATATGTATAAGCTTGTGACAAATGTTTAATGTGGTTGTCCATGCTTATGTTCCCACTAAGCGTAAAGCTTCAAGACGCGCGCTCAACTGGGTAGGTACAGGAGAAGAGGAAAGGCAGTAATGAAGTCATCCACACGCTGTACCGAGGTCAATACATCAATAAAATCATTGGAAGATTTTTGGTATAATGTATAAGTCTTTTGTTTCTCAAACAATGTAAATGCTGAACACTATTAAATATGTACATATAAGTAATTGTATAAGTAATGGGACCTCGTGATATGTGTATAAATTCAGACGTGACACCACCCAGGTAGTTCTTTTCAGACATGTACAAATGATTTTGTTATTACTGAAATTGTTTGTGCACCAATAGGTACAGGTACAGCTCTGAGAAAGAACAGGTCAATGAGAGTCCCAATATATAGTATAGATAGCATCACGCCCGGGATTCTGCTCATCCGCCAATCCCAAGTTCCGTGGCCTAGGATCTGGGAGTGACACAAATTCCCCCTTGTTACATTCTCCCCTCCTTTATAAAAGTTTAGTCCTCTAAACTTGACTTACCTGAGTCTTGAAATAATTGAGGATGCTTTTCTCTCATCTCTTCTTTTAACTCCCAAGTGGCCTCTCGGATACCATGATTGCTCCATAAGACTTTTACTAACTTGACAACAAAGATGTCGTAGAACCTTATTCATCACATCCACAATTTGAACTGCACTTCTTCACATAGGTCAAGTCCTCAAAATCTAAATAGGCTCCAACTCCACAACATGAGAAGCATCAAAAACATATTTCCTCAAGGTCGAAACATAAACACATTATGAATCTTAGACAGTTCGGGGCAAGGCTACTTTATACTAAGGTACTCTACTTCTTAATGTTTCAAACAAGCCCACAAATCGAGGACTGAGCTTTCATTTTCAACAAATTTTCAACTTCCAAATATCTCAATTTAACTCAATAAGCAACTTTAAAATAACATAATCACCAAATTCAAATACCAAAATATGTTTTCGGGATTATCAACATAACACTTGTGTGTACCTTGATTTTCTTCCAAATTCTCTTCAATGATTATCCTTTCAATAGTCAATTACACAAGTTCATGTGTTAATTATTTTTTTTCTCCAATATGATCATAACACATAGGGGATCATAAACTTCTACCATAAACCTTTATGAAGATATAATCTCATTGCTAGCTTAAAACCATTATACAAGAAAATTTAACCAAAGTTAAGAACTCATTCTGATTACTTTCCAAGTCTAAAACAATATATCTCAACAAATATTTCCTAACTTACATTACTTTCTCAATTAGTTTAGTTAGTGTAAGTATAGAGTTATTTTATCAAAACTAACTTAGTAATTTCATAATTTTATTTATTTTTTTTTTTTTGAAGCCAAAATCTAAAGTAAAATAAGAATTCTTATTACATACCATAGAATCAATATTTCATACATTATCAAAATCTCTTAATATCGGGTGAAGCTAGTCTAATAGAAAAATTATTAGACTTTATCCATAAACAAACCATCATAATGAAACATTGTCATCGATCAAGGTTCTTGGTAACCCTATCACAAAACTATATGGTAATGTTTTATACTCATTTAGAAATATAGCAGTTGCAAAGTACTATTAGTCTTTTGATGTAAAACCTACATAACATCACACTAAACCCAAAGTCATAAATAATGTAATACCTACTTCATATATAATCATCAAAATTATGTCTTAAATATTTAAACTTTTTTGCATCCTTTAGGTAGATCGAACTTAATGTAATAAACCTCCTTCAAAGCGGTTCTTTATGTCTCCATTATTTAAGACATTAAGTCTAATCCTGCCTCAAGATCTTATTATCTTATTAATTGTTCTAAAAAGTTCAACTAGTTTCAAATACTTATAAGATCTTAATTCTCCAAACAAATTTTAGTTGCACTAGCAATGCTCAATATAAGAACTTAAAAACCAAAAGGTATAACATAGACTTGTAAACATCTCAAATCATACAATCGCCATGGCTAAACCTTAAAACACTTCAAGGAATCAATTGTTTTCTATTTGCTATAAATCACAAGATTCTCATTGTTTTATTGGGCACTGAATAGTCACTGCTAATCCTGCAATGTAACATCAATATCTTCTATTTCTCATGAAAATCTATTTTAAGAAGACAAAGACTTCAAACTCTGCGAACTGCGAGCATATCATAATAAAAATGTCTTCTATATCTTATGCAAAAATCATTTTGCCTAATCTCAAATCATAAAGGTAGTTTTCTCTATCTTAAAATTTCCAAATGTCTATAAGTATATATCAATTTTCCATGTTGCATAAGAACACAATATAAATCCTAATGAAAGACATCATTATAAAACAAACTTTTGCAAACCCAATGAAATAATCAAAATAAGAGTTGCTACCAATTTGTTTCAACTCTATGAATCTATCATCATAGTTATAAGACCAATCAAACTTAACTTTTCTATGTCGTACCGAAAAATATAAGATAATCTTAGAGATCTCTTAATAATTTATTTGTAGTACTCATACATCCCAAGAAACTCAAACTTAATAACAATATCAGATCCTTTCCAAATTTCCAAATTGTTTTCATCACTCATCACATTGACTTCTAAAAGACTTTAACAACATTTCTAAGCAAATAACTACTCGCAAGGCTTAAATTTTTACGAGTAACAATTTATCCACATGTTTCCTTTTAACTAAACTCCAAGATAACTAAGAATATGGAAAGACAATATTTTCCCAAAACAATCAACAATTAAAAGGTAGTAAGCTCCTTAATCCATCCCTCAAAATCAAACAAAAACCTTAATGTTTAAGGAGTATTAAATCAATTCAATATTCTTCTTACCAATCGTCATAAAATAACTTCAAACCACCATATTGTCCATAATGACATGTTCTATAGAAGTGACAAATTCAAATCATACTTCATCTTGATAAAAGTATATTCACTAAACCAACAAACAATACAAAGGAAAAGAGTGTAGTGAACTTTAACTAGTCATCAAGAAATCATTCATCTAACATACCTTTGTACAGGTAATGCCAAGAATACTCAAACGGATATGAACTATCAACTAACATGTCACTCAACTATCCCCATACACAAACTTAAACAAGTTCCTTAAGATAATAACTGCCTGATTCCATTTGGAGCCGACTTTTCCGTATTTGGTTACCATGATAACCATCACCCTATTCCTCTCTCTCCTCCTTTGTCAGTTCCCTTATAATCGCTAAGCTCTTCATTATCCTTCTCCTCGTAATAAGGGCTTTGTCTACCAATTCTAAATAAACACCCAACTTCAGAATTAATATCTTATTCTCAAATAAGGCTTTAGTCCATCCTGAAACTTTAATGCTTTTTCCTCCTCTGTAGCAATCAACTGTGGGGCAAAACGTGATAGTTCGATAAACTTAGCCTCATATTAGGCCACTGTCAAATCTCTTTGTTCCAAAAAGACAAACTCTCCCACCTTTTGTCTTCGAACACTATCAGGAAAGTACTTCTTATAAAATGCCTCCTTAAACTGTCTCCAAACAATAGGCCCCTAATCCTCTAAGAGCCTCTTAGTCATGAGCCAATTAATGATCTCGCCTGGTTTAAATATAAATGTCGTATAAGAGCTTTTTTTTTTTTTTTTTTTTTTTTTTTGTCTTTAGAACAATCAATGACAATAAAGATTTTTTTTTCTATCATCATAACCAAGCCTAGCCTGGATTTGAGGTATCGAAAAATAAGGGGGACTCAACTTCTTAAAGTCGTCAAAGGAGCCACCCCTTTACTAGACGAGATCATTCTACCATTACTTAGTAGCGTCTAAACGCTCTCAACCAACCACCAAAAGTCCCTAACATCTATAAAGCCCTCTGCACTATAGGGGGGCAAAGTCTCGTGTGCAGAGGTATATCATCATTAGCCGACTATTTTTGGGAAGATGCAAGTCTCTCAAGTGCATGGTGTTCTATAAACAAAAAGGTATAACTAATTTGAACATTAAGAAGCCAAGTAAGCAAGTTAGAATTGTAGGGAATTAAAGGAATAAGACTAGATGAAGTTGAAACTTAAGCTAATGCATCACTCATCTATTCCCAAAGGTAAACTAAATGAGTTCCCATCAAGATCATAACCTATAGCCTCGATATTCACTCCGCTTCACGCCCCGAAACCTACCTTTAGGGGCATGATTGTCAATCCACACCTCAAAGCCTCAGCATGAAGTGCTCAAGTGTGAAACGAGCCACTAACCTTCTTGTAACCGGATTTTGTCCACTACCAATCATATCTCGCAGTAAATGCGCAACCTTCTAAATTCATAAATTCTCCAAATACAAAATTTCATGCCGATAAAAATTACTTCAACATTCAAATCTCACCTATGCATGCCAAGTAAAGTTGTTCAGAATATAACAATATTTGAGATCTCTAAAATCCAAATTTGTACTAATATAAAAAGGAATGTTCATCCAAGTGACTTTCTCAATCAACTTTCAAAACCCAACATTTCACATAAACATGAACTTATGAGTTCAACATGATCCAAACAGCAAAGTTCTAATCAAATCCTAATGATGACTAATCCCCAACCTAGCCATCACTCCTCGCGGAAACTAAAAGTACCTGAAAATATGTCAACGAATGGGAGTGAGCTAAAAGCTCAATAAGAAATACTAATACAGTTTCATGGATCAAAAGTTTTTCAATCATATAACAAATAGGAGATGTTTTTCATCAAAACTTTCGATTCAAAAACAAGTTAAATATTAACAAAATATACTTCAAAACATTCTATATATCCATTTCCTTAAATCAGTTTCATATCAAATGTGATCCAAACACTCTTATATATCAAATTTCCTTCGATTCAAACACTTTCATATCAAATTCAAAATCAAATACATTTCAAATAAACATATTTTCTCCTGGTCATCAACATCAAATGGTGCCTACATGTGGGACTTTCAAATGGGTGGCTAGTCGCAAATCGTCTTCTTTAAGGTGGACGGAACCAAACACTACTAGTACTAGTAACTTCTTAACCAAACCCCTGCAGGCTGGGGTTCAAATCAATTACATTCTACCAAGAAAAATGTAAAGGTCAACTATTATATCCTTCGCTGACAGCGGGCCAATAGTGTTAACTATTATATCCCGACAAGGCCAAATAGTGTCAACTATTTTCCGCTACGTAATAACTAACCGGTAGTCAAATATTTCATTCAAAAGTTCACCATAAAACATCATATCTCCACATTTTCTTTTCAGAAACAAAACAAATCTCAAAAGTACAATCTTACAAAACTACTTTTCGATCCATGGATAATCAAATAAATAAAACAAGTAAAACTTTTTCATATAAACCAAGATTATATATAATCAAGAAAACAATTTTCATCCTCAACATAAAACAAACAATTTTCTTTTTTTAAAATCAGTAATAATATCCCTTACATGTACATATATATATATAAAATAATAATTTTTCGAAAGTCAGATTAGAATCCTTTACCTCAAAGGAGTACTCAAAAACTTTGAAATAGCTAATCCAAGAATTTCCCACCAATGAAATATTTCTCCTAAAATAATAAGGAAGAGACTATCATCATTACTTATTTATTCTTAAAACTTTCCTAATTTGATATTCTTAATAATTATATTATTTTTTGTTCACCTCAAACATATCGACAACCTGCTCAAATGATAACTATTTGAATTTATGTAGATTTACAAATTCTTATAAAACTCCATATTCCTTTCTGACTTATTTTAATAATTTATTTATTTTATGCCTAACTCGAACTAAATCTTACTAGAAAGAAATAATATTAATACTATTTTACAAATTATAATATTACACAATACAAATATAGCCTTTACTAACACCATCATACTTGACAACAAGCATTAGTAACGATCTTATTTCCTATAATTGTTAAATAATAATTATTCTAATCATATTCCTTATCAAATAAATTCTCAATCCTTAATAAAATATTTACTTGCCAAAATACATATATATTTAAATACTTATCAAATACAAATATTTATACAGAGTTCAGCCTTTTCAAATTTATTCTATTTGTTTATCATTATTTTCTTTCAAAAATTATCCTTAAATACTTTTTCATTCTCATACTCAAAGTAATTTAATATGACACCACCAATTCTTATTTTATTTTTTAAAGAACGAGAATGAAATCTAAATCTGAAAGAAAATTAAAGAATCTACATCAAAGAAATGTAGAAAAATAAAATAAGGAAGATCTTACCTAGAGAAATTTGTTCTTCAAACCCTAGATCCAAAAGCCGTACGTCCTCTGTAATTCTACCCGTCAGAGAGAAATTCAAAGAAGAATATAAATGATTTTCTTTTCTTACTCCAATTTATACCTGAGGTATCTATTAAGAAGTTACCTTTACCCTCTTTTCATTACACTTTTTACTCTATTATGATTTGTCATTATAATTCCTTTCGTATCATTAAATTAATTGATACCTATTATGATTTGTCATTATACTCTTTTCATGTCATTATACTATTTTATTTCCAATTTATACCTCTTTCATAAATACAATTAATGATACCTATTATGATTTGTCATTATACTTCTTTCATGTCGTCATATCAACAACAATGAACTTCGTTAACGCCATTATTTTACCAACAAAGCAACTCGCTACGCTCCTAACTCAGTCAAAATAAACTGGTCAGTTATTATTTTTAATCATACTTATACAACTTCGGTGTTACAACTTTGATGGAAGCGATGCAAACTACTCGTAGGCGTCTCATGCGTGATACACTAGAATTAGAAGACTTCATGCAAACTCATTATCATATCAGGGACAGTGTTACTCATTCTCAACTTCAGTCAGATCTTATCGAACATTTGTGGGAACGACATGGCAACTAATAGCCTCTATCAATTTCAAGTTGAAGTTGTTTTTTCAATTCCACTCAATTTATGTTGTATTTTAATCTAAATTTCACTCATGTTGTATTCTAATTCCACCTACTCTATGTTGTTTTTTCAATTCCAATTTCATCAGGTTATATTTCAATTCCAATTGCAACATAATAAATAGTGACTACAAATTAAAAAATAATAGCAACATAGTAAATAACAACTAAAAATTAAAACCCCGTTTTTTCATAACCTCTATCTTCAGGTTATTCCAATATGTTGCAGAAAGTGGGTCCATATGAGTATTTGCTTTCCAAGGATTTTCATCTCATCTTTGCATTTCAATTTCGCGACATGTCTTTCTTCAATTGCTAATTGTTTACGATGTTACCCACAAGCACCTCGTTGAGCATAAATTTGTTCTGGCCGTCAACTTATTGCCCACTCGGCTCTTCCATCTCCAAAGGTGACTTATCTAGTGATCTTTCGACATCGGTCCGCTTTCTCTTGTTTTTAAGTCTGTTCTTCGAAGCCTTTCTGCCCAATGGCCTATCGAGGTTAGAGAGGATTTGCGTCAGCTGTCATCCCCTAAATATGGAGTTGAATACAGGATTCAACATGAGCCGATCCAGCCAGGACTACCTCGTTGAACGAAGCCGCTTCCTCTTATTGCCGGGGTCGCATTGGTAGTCCATTTCCGCTCCATTTTCAATATATTCCAACAATGTCAGATTGAAATGGTTTTCAGCTTATCTGAAAACATTTCTTTTCGCTTCATCAACCTAAAAACATATGAAATTATTCACATGTCTGAAGACAAATCATACTAGTGTCTAAAAATAATAGCTGAGTATCTTACATTGTTTTGCCTTGTCCACTTGTTTTATGTGGCTTTCAATTTGACTATGAAACGACAAATTTGCTGCATTTTGCATTTATATCACTCCAACGACTTTTAATAGAAGATTGAGAACGTCATGATCGTTTCCATGAAGTTCCCAAGTATTGCAATATTCTTTGCGCGAATGCACCACCTTTGTTGTTCATTCCTCCCGCACTCAGATCTTTGCTTCAGATGGGTCACGCAGACACAAATTAATTTATCTTCTTCTACGAAGTTCTTTGTTATTTGGGCGGCTTTTTTCAATCTGGAACGACTTCATTTTGCACGCGCCAATACCGTGGATTGCTTTGATAGTATCATCATATAACCGTTGCTCATAAGCAAATCCGCTGAAGAACCGCCATATTGTAAGTCCATCTAAAAACAAAAATTATAATCAATTAATAGAATAAGCAATTTATAAAGCAGTACAAATAAATCTATCAATTACAAAATATAATTAATTTGACTAATTAGCAATTTATCAATTAAAAAACTATCAATTCATCAATTTAAATTTAAATAATCAATTTGTCAATTTAAAGAATGAAAAATTTTTAACAAAAATTATAATCACTTAATAATGAGCAATTTGCGTGCTGCCAAATTAATACATCGGATATAAAATTTGCGAATTATGTAAAATATTTCTGCAATTAAAATATTTGCAATTAATACAAAATCAAAAATTAAATAAAAAAAATATTTTATCAATATTGCACTAATATTTGCAATTAATTGTAATTTTTCAATATTTGCAATTAATATTTGCAATTAATCGGATATAAAAAACATTTTAAAATTATTATAACCCATTTAAAATCAAAATTAAATTAAAAGGAAAAATTGCAATTTATCAATCAACCACCATAAAATCAATATAATTTAAATTTGGAAAGGAAATAACCCGCAAACTCCCCTCTTCCTCTTCTCCTTATGCCTTTCTCGTCTCCCTCCTTCTCGCCTTTCTCGTCTCATCAAACACGACTTTTCTGCTTTCTTCCCTCTCCTCCTCCTTCTTTCTTTTCTTCCTTCCTCCCTCTCAGCCGACCTCGCACCCAAGACTTCTCCCGCAAGGGCTACGGTCTCGAGCTTAGCCCAGGAGAAGACGTCGAGCCAGAGCTAGGTTAGGGTTTCACTCGCAAATCCGCAAGGTGAAAGTCTCTTTCCCTTGAATTTTGTCTATTTTATAGAATTTCAAATGGAATATAGCCGCTTGAGAGATCCGTTGAGCCGCATTTGATCAATCAAATCTGCATTATTTTGCATCCTCCTCTTCTCTCTCCACAGCTTGCCAAATATGTGAACCCTGAACATCACGGATGGTACTTGCCACTGTGCCATTCCGTTTGGAGCATGGTTTTTGGTTTCTAGGGTGCCATTTTGGCGCTACTGCATGGTGCACTGAAGAAAATCTCCGTTGGAGTTGTTTTAGCTCTACAAAAGCCACAATTTAAACAAGATAAGTTAGTCACAATGCATCTCATCATTTGTCTTAGGCATCGGAAAATGTACAATACGATAATCAATCAAGGATCTTATATTGCGAGAAAATTCTGAATTTTCATATGTATAAATCCATGCATAAATCTGAATTTTTGGTCAAAGATGGCAGTGGGTGGGTTCTTAACAAAGTTTTTTTTCATGCATATATTTAATTAATGAAATTCAAATCTACATGGAAGCTACAGTGAAATACAAAATGATAAGTTGCAGTATAATAAGTTTAAGCCAAGGAGATAGATATCGTATAAAGAAGAATGATTGATTACCCATTTGACATTGTTTTCTTTTGTTTTTACAAGCTTAAAGTGAAGAGTTTTAATATAAAATAGATCAATAAGAGTTTTAATTTCCACAAATGGTTTGTTTGATGAAGTGGACAAAAATAAAGCCTCTTCTCTTCTTTCTATAACTCCAAACGATCTTTACTTTCATTTGTTACCAGCATGAGAATACCACATGCTTTAAATTATATAATTTAGAAACTGCTGTTGTATAAAGTAGACAGATTGAGATTGCTATTTTATAATAGCTCAATGACAAGACAAATAAACATTGGAGGATTATGGATGTTAACTTGAAGACTGCACCCCAAATCCCAATTGAGAATATTAAGGCAGATTTGCAAAGACCTTTCTGATTTTGTGCTGTAATTTATCTCATCATATCTATTTTTCTTCCAATATCTTTTCTTCCTCCTCTTAATTTATTTATTGGCACAGCCAATCATCATAATTTGGCATAAAAACCAATAGATGGAAAAGATCACCAAATAGATAAGCCAAGCCAGAAAACTAGAATTTGGTTTTTCCAGAGTATGATCTAGAATGAAAACTTGTGTCATAATAATTCTGCCTTTGACTGATATTGAGTAGTGAAACGATAATTCTGCTACATCCTTCTTCTGTATGTACTTGTTGACAGAGGATGATGACAAGAATGAAACAAACTGCCTGCAGGAAAGAGGGTAAATGCCATGCTCATGAAGTTAATAGTTCAGCTGCAGCTTAAAAATTGGACTTCCAGGACATAAATAATCCTCCACAAAATGGAAGGGAGAAAGAGCATACAACATTTGCTAGTGCCTAGTAGTGTATTTCCACTACTTTGGTTTCCAAAAACTGAAACCTCAACCCAACAATCGATTTTCTAGCTTCCTAACTCATGACTCACTCTTTTATATTGCTAGCCTTTCCTATATTTTCTCGGCAACCAAACACCAAAAAAAAAAAAAAAAGGTTGAAATGGAAATCATTCCACTGAATCACAGGGAAAGTAAAAGGATAGAATTGGATATCACTCTAAATCAAACAGAACAAAACAGCTCGACTTAAATAATCCACAGCCATAAATAGAACAAAATGGTCATTTCATTTGATTCAAAAACTCGACTTCAGGAATTTAACCCTTTATCAAATTTTAACCCAATCTCTTGAAAAGCCCTTATTGTTTTCTTATGGAAAACAACCCTTACTTTGAAACTATTCTTTCTTTGAAATTGCAAAATAGATTTTTTATTTTTATTTTACAAATTATCTTTCGTTATTATAGGATGTTTTTGAAAAACTTTAAGATGCATTATAAGACACTATTTCTTATGAATGAAATTGATATTTTTAATCCAAAAATGCATTTATGCAGGGAATTGGTATCAATGACTTATTAGTTTCGAACACCGGAAGGAGGTCCATAACGAGTAGCAAAGATTTTAGCATACGAAGGCTCGACCCAGCTAGGGCCCATGGAGTCCGCATACCTCACAGCAGCCCTCAAATATTCGGAGCCATAGGGATACCTAATCTCGCTAATCTTCCCCTGTCTTTACCGGAGGAGGAAGATAACCCCATTGGAAGGACTCCCCAAGTGAACCACAGCTGTAATCCATCGAATCCACCGCTTGTCTCGACTTGCTCCTCAACCGCTTCCTATGCGCAGCCCGTGAGGAAGCACGCATGATTGGGCAGAGATGAAAAAGGAGAACGCACGAAACAACGTAAAGAGGCGAAACCTCAACCCAACAGCCCTAACAACTGCAATTCAAAACAAGGAAAAAGAAAACAGGCTAAGGCAAGGAAGAAAGACGCATCTAAACAAGCAAAACGACTCTCAGTGGAGACAAGGATCACGTAGCACTACGCGCGCCGAAGCCGATCAAAGACACTTCCAAACTCACAGAAGAAGTGGTTTCAAGAACGGAAGAATGCAATACAAGGAATGTTTTTAAAAGATATGGGAAGCGATAGTCGAAATGGGCTTAGAAATCGAAAGAGCGCCATCATTACCACAAGACGTTTGACAGTGACAAAGCCCATATCGAACCACCTTCTCGATAAAGCCACGAAGCTTGAACCGATTCAAGAGATTTATTCAGCCCTTTTGCCTAAGCTTGCTTTAGCCAAGGACCGGGGGTAATTGATGGGTCCAAAACAACAGGTACGCCTAGAGCTCAAGCCTGCAGAACGTAGTTTCAAACGCCCGCTTTGCTTAGCTGGGATTTGAGGAACAAACCCAATAACGAAGCTCGGCCCACAATGAGGTCCTACCCATGCCAAAGTATTGGATGTCCTGTGCCTGTAATTGAAACCACTAGACCATAAGGATCATAACTGGCGACATGGTGCAAATTTCCAAAAGGACTCGTGGAAAGGAAAGTGCCTAGTCTCCATGATCCACTCCCTACGTGATTAGGAAAGAAGATCTTCACCGCTCCTCCATTATCCCTTGAAGAATGATCCATGATAGCGAATAAACCTCACCCACCGAGACATCATATCACCATCTAATGCCGAAAGAACTAATTATTTCCTTATAAATACCGGTCCATTCTTCCACAAAATGTACGTAATAAACTGCGCCAAGACACCGATCTTTCTTTCCCTTTGAAGAAAAGACTGACTGGGTACCAAAGAGGTACTAAGACTTCTCGCCGGTCACCTTGTCTCTATTGTTTTTTCTTGCAGATAATGCATCGCCAAGGATCGACAGATCGATGGATCGACCCAACGACTCCAACCCACTACAGTCCAATACTAGTAGAAAAAGCACCATCAGTAATCTATATCCAAGGTTTTGAATTACTTGATAGAATTAAATATTGAGCAAAAAAAATTAAATAATTAGGATTAAGGGTAAATAGATCAAGCTAGTGTATGCATGTAACAAAGATGCTAAAAATCTTATCCTTATAAAAAAACAAATAAATGTGGAGCACTAAAATCTATTATGCTCTTAATTTTGAAGGGGAGAGAAAAAGCTGAGTCTCTTATAACATTCATGAAAAAAAAAAAATATGAGCTCAATATGTTTTTATTTAAAAAAAAATAGAAAATTTGAAACATATAAAATTATTATTTTTATTTAAGTTGAGTATTATTATAAAAAATAAAATAAAAAATAAAAAACCATCAATGCCTTCAGAAATTCATGATACAAGAATCAATTTAGAATTGCCAAAATAATTTTCAATATATATATAATACAAGAAAAGAAAGTTATCATGAAATTCACTCGTGGTTCTATCAAAAAAATAATAATTATCATGAAATTTATTATTTGTATTTTATATTTAGTTTCTAACTAAATTTTGGTCATATATTGCTTTTTTTAATTACTGGTCGTAAATTACTTTTTTTTTTTTAATTGACTGGGCACAAATTACTTAACAACTCTTGTTACAATTATGTTTTTCGCTTTCCATCAAAGCACAAGAGAACAAACGGGAAACAATAAAAAATTTATTTTGTTAAGTTTTATTAATAATTTATATTATCACAACACATAATTAGAACTGGTAAAAAAAATAAATAGCCTTAAAAAACAAACACACAAACAAAATTTTATCTTCCCAAAAGCTTTAAAAAAGAAAATAAGCAGTAAGAAAAAAAGTTTTGATATTACGATAAAAAAATAAAGATAACTTAAATTGATTATATACAAAGGAAAATAAATAAAATACCTTTGGAAAAAAAAATACAAAAATGAATTAATTTTTTACTTTTCCTTTTTAGTTTTTATTTTCTTTCTCCCATATTTTAAATTTTTTTTTTCCAAACCAAACATAATATTAATAAAACTAAATAGAGATAAACTTGTGAGCTTCGTAATCTTTAGACTCACTACTCAATGGGCTCAGGGCCCGCTTGAAATAGACCAAGCTAACTTACTGTATTAAAACTAGGGGGCACTATCTAGACGGGAGAATCCTAAAGCCCCAGGAGTCTTCCCATAAACTAACTCCAAGGTGGCCTATTTAGGATTTCGAGTCCCCCAACCGGCCATCATACCGTATATGGGAAGTTCGTTATGGATAAATACATGAAGACGGAAAATACGCAAAAGAAATATTTATCAACAGATTTCCTAGTTTCTAAATCTCTTATCTCTCAGAAGATTAATCCTTGATAGAGAAAAATATATTTTATCCCTAAAATTAAGAGATTTTATCCCTAAAATTAAGAGGTTTTATCCCTAAAAATTAAGAGGAGATTCGTGAACCATGCTTTATAAATTGGGAAGATCTCTCACATGATAAGGGGATTCCAACTCTGAGAACTCTCTGCTTCTTATTCTCCATCTTTTCCTGACTTAATCATCGGAGAGCATGGCTGGCACACCGCCGTCGGATCACCTTTTTTCCAGTTCACATTGTGTTGTTGATGCTCAAAGGTTCAAACGATCAAGGTAACAAAAATTGGCGCCATCTGTAGGAATCGAACAGAAAGTCTCATCTATAGGTTGTAAGGGTTTGGCTCAACGATTGTCTAGTAGCCCTTCTTTACCTGGAACTCTGTCAGTTCCCCTTTCCATGTCTGATTCGTTCGAGGTAGTCGCAATGATAAGCAATTCGATAAATCAATCACCAGAAGATCAATTCCTCCATTTGCATTAGACATGGAAAGAAAGCAAGAGGAACAAGCAAGACAGATGAAGGAGTTACAGGGTCAAACCGAGTGCTTGCAGCGGGAGAATGACCAATTGCGGGCCCAGATAGAAAAAGTCGCTACTTGGGAAAGATGTACGAGATAGCAGTCCAGTTATGCATCCAATTGCTCGCAATACATTGAAGGAGCCCATTATCCCTAATGATGTCGATACCCCAGGAGATGATGAGTTGTCCTTAGGCAATTCCCCATCTTTGAGTTTCTCACCAACAAAGAATACTTGTGAGAGCGTAAAGGCCAAATCGCACAAGAGGCCTTCGCATCACCCTGCCTTTAGTGAGGTCGTTTGTGGCGCATCCCATAAGGCAAGGAAAGAGGCAGGCAGGAGGCGGAACCAGCTAGTTCAGGCCCTTGGGAATGCGTCAGTATTGCCAGAAGGTACGGTGCCACCAATATTGCCCGCAGGCTTGGTGCAACCAATGCCGCTTGTACATCCCGCCTTTAGTACAGGGCCAATGTTCTAAATGCCACATGTCGCCTTAATTCAGAGACTCGATGACATGCTCTATTCACCCCTAGGGCAACACATTCTTGATTATGAGCCACCTCGAGGGTTTTTCATACCAGCCTTCGCCACATTCGATGGCTCGGTTGACCCTTACAATCATACGCTTCATTATAATCAAGAGATGATACTAAATGTCGGCAACGATCGACTATTGTGCAAAGTATTCTCGGCTAGTTTGAGGGAGCCTGTGTTAGCCTGGTTCCACAAGCTCCCGCCAGAACTCAATAAACTCTGCCTTCCAATGAACTATGGAGGTGCTCAGATAGCAGTATCTTGTCGCAACAAAAAGGAACATCGCCCTTATAACTATTCGCAGAAAGGGAGTCTATTCGAGACTTCACAAGGAGGTTTGGGAAAGTCATCCAGTAGATAGAATCATATAGCATGGATGTAGTGTAACACCGTAAAACCCGAAAATCTACTCGAAAGTAAAAGATAATTTCGGTTGAAACCAGAAATTTGTATCTGATGATGAAACGAACTTCACTGAATTCTGCCGCCTTGCAAAATCTAATTACCCTGGCGATTCGGCCAAATTCCAAGCATACCAAAAATTTCACGCCGAGGCACCGGATGTCGGGTGACACATGGCAAGATCATGTGGAGATCATGTGGATGCCACATGGCACCCTAGGGGAGTGAAAGATGGTATGAGTCATGTGGTGCACTTGTGTGAATGGCTCACATTGAACCAAGTATCAAGTGGAGGAAATAATGAAAGAAAAAAGAAAAAATAAATGAAGAGAAAATGGGAGAAGGAGACAAGTGTCATGTTGAGAGGAGAAGATAGGAAAGGGCGGGTGGGGGAAGCTCACTTGATCAATTTGGTGTAGATAGATCAATTCGGGCCGAGAGAAAAGAGAAAGGGAGAAAACATAGGAGAAGAGAAACGGAGGAAGAAAGGGGAAGAAAAGGGAAAAAGGAAAATTTTCCCGGCGTTCCGATGGTCAGAGCTTGACGGTCAAAGAAGAAAATTTAATCCACGCATCGAAAGATATGTGTGGGTACCAAAATCTTGGAGTTTCGTCAAACTCTATGAGGTAGAGAATTTTCCTACTTGGATTGTTTCTAGCCTAAAAGCCCTTTAATGACATAGGTTTTCTTCGGGCCGTGACTGGTCGTATGATTTAGTCCAAAGATTTTGGAACTAAATTTTTGGGAGTGTTTCTTGTATAGTCCCGCTGAATTGGGACTCCGTTTCTGACAATTCAACTTAATTTTCGAGACTAAGTGATAATTCGACTTAATTTTCATAATCGCTTTTGGACAAGCCGACTAAATTTTGGGATTGCGCCGACAAATCCTGACTGAATTTTCTCGGACTGCTTTCTAACAGATTATACTTGGGACTGTTTTCTGATACCCGCATATAAATTTTGGGATTTGTTTTCTAATAGTCAGATTAAATTTTGGATCAAGTTTTACAATCCCGATCGACACTTTTCTGGATCGTTTTTTGATAGAATCTGCTGAATTTTCAGATCAGAAAGCTAACAAATTGATAAGATTTCGATCATTTGTGCAATGTGATTGATTTTCGGACTGTATGTGTGTTGTTTTTTTTTTTTTTTTATTGCAAAAAATTTGAATAACATGTTAGTTGTGTGAAAATCATGTTAATGCAAGCTTATGGATGTATCGACATGAAATTTATGATGGATGTAAATTATATGTAATATATATAATTATCCATGTGTTGAAAATGTTGCATGTAGTTCTCATATTGCATGTAACATGTTATCGTATGAAATGACATAATTTCATTTCATATGCTCGGGGACATCGCGTCAAGTCGGGGTGTGTGTGCATGGTATTGGTTCTTCACCATTCTTGGTGAATGTGTAGTGAGCTCTGAAATGGGACGACGTCAAAATTGAGATTCACGGGTGCATAAAATAATAATAATAAATTTTGTGTGTTTGGGTGAAGCAAGATGGGGTAGATCCCCCCCAAGGTGAAAGACCCAAATTCTATTTTTGGTTAGACATATGGATCTAGCGATGAAAGTTCGCGAAAGTGTTAGAAGGGGTGAGAAGCCTGAGGTGAGACCCCAAAAATTCGCGACCCGTAGTAAAAACAGTCACCGGATTTGATGAATTAACAAATATCGTGAGGGTCATTCAACGGTTGTTCATTGGGTGAAACACCAATAATCGGTTTTCAAGCACTTGGAATTTGCATGTGCGAGGGAGCCTGGCCAGACTCCATGTTATGCAAGAAGAGCTCCCATCTCATGCATGACATGAAATATTCCATATAGGATTGCATTTTCTATATGGAATGCGGTTTGATGTATGTATGACATTGCATGTGCATTTAGGGTGGGGAGAGCCCTATAGGAGAATTTATCAGGGTACGCTTCACCTCGTCAGTGGGACCCTTCAGCAATAGGAGTGCATGTGGAGACAACGCTCTTACGAGGCGGTGATTGCAAAGGAGGCTGACATGTGGCCTTGAGTAAAATTTTTGTAAAAGTGTTTTGTATAAAAGGATTTTTATAAAATTATTTTGGACTATTGTATAAATAGTCGGGTATGTAATTATGGTAAGAGAGCCGTGATCGGACCTCTACGGACTGTAATTATTTATTTTCTTTTCATATTTTAGATTTAAATATGAATGAATGGGTCCTGTTTAAGGGATCATGGAAGTGGTGCTAAGTAACCTGTCCATGGGTAGTTTCCGTACCAAATTCGAACTAAGACTTTGGTGCAAGATGACCTAAGACAAATTTTGTGGGTTGATAAGTTGTCAACGAGACCCCCTTAAATTGTTGTGTCATAGCTTGGTATCAAAACTCAGGTTAACGATTACCTAGGAGCTCGAGTGGGGTATCCACCAGTGTTTTCGGATATTGGCTTGTCATAGTTAAGTATCGAGAGTTAGGTGTTCAAATACCTAGGATTAGTGGGTATGGGTGTAGAACACGACATTGTGTGCATTGATTGCTTTGGTGATCTAATATGCACCACGGGAGATGTATTATGGTTGTGTGAATATATGCATGATAGAATGTGTATAGAAATTGAAGAACATTAGGGTTAGAAAACAGAACCTTAGGAGTTCGAAGAACAAAATGAACGTGATGATTCGAGAAGTGGGGTCTATTAGTAGTTGCATATACACTATTAGTTAGACAAGAAAATAAATCTCATTTGCTATCTGATTTGTGTAGATGGAAAATCGAGGAAGAGGACGTAGAGGTCATCCCCAAGACAATAGTCAGCCACCACCTGTGTTTGACCCACATGCCTTTATAAAGGCTATATGTGCTATAGTTGCCATCATTGTACAAGCGAGCGCTGTGGCTAGTACCACTGCACGGACTAATGCAACTGTGGGCCAGGGAGGGACGAGTAACCTCCAGGGGTTTCAGGCAAATCATCCTCCGACATACATGGGAGGAGGGGACTCGATGGTCAGGCCAACCTTGGCCATTGAAAAAGAAGTAGAAGATGCATGGAGCATCCGAGATACGGGTGCTAGTGGTAAGATGAAGGAGGATCAGCCTTCTTCTAGTTCGGGAAAGAAGCATAAGACTTCTATTCCATGAGGATTTCAAGGACGGGGCACAGCAGCTATCAAGGCTAAGGCTCTAATTAAGGTTTAAGCCGGTCGTGACCGATGACATGTTTCCATTGCCATCAGCCTGGACATATGAGGCGGGATTTCCCTAAGAGGTAAGGATCCCAGTGTTTTGGGACAGCGCAGTCCCAATCATCAATTGCACAAGCACCTACTATTTCGCAGATAGGCCACATAGGTCGGGGTCGAGGCCAAGACTTCCAAGCCAGATTGTGTGGACCCAAGGGTATGTCTATTTGATACCGCAGATCGAGCTATAACACTACCGAGCATATTGTGGTAATGCTTTCTGCTCTCACACTTTGATATGAGTGTTGTTAAATTCTAGTGCATCGTGATTCTTTGTTGTTGCATCTAGTGTAGATGTTTCAAGCCGAGTGGAGACCAAGAGTCGTTTCATGTGAGTTCTCCCCTAGGGACTAAGGTGGGGATTGATAAGATATGTCGGGATTGTGAGTTAGAAATCTCAAGGATTCTACTCACAGTTGACCTTTGGGTGATGGACATATCGGATTTTGATGTCATTCTTGGCATTGATTGGTTGACGGCACACCGAATCGTCATTGATTGTGATAGTATGAGGATTACTACCTACACACAGGATGGTATTCATGTGATTTTTCAAGGGGATTAACATGATGCTTTACCCTAGACTGTGCACGAATCCAAATGGAGTGGACAGTTGATGGGTTGGCTAGCAAGCCTTACCCTAGAGGACGAGGTGAGACAGGATTTGAGTCTACCTCAGGTGGTTTGTGAGTATGAGGATGTCTTTCTGAATGAGCTACCGGGATTACCTCCCCACAAGGATGTGGACTTTTTCATTGAGTTACACTTTATTATGTCGCCCATTTCTATGACTACTCATATAATGGCATCGGTTGAGTTGCAGGAACTCAAGGTCCAACAAGGGTTTTATTAGACCGAGCACTTCACCATGGGGCGCTCTGGTTCTGTTTGCTAAGAAAAAGGACAAGACTCTTCGACTGTGCATTGATTCTAGACAGTTAAACAAGGTTACGGTTAAGAATCGGTATCCATTACCAAGGATTGATGATTTATTTGATCAACTGAGAGGGGCGCGAATCTACTCAAAGATAGACTTTCGTACCGATTACCATCAGATGAGGGTTAGAGAGGCAGATATCCCTAAGACAACTTTTAAGATGCAATATGGGCATTTTGAGTTCAATGATGCTCGGTTGACGGTATCGCTCCAAATGCATTCATGGATCTCATGCATAGGTATTCCAACCCTATTTTGACGCTTTGTTGTGGTCTTTGTTGACGATATCTTGATCTACCTTAGTCTCAGGAGGTGCATGAGGATCATTTAAGGATTGCTTCCGTGCACTCAAGGACCATCGCTTGTATGTTGGGCGCCATTGCGCGAAGCTTTGGCTTATCGAGGTGAAATCTTGGGACACGCCGTGGGATTGCCTGTGTGGTGACAATAGACCCCTCGTATAAGTTGAGGTTGTTATGAGTCGAGAGGCCAGCCGGCCTTCGAGATACATGCCTCGGATCAGCAAAGGTACTACGTATGTCTTACAAGGATTTCTCCCAGCTAGCAGAACCTATGACTAGATTGACCCCGAAGGGAGAAGGCATTCCAGGAGTTGAAAGGGAGGCTTATCAGCCTCCTATTTCGATAGTCCCGAACAGTGACGAGGTACACTGCGGTACCGCAGATGCCTCTAGGGACTGCGACCGATGTGTCTTTGATGCAATCCGGAGGGTCAGAGCTTATGGTTCCAAACAACTAAAGAATCATGAGCAAAATTACCCTACACATGACCTAGAGTTAGCGCCATAGTCTTTGCCTTAAAGATTTGGCGCCACTACTTGTATGGTGAACAATTTGAAGTATTTTCAAACCATAAGAGTCCTCACATATTACACAACAGACTTCAACATTTAGGCAACACAGATGCACTTTGTATCACTTTCAGATTACCATCCCGTAAGGCAAATGTAGTGGCTGGATGCACTACCGGAAGTCACGATATACTAACTAGTGTAGCTTCCTCGAGTGGCAATGCCTCTAGACTCAGGGGACAATTTGACTACAAGATCGCGGATCGTGCTCGTGTTAGTTAGGAGTTTGGTGGCTATACGTTTCTCATCGAAAGCAGGGCGATTGAGTCCTAAGGGCGTGGACGAGATATCAGCTTCATCAGTGGACTGGTACAATAAAGTACGTGTAACTAAGGCTAGGCTATCTCAATACATGGTAGTCTTCGATAGAGGACGGTTGTGGTTCCTTAACCTAATCGATGAAGAGAGGATCCTCGGCGATTTTAATCGCTCGCTTTGTTGTACATCCAGGTGGCACGAAGGTGTACTGTGATCTTCGTCGCCAATATTACTAGAGTGGGATGAAGTGACACATTGGAGATCTTGTTCGACGTTGTCTCACGTGTCAACAGGTGAAGGCTGAGCATCAAAAGCCAACAAGCCTACTCCAGCCATTAGAGGTGGCTGAGTGGAAGTGGGAGCACATCACGATAGACTTTGTGACCCACTTGACACAAACACCACAGAGGCACGATGCGGTGTGGG
The DNA here is from genome assembly GCA_016808115.1 of Tetrastigma voinierianum. NCBI lineage: Eukaryota > Viridiplantae > Streptophyta > Magnoliopsida > Vitales > Vitaceae > Tetrastigma > Tetrastigma voinierianum. Next base: position 248,397 of record JAEQBH010002465.1, on the reverse strand, counting down.
TGATAGTAGACCGGCTCACTAAGTTTGCACATTTTCTAGCAGTGCGGATGACCTTCACACTGGAGGAATTCTACTGGTTGTACATTAGAGAGATTGTCCACATGGAGTGGGCCGGGCCTCATCGGGACGACAAGGATCCTAAGTTTACCACACACTCAAGGTGCCTAAAGGTCATGGGGGACACATTGACGATGAGCACAAAGGTTCCATCTCGCATACAGATGGTCAATCAAGAGGACCATGCTGTGTTTTAGAGGACATGCTGCGAGCATGCGTCCTGGATCTTAAGGGTAGCTGGGAGGAGCACTTACCCTTAGTGGAATTCACCTACAACAACAGTTATTAGGTGAGTATACATATGGCACCCTATGAGGCTTTATATGGGAGGCCCTGCCGATCCCCGATTTGTTGGACAGAGATGGGAGAGCGTTCCACCACTAGTCCAGATCTGATTAGAGACACCTCTGAGAAGGTGGATTTGATACGGAAGCGTCTTCTCACGGCTCAAAGTAAGACAGAAGAGCTACGCCGATAAACAGCGTTGATCTCTAGAGTTAGAGGTAGGTGATCACGTCTTCTTGAAAGTGATGCCTAAAAGAGGAGTGGTCATATTTGGCAAGCGAGGGAAGCTAGCTCCGAGGTATATTGGGCCCTTCGAGGTACTCGAAAGGGTGGGCACACCGCACATCACTGGCGCTACCACCGAAGTTTATCATGTCCACAGGTGTTCCACGCCTCCAATTTACGAGTGGATTGGGGAGAGATTACTGTTGATACTGATGGGACCTTTGAGGAGGGATCGTGTGGCTAGTAAAAGTGTTGTGGCGACACCGAGGAGTAGAAGAGGCAACTTGGGAACGCGAGGACACAATGCAAGCCACCTATCCTTTCCTATTTGAGGACGAAGGTGGATTGTCTAATATTTGGCACTAGAATAAATTATTGCATATGCATGTTTTTGTGTGTGCAAGTGTGTGAATTTCGAGGACAAAATTCTGTTAAGGGGGGGAGAATGTAAAACCCGGGAAAAATTTAATTTTTTTGAAAAATGGTAAAACGATAATTTTGGTTGGAAACCGGAAATAATCTAGATCTCGGATGACAAAACGGACTTTACTGTTGAATTCGTCTGCGAAATTTAGTTACCCCGTCGAATTTAGTAGGATTCCGAGACAGTTAGAATTTCACATTTTTCGAGGCGCCGGGTGTCGAGTGACACATTGCATGATCATATGGATGCCACATGGCACCCTAGGGGAGTGACACATGGCATTATCCATGTGGTGCACTTGTATGAATGGCTCACATTGAACCAAGTGTCAAGTGGAGGAAATAATGAAAGAAAAAAAGAAAAAAAGAAATGAAGAGAAAATGGGAGGAGACAAGTGTCATGTTGAGAGGTGAGAGGATAGGAAAGTGGGGGGGGGGGTGTTGTGGTGAAGCTTCCCTACTTGGTCAATTTGGTAGAGATAAGATCAATTCGGCTGGGAGAGAAAAGAGAAAGGGAGAAAACAGAGGAGAAGAGAAACGGAGAAAGAAAGGGGAAGAAAAGGGGAAAAGGGAAATTTTCCCAGCGTTCCGACGGTCCAAGAAGAAAAGTCGATCCACGCATCAAGAGCTATGCGTGGGTACCAAAATTTTGGAGTTTCGTCAAACTCCACGAGGTAGAGAATTTTCCTACTTTATTTTTAGCCTAAAAGTCATTTAATGGCATAGGTTTTCTTGGGGCTGTGATTTTCCATGTGATTTAGTCCCAAGATTTTGGAACTTAATTTTTGGGACTGTTTTCGGACAGTTCGGACTGAATTTTAGGGACTATTTTTGGACAGTCCGGACTAAATTTTCAGGATTGTTTTCAAACAATCTGACCGACTTTTCAGATCGTCGGACAACCAACTGAATTCTTTGGGAGTGTTTTACGCCCAGACTGAATTTCTCGGATCGTTTTCAACACTCCATGTAGAATTTTCAAGACTATTTTCAGATAGTCCGAACTAAATTTTCAAGATTATTTCCGTGGGATGTCTCGGCTAAATTTTCGACTATTTTCGAACAAATTCACATGATTTTCGGATCGTTTTGAGGTCCGAGATTGATTTTCGGACTCTGTGTGTGCTGTTTTTTTTATGTGTTATTACAAAAATTTGAATAACATGTCATAGTGAAAACTATGTTAATGCATGCTTAGCGGATGTATTTACATGGAATTTATGATTGATGTAAATTATATGTAAAAAAATATATATATATATATATATATATATATATATATATATATATATATATGCATGGTAGATATATATATATATATATATATATATATATATATATATATATATATATATCTGTGTTGGAAAGGTTGTGATGTAGTTCTCTATTTCTTGTATGTAATATGTTATAGTATGAAATGGTACACTATTTATATGCACCAGACATCACATCAGTCAGTGGTTTGCATGGTATTATTATTCACCATTCTTAGTGAATATGAGCTCTAAAATGGATGACATTCAAAATTGAGACTACTTCTGGCATAAAATAATAATGATAAATTTTGTGTGTTTGGGTTAAGCAAGATGGAGTAGATTCTCTCCTAGGGTGACAGACCCAAATTCTAGTCTTGGTTAGACATGTGGATCCAGTGATGAAAGTTCGCGAAAGTGTCGAAAGGCGTGCGAAGCCTGCGGTGAGACCTCGGAAATTCATGACCCACAAAAACACACGGAATTTGATGAAATTAAATAAATATTGGGGGGTTGTCCAATGGGTTAAGTCATTGAGTGAAACACCAATTACTGGTTTTCACACTGCATTCACAGATGTACGAGAGCCTGGGCAGATTCGGTTACATGGGCATGAGGAGTCTCATCTCATGCACATGACATGAAATATTCCATATAGGATTCCTTTTTTTATGGAATGGTTTGATACGATGTCATCGTATGTGCATTTAAGTGGGAGTAGCCCTTGTAGGAGAATTTTTCTACTGGCATTGCTCACCCCGTCAAAGGAATCCACTCCTTCTCGTATAGGAATGTTACGGAGACAACACTCCTACGAGGCCGTGATTAAGTGTATGAGGCCGACATGCCGCCTGAAAGTAACATTTTTTGTAAAAGTGTTTTGTATAAAAGGATTTTATAAAATTTCGACTATTATATAAATAGTCGGGTATGTAATTATGATAAGAGGGCTTTGATTCTGCACTCATAGACTGTAATTATTCATCTTTCTTTCATATTTTAGATTTAAATATGAATGAATGGGTCCCTATGAAGTGACGATGGAAGCAGGCAAATGAAAGTAACCCAAAGGTCCTGGGTAGTTAGTAGCTGTCCGTACCAAGACTTAGGTGCAAGAAGATTCCACATTAAATTCACAGAAAGTTTACGTTGTCACGGACTCCTAAATTAGCATACACAAACACTCCCCCTTCCCCAACTGCCAAGTAAGGAGACGTCACACAGAACAAAGAACTATTAACCTGACATTAGGAGGCCCATTTCAAGCATATATTCATGAAGACATACTTGTATCAAAAAGCCATAATTATGAAAATTCCTGACTACAATCATAACCTTGTAAAACTACCACCTTAGCGGTGTTTAACTTGTCCTGTCTACACATGCTTGAGTCACTAACTACTTATATTTACACGAGTTCCACTATCTCAAAATATTACATTTACATTTTCATTACAACAAAACTAATTCGGGGTCCTACATCAGAAAGACTCCTACTGTTGTGTTGGCCCTGGCAAATGAGGGATGTCTCTAATGACCTCTTCAGTACCTACACGGATGAAACACTTGTGCTAAGCTTATAGCTTAGTGGGAAAACAGATAACAGATATGACCACTTCTAGTGTTCCTCAATTACAATATATATTTAAAATAATTCATACATCATAGTATTTATATCTCCAGTAGGAGTAAATAACATAAATCTCTTAACATAAGGTACCCGTAGGTACACTACAATACAAAACTGAGATATGCCTTAACATCAGAGCTAATTACTTTGTTTTCATATATTTCATTGTTCGTATACTTATCCTGTAAATGCATAGACCAGTAACAATGAATGAGAGGGATGCAACAATAAATGTGTACCTGAAGGCACAAAGACAAGATCGAACGTATGTCAGAACACTATGCAAGAGTGTCGTGAAAGACTAATCAAACAGGCTTCATTACATGAAATGTATGTCGCAAGATTCGCACAGAGTGCCGAAGCACTAAACAGACGTGTCTATTTATTCACTATCCAGTCTTAAGCAGGCCTACAATAATATGCGTTTTAGAGCTTTTTATACTAGTATTTATAACATTCAAGCAGCTTTATAAAAAATAGGTACAAAACAGCAAAAGAGGCAACAACAAAGTCCGCAAGAAGACGGGTCTGCTGAGGCGTAAGATCCCTCTCGCCAGCAGAGTAGACAGGGTCATAAGACAGTCCCAGCCCGCCTAGGCGACGTAGGCCTGCCTGAGGAACCTTCACCTAGGTGCGAGCACTCCTGAGAGGCGCCCCCCGCCTAGGCGAGCAGTCCTTCGCCTAGGTGGAGAGGCGTCGAGCTTCTAGAAATGAGGCATTTTTTCCCTTTTTCACCGGAAATTTCCAACCAAAACAAAACAAACCACAAAACCCAACTCAAACCAATCAAAAACACATTTATGGAAGAGTTAGGGTTTTCCTAACACAAACATAGAAAAGGAATGAGTTAGGATAGTTTCCTAACCTTGATTTCTTGACACCTTCAAAGTAACTTTCCTTTCATTCTCTTTGCTTGAACAAGTAGAACCAAGAAATTGAGAGAAATCAACCTCAAAATTTGGCTCTTCTCCAAATCGTATGCCCTAGCTCTCCAAAACCCAAAAATGGAGAATTCTTATCCTTTAGAGAACAAGTTGTTCTCATAATGCCATTTGGCTCAATTTTACTATTTTGCTTTTTTAAATTCCTCTTTTCATTCTAATTTAAAATTCAATTGTCAAAATTCCACCTTTAATACAGAATCTTTTACATAATGTCCTGGTCTTAATTTGACAATTTACTATTATCACTACTTTTAATAAGTCCTAAGTATATCCTTTTCACACTTAACACTTAAACTTCAAAAATACAAATTTGACTTTTATTATATCCTAAACCTATCATAAAACTACTGGTGGCATAATTGGGGTGTTACACCCCCTCCCCCTCCCTCCCTCTCCCTCCCTTTAATAGAATTTCATCCTCGAAATTAATACTTGAATTGAAGAGTTGTGGGTACTGTGCCGACATTGTCGATTCTGGCTCCCAAGTTGCTTCCTTCATACCGTGGTGTTGCCAAAGCACCTTTACCAGAGGAACTTGTTTGTTTCCCAATTGTTTTACTTCACAAACTAGAATGGCCTTCGGTTCTTCATCATAAGTGAAGTCTGATTGCACTTGTATATCTTGTACTGGCAAGATGTGAGATTCATCATAACAGTATTTTCAAAGCATTGTGACATGGAACACATTATGTAATTTGGTCAACTTTCTAAGATCTCATAAGGTCTGATAAACCTTGGAATGTTTTCCTTTCTTTCCAAACCAAAGTATCTTCCTCCACGGTAATACTTTCACCGAATTCATACTCTATGTCTTTTCTTTTCCAATCTGCATACGACTTTTGTCTATCACTAGCAGCTTTTAACCTTTGTTGAATGATCCAAACTTTTTCTTCTGTCTCTTTCACTATATCAGGGTCAATTACTTTATGCTTGTTCAAGTCTATCCAACATACAGGGGTTCTACATTTTCTACCGTACAAAGCTTCATAAGGAGCCATACCAATGCTGGATTGATAACTGTTGTTATAGGAAAATTCCATAAGAGGAATATACCTATCCTAACTTCCGGGAAAATCTAGCACACAACCCAAAGCATATCCTTTAACACTTGAATCACTCTTTCACATTGTCCATCTGTTTGTGGATGGAAGGCGGTACTAAAATTTAGTCGAGTACTTAAGGCTAACTATAATTCTTTCTAAAACCTTGACGTAAATCGTGGATCGCGGTAAAACACTACTAACAGTGGAATGCCATGCAACCGGTCCCCAGCCACGCCCCTACCCCCGCTCAAAGAACAGGGCGTGGCACGGACCGGGACTCTTTACCCGCTTCTGACACAGGGTCCATTTCATTTAGAATCCATAAGGAAATAAAACTTAATACCCCTCACCGTAGTGTATTTAAAGTGCCTGCATATCTTCCTAAGTCCCACTTACTTGTACATAACTAAATTCACTATTACAAAACTCTACATTTACAATCTAAAACTAAAACTAAAACCTTACATCAGTGACTATCATTGTAGAAAGGGCTCCCTGGCTGTATGCTTTTAATGCCCCATGTTCCTCTTCAAGACCTACACCCGATGAAACACCATGCCGGTTTATAGCTGAGGTTTTTCGAGAATAGATAATGATATGACCACTTAAAATTAGTCCACACCACAGGATACATATAAGACATGGAAGATAACAAAGCTTACGTATAACGTAATTCTAACCAAGTTTTCATATAACATAATTCTTATAATGTGATTTTCATATCTCCTAGGAGTTCAGAACAAAGATCTTGGTAATGTATGTACCGTAAGGTATAATATTTAATCGAGCGTAACTGATTACTTACGCTTTCTTATTGTCTATTATTCATATTCTTATCATATAAAATGTTTGTTCATATAGATCGCCAGAATGTAACTGAGTACTTTTAATTTCATGTGTATTATATTAGTTCAGCGTATACAAATATATAAATATTTAGTCTCTGCAGATAGACCGCATTAATGAATGAGAACACAAAGACAATATGCACCAAGGTACAAGACAAGATCAGGGAATGTAGACGTGTCTCGTCTCATAACAGAAGTGTCAGAAGATTCAGTGCAGTGTCAAGCATCGACGTAGACATGCTTCAAATTAATGCACGTCGTAGCGTCATAGCACTCAGCAGGAGTGTCGTAAGCATTGATTAAAGACGGTTCGCCCACGTAGTTAAGTGTCGAAGAATTACGTGAGATGCCAAGCAACGGGATCGCAGGTGTCTATTCATTCACTATTTGGTCTTAAGTAGGCATACAATTATATGTGTTATCGAGTTTGTTATATCATTCTTAATCCTATTAGCAAATAAGGGCAAGAAACAATGTTTGCCCAACTAATGGACGTGACGCCGGGCGGTAGCGGTACAAACATTTTTCATATAATTTTTATACATGTATCGAATCTCTTCATCTCGGAATTAATGGAAGAACATAACAAAAACAAGATTACGCACCTGCACTCTGACCTTAAGAACAAAGGAGTACCGGTACTCAACTTTCGCATTCCAGACTCAACATCTTCGGACCTTAAACTATTTTTAGTACCGACATACTCAACCTTCAAAGATCGGTACTTAAATATCCTCCGGACCTTGTCACTTTCGATATCTGCACTTAACCTCAAGACCGATACCACACTCCGAATTGAGCAACTCTTTGAGTACCGGGTACTCAACTTTCAATACCAAATCACTCAAGGATTCGCAAAATGGCCAATTCTTGCCATTTTCACCAGAGATCTTCCAACCAAAACTAAAGCAACCACAAACCTAACTTGAACCAACCAAAATACACATGTATTGAAGAGTTACGATTTTCCTAACCCAAACATAGACAAAGAAAGAGTTAGGGTGGTTTCCTAACCAACAAATCCATACATAGGTTCTATACTAACATACACAAGAGTTCCAAACAAAAGAGATGTTCCAAACATGAATTCCATACCTGGATTTTCTTCTTCTTCTCTTCTTCCTTCTCCCTTCTTCTTCTCTTCTCCCCATCAGAATGCCCTAACCTTCAAAGCCAAAAATGAGGATTTCTAAGACCATGTTTGAATTTAGTCCTCCAACTCCCATCTATTTTGCAATTCAACTTATCTAAATTCCTACAATAGCATACAATATTCTCAGGTTATAACCCTTGGGTCCTCATTTTATAAATTACCATTTTAACCTTGGCTTTTGTATTAATCTCGGCTTTATCCTTTTTCACTTTTAGCACTTAAATTCCGGAAAATACAAATTTTACTTTTCTTATACTACAAAACTGTAATAAAACTATTATGGTATAATTTGGGGTGTTACACGAACAATCTCACTCACATACATCTCCTCTAACCGATCCATGGAATACTGCTTCTGACTGGGTAAGAAGAGAGCGCATACTGTAAGTTTTATGATCATTACCTAAACTGAACACCATGTTTCTTTTAGGGTGAGGGAAAAGCCATACACAAAAACCTGAGAAGGTGGTCAAAGCAAATCCTATTTTTCATTGTGGAATTGGGATGGGATTTAATAGACCGAAAAGTACTTGATGTTCATCTTTTACTTGCTGACAAGTCAAACATTTGGATACATACTTTACTATATCCTTTTTCATCCCTTGCCAATAATAATACTGTTTCAAATCCTGGTACATCTTGTTACCTCCAGGATACATGGTGAATATGGTATTGTGGCTTTCATACATCAATTTCTTTTTCATTTCCTAGACATTTGGTACACATAATCTGCTCATGTAATAGAGACCTCCATCTTAAGGGTGCCGACTCAAGATCTAACCAATATTACAAGCCCTTGGTCGTTTGCACAGTAGGGAATTGATATAGTTGGACCACTACCTACCGCCTCAGCTCAAAAGAAGTTATCGTTGGTTGCCATCGACTATTTTAGAAAATGGATAGAGTTGAAGCCTTCACCTCCATCAAGATGTCGTATAATTTGTGTGGAAGAATATTATCTGTCGGTTCAAATACCAATCGATTGTAACTGACAATGGGCCATAATTTAAGAGTAGAGTATACAAAAATTTCTCCCATGAGTTGAAAATCATAAACTTGTACTCAACCCTGTGGTACCCATAGGGCAATGGCCAGGCGAAAGCATCTAACAAAACTCTCTTAATGGCTTTGAAAAAGCATCTACATCAGGCTAAGGGAAAGTGGGTAGAAGAGCTTCCCGAAGTTCTTTGGGCCTATAGAACAACCAACCGGAAGCCAACTGGGATATTGTCGTTCGCCTTTACCTATGGAATGAAGGCCATAATTCTTACAGAGATTAGGGTGCCCACACTTCGAACTAAAATCCTTGAAAAAGCTAATGCTGAAGCCGTCACTAAAGATTTAGATATGACAGACAAACTCCATGAAGTTGCAGCTATGCGTATAGCATCGTACCAACAAAGGTCTACAAACTTATATAACAGGCATGTAAAGCCGCGTGCATTTCGAGCCGGAGACCTAGTCTTGAGAAGGGTCTTTGAAAACACGGCTAACCTAGCGGCTAGCAAATTCCAACCAAATTGGGAGGGTTCATACATGATAGTAAGAGTGGGGGCAGTCAGATCATACGCTTTAAATAAACTAGAAGGGACGCTAGTGCCTAGAATGTGGAATGTTATGCATCTTAAGAGGTATTATCAATAAAGTTTTCTTTAAAGTATTTTCTTTCAATTTTTGCAATTGCCTCCATTCAAAAGACTAAAGGCTCCTAAATTTCGCACACTTTCTAAAAGACCGTACGTGGTTTTAGCATGCTAGCACTTCAAAAGACCGTGCGTGCCCTAGCCCGCCGGGCACTTTCAAAAGACCCCAGACGTGACCTTAGCCCCGCTAACACATGCCTAAAGTACGCAGCTGGCTCTAGCCTATCAAGTAGAGCGCCAAAGCCCAAAATTGGTGCCTTACCTACTAGCTCGTGTGTAATCTATACCGGCTCCTAGTTTATAACACCGATATCCTTCGAAAGACCACCACTAAACCTCATACTGTAAAGTCAGAAGTAAAAGATATCAATTATGTAAACAAATTAAGTATCAAATTCCTTGAATTTCCAAAACACACCAATGGCATCAGTAGTTCCATAGAAGTATATACCCTAGCGGCTATGCAAGGCCCCTTTACAGAAATTTCAAAAAATTCAGAAAAAAGACAAAGATCACTTAATCCCCACAGGCTAATTCTCCTCGTTCTTTTAGTCAGCTTCCAATACATCTCACTATTGTGGCCTCAATGGTTGTCAGGCCTCGCTGGTCAGCCGTGGCCTCATTGGCCGCCTCAATGGTCGCCTGGCCTGGGGCACTTCAAATTCACAAAGAACCATGAAGGAAATGGGTCGGAGGAGTCGAGCATACCATCTGGTACCTCTGGTTGGTCTACACAGATGTTGTGTTTGAACATACAACATATGTAGCCGTAGGAAAATATCAGCTCCAAGGCCTTTTGGTAGTCCTCCTCCATGGCTTCCTTGTCCTTGCCCGCCTGAGAGTGGATAGAAGACACTTCATCCGTCGCCCCGATCTCCAAAGGATGGTTCTTCAACCTCTAGGGCAAAACAACCCGGGAGCCTCAACTCAGGCTTCAACTCTCCTCCTCCGTCGCAACCACCAGCATCTAGACCCTAGAAAATCTTCATCCTCCGACAAATACTTCACGTCACCCGCCTCGAATGCAACTATCTGGGCAAGCAACGCATCTTCTTTGGCTTCATCCCTCTCCTTCTCCGCACCCGTAATCTTCTCTGCACTAGCCTTAGCCTCCCGCTCCTAATGCTCAGACCTAGCTTTGGCTGTACCAAGGCATTGTCTAAGGCATGGTGCTTGGAAACGACCGACTAAGTATAAAGCTGCAGCTTCTCAACATCTTCCAGCTTAAGGTGAAGCTCCCTATGCTAGCGCGCCATGCTCCGAATAGCAGTGACAACCTGTAAAAGAAACAAGTGTTAGGAGAAAATCTCAACATCATGCCCACACTCAAACGTTAGAAGTTTAGCCATACCAGCTAGGCTGTCTCATCAAAGTCGTGGTTGCAAATATGCATCACGTCTTCAGCCACACCCTGGTAGGATTTCTTATCTATATAACTAGGGAAAGGGATGTGTAGACCCTCAATTTTGTCCCTCAACACTTGCATTTATTCTATGGGTGTCACACTCACCCATCATTCTCATATGGCACCATTAGGGTCCTTGCTTAGCCTGGCCTCCCAGCCCCTGTGGGCCAGATGTGGTTCATTGGAGTGCGAAGTAGTTATCAGATCGTACATAAGATTGACCAATTTTCAACACCTGCTACTAAAAACTAACTAAAGTCCCCTGTGAATAAAGGTAAAAACTTATTGACCAATTTTCCGACACGGCTACCAAAGACAAACTAAAGTCCTCGACAACGGCGCCAAAAACTTGTAAAGACAATAATATGTATTATATATGAAAATATGACCAGGGAATTAATGTGGTAAATACTCAAAAACTGATTTGAAACGAAAGTAAGCGTACTCAAAAACTGAAATGAAAAGTATTACTAACGCTCATCCCCTTCCTCGCGCACTGTCATACAAGTAATAAAGGACTCTAAAGCCCAGATATCGTGAATCTACGAGGATCGAGGATCTTCAATTGGAATTTGATCACCTCGACATAAGGGTTCTTCTACTATTTAGGCTACCAACATGATTGAATAAAATCAATTAATTGAAATAAAAATTGATTTAAAACTATCCTAAAATCTACCAAATAAACAATCATTTAATCTTTAAAGGAAGAGAGGCACTAGTGGATGGGAATAATTATTTATAAAATAGTTTGCATTTCTCAAAGCATAACATTTGTGAATTGAATGCTGATTCATTCAAGAGCAATGTAAGATAGTCACTCTCCATACACCCATACATTTTACTAATTAGAGATTCATGTTTCTTTATATGAGTCTGGGGCCGGGCTACTTGTAGAATATAAGCCTCTTTCTAAGATCTGGATATTTTTCCTTTTCAATACTTCACACCAAAATCTTAGGACTGAAGAATTTGCCCCTATAGACAGGATAATGCAAGCCTTCTCCAATGTAATGGGTACCTCAACCATCAAATCTAATAAAGCTCTCTCTCTCCTCGATTAGACTTATGCTAACATGGGATCGAGTCTGGCCTATCAATTTGAGGTGAGACTCCTAAAGATTAAACTTATACATCATCTAATTAATCCTCACACCACGAGTAAATTAATGATCTATCAAAGTAATCTTTTGTGAGTTCACATAGTTCTATAATATTAGTCTAACATACCCTGTTATCGCTTTTACTCGTGAATTCCATCTATGTGTCACTCAAAGGGCCTCCTGAAAATCAAAACAAAGATACCGCTCTTTTTTAGGTATTAACTACTAATACTCCAAATGGGCCACTATACAACAAAGACTAATTATATAAATTCAGTTTTGAAACCAAAAAATAACTCGACCAAATCAATGTTCAATTAACTCTCACCCTAGAGGGTGTTTAATGTTCCATTACTGGATTTCAATCATCACCAATCAAACAACAAGTAAAAAAATGAAGAAAGAAATCAAGAGACAATGAGTGAGAGAAAAATCCAGATTTTAATTTCAAACTTTGTCTGAACAGTAATGAAATCTGAATCTCTAATGTACAAAACCACAATCTCTTCAATACAAATAAAATATGCTCTAAAACTACTCTAAGATCTACTAAAAATCAAAATCTGCAACAAAACTAAAAAGATAGACAATTTATAGAGAGAAACCCCATGAGAGGTGTTCTCCCACCTTCACCTTGCCCTAAAAACCTAAAAAATGAGTATTTATGTGAATAGAGGGCGAAACCCAAGCCAAAACAATCCAAAACAAAGAAGTAATAAAAAAGGCCTAGCATTTTGTCTTAAGCTTTGTCACAATAAAATCTAGGTTTGTCACGACAAAGTTTGTTGCTCACTCTATTGCGAAAAAATCTGGTTTTGTTGCAACAAAGCTTTGTCACTGGCTTTGTCACGAAAAAAATCTGGTTTTGTTGCAACAAAGCTTTGTCATTGGCTTTGTCGCGACAAAATCTACCAAGTGGACTTTGTTTTCTCCCAACTTGTCACTACATAACTTCTCCGAACTCTGATTGGGTACGCGAAAGGTCATGGAAAGCTCTTTGAATGAAGAAAACAACTATGAGGAATTTGAACCATTTGATGTTCCATCTGGTACAGAAAAGTTCATCTTCCTGCGGTACGTCAGGAGACACCCTATTGACTCTCTTCTTTGTATATATATCGCTTCGCCTTCTTGCCAAATCACTCGCTTTCATCAATAATCCTACAAAACGAAGCTCGAGGAAATGTTATGAATTTTACATGAATATGGATAAAAATATGCTCAAAATAGCATGTGAAATGAACTCAAAACATAGATGAGTTTTACACTCATCAATAGGCTCAATCGGAGTTTATTGGAGTATGTCGAATGAGGAGCACTTGAGCTTGTTTCAATCATATCTCCCTCATCTGAACTTGGAATCGTGCACCAGTTTTTTTTTTTTTTATGGACTCTTTGTTCTCCAAGGAATATTCTGTCAAAATTTCAAAAACTTTCCCAACCAGCTCAACTGGTCCTCAAAGTTTCGCCAGGCAAAATTCATCAAGCATGTCCAATTCCGAGTATCTGGGCTCGTTTTCGATCATATCTCCCTCGTCCAAACTCGAAATCATGCACCGCTTTTTTAGTTGGATTCCCTACTCATTGAAGAATTCTCTAAAAAAAATTGAGATTTTTTTTATCAATCGGATCGACCGGTTGGGAACCGACTCTGCCTGTTCGACAGATTTCTGTTAAAGTTCATTATTAGAGCAGGTTCGAATTTGAAGCACCCGAGCTTGTTTTGGTCATATCTCCCTCATCCGAACTCGGAATCGCACGTTTTTTCTTTTCTTTCTTTTCTTTTTTTTTTGGACTCCTTTATTCTCAAAAAATATTATGTGTACCTCAATTTTTTTCTGACCCATTCAATCGCTGGCAACCTATTCAGCCCGATCATTGTGCCAACTTGTATGGAGCACTAATTTTGGTAATTTTGGAGCCCAAATCCTACTTTGTTCGGGCCCATAAGCTCTAAATCAGTCCTAGGCACAGTTTGGGTCCAGTTATGGGCCATTTTGTGGGTTTCTTACAACCCACCTTGAGTCTATTTTGGATTCTTGGTGGTTAAGAAAATGAGTTAATGTGGCCAGCTCTTAACCTCATGACAGAAGTGTTTATGGAGTCGGGAAGCTCAGACTCCATTGTGAGTTCCCTGATTGAGGTGTGTAAAAAAAAAAAAAATGGATTGAGCTTAGATGTTTATGAAGGAGAGATACAAGCAAAAAAATGTGAAGAAAGAAGGGGGGAGAAAGGAAGGAAAAGGAAGAGGAAAAAATGGAGATAAGGGAAGAAAGGAAAAAGGAGGAAAAAGAAAATGATGCGAGATTCTCTAGATCCAAAGGGAGCTGGGTCTCTCTCATTTTGAAAAAGGATTTCAAAGTTTCAAGTGAGCCATACCTTATTTTTGGGATAGTAAAAACAAGGAAGCATTAAAATGTAGGAGTAGCCGTGAATCCTATAGGTATGAGTCCTGGTATGCTTCTCCCGCTTCTTTTGTGCTTGTCTTTGCCTTTTGATGTTTGCATCCTCGTTTTAGGGCACTAGGCATTGTTTAGGTCAGTTCTCACTCATTTGGAGTCAGAATTATACACCGTTTGTTTTGTTGTATTCCTTACTCTATAAGGAATGTTTTGACAATTTTTGAGAACTGTTCTCAACCAGCTCGACCAGTTGAGGAACCGGATCAGCCAGTTCATTAGGTTTTGTTTTCAGGAATGGTAGTTAGGGCACTAGGCATTGTTTGGGTCAGTTCTCACTCATTAAGAGTCGAAATTAGACACCGTTTGTTTTTTTAGATTTCTTACTCTATAAAGAATGTTCGGAAAAAATTTGAGAATTGTTCTCATCCGGTTCATTAGGTTCTATTTTCGTGAGTCAGCTAAGGTGTAGGGCACTAGGCAATCAAGCAATGGGCCACTCATTCTAGCCCGAATTAGCACCATTTGTTTTTTTCCATTCCTTACTCTATGAGGAATGTTTTAAAAAATTTTGAGAACTTTTCTAACTCAGCTTCAACTGATTAGGGAACCCATCGTACTTGCCTCATTAGGTTCTATTTCTCAGAACACGCTAGGTACTCCGTGATTGCTCGCTAAGGTTCTCACTCATTCGTATTGAACATACAATCGTTTCTTTTTGCCTTTACTCTATGAGGAATGTTCTAAAAATTTTGATATTTTTCTCAATCTGGCCAACCTGTTGGGAAACTAATCAACCAATTGGCTTGAGAGTTTTTTTTTTGCATAGTATGATTTTAGTTTAATTGGAGTTGACCTTTATGAGTCAAGCCCATTCACTCCATATTTGTGTAGGGCTATGTTTAGGGTTTGTTCGGCTTGCCCAGTTAATGTGGTCCATTTTGATTCATAAGAATTAGTATTACCGCGGGTCAAAGGTTAGTTAGTTACACTAGTAGTCTAGTGTTTTGTCGGAGTTTCGATCTTCGAGATGAATAGACATGTTTGTATAGCTACACAAGTGTTGTAGCATCAAATGATTGGCTGAGATGCATGTATGGTTTCCTCCGGCTTCCTTTGCTTTTTTGATATTTAATTTGAGAGATCGTTGTATGCCGTAAATGTGCGACTAACCTTTCCCCACAAATAAGATGGCTAGAGACTGTGTATGTGCCTTTGGTTATAATTTATTAGAGATTAAATGTATGTTGGATGTCGCCAGTTTATGTAATTCATGTCATTTGTCTAGTTTAGGAGGTTAACGGATTCGACCATTCTCCTACTTTTGCTTAATTCATTAGTAGAGACCTCAAGTTCCGGCCTAGGAGGGCGTAAGTACTCGCATGGGGTACCTTCCTTAACAGGTAACTCACCGAACCCAGAAATCTAGTTTTCGTTGACCGCTTTTTCCTGACTGTAGTCAATAAGGGTTTTTTGTTATTACTTCATTTTCCCTATTTTTTTAAAAAAATAAAAATAAAAAGTAAGTGACGACTCCAAACAAAACCGTTCCTCACTGGGGATGGATTTTTCCAAAGCTCGAAAATCAACTCACTTTTTCTATTAATAGCGAGTCATGCCGGCACGTAGATCGGGTAGGGTCCACATGATGAAATACTCCTCATCACGAGCCACCACCTAGATTCAAAGTTATTTCGGGCAGAGTTCACGATATGCGAGAAGAACCTTTTGTTAAAAATCAATATCAATAATTGACCGCAACATTCGGGACCAGGAGCTCAACGGTTCGCCAAAGGACTAGCCCATCGATCGACCAACATTGAGCCTCAACACCACCATCGGGCAAATTTTTGCCTCGCTGGCCTTAAGGCGAGATTAGATCGTTTTGTACCCAAGTAAGTAACCTGACCAATGGCTATCTCTACAAAGGGAGCCTCGCTTACAACTTGATCAGCGTTGAGAGGTCCTCCGACTGAAGCCCCATCTTCCAATGAATGCACAAGCCTCCCTAGAAGCATCCTGGGCGAATCCCTCCAAAGCCAGCTGGGCATCAGAGGCTTGCTCTGGAGAGTCCAAGGTAACTACCGTTGGACTCCTATGAACCTCGTCACTTAAACCCAACTGTTTTGGGCGCTTACCGCCTAGAACTTCAGAGCCAAGGGTAGTTTCCCCTTAAGCGCTCGCAACCTGCTTGAGCATCCGTGCAGTAAATCCAACAACGAGACTAGACATGTCGTCCTCCCTCTTCTAATCCCACACCGATAGCCTTCACCTATCCAACCTTCTTCTCCCTCTTTCCCTTCTTCTTTTTCGCTACTTGGGGGGGCAGGCTTTAGATCCTATACAGCTAAAGGTGACTGGTCGAGTAGGACAAAGCTAACCAAGGCCCCTTGAGCAATCTCGGCTTGAGGCTCTTGAGAGGACCCCGCTTGTGAAGAGCTACCCGAGAACGACTTCAAAAGGCCAGCGAGAACAAAAATGTTTGCCCTTAGTAAGTTCTTCTAGCAACAGACGAGGGATGACAGAGACTATGTAAGAAAAGGGGCTGACGCCTAATTCTTGCAAGTTTTTCACAAACAAGAGGAGCTCGTGATTGCGCTCCCCCTTAGTAATCTCGAGTAGCCATCTGATGCAATCTAGACTAACCTTCTTCGCCTAGCTAACTAGTCGACCTCGCTTAGGCGCCTACAAAAATTTCATAAACGAAGGGCATGTCAAAACACAGACGACCTAGGGGAGTATAAGCCCCACCAAGATGAAACAAACCTAGAAAGGAAAGAGACTGGTTCAGATCAAATGGAAGCCCTAGGGAGCCTAGCATCTCATACCATAAACCTTTAACCAAAACAACCCCTTTCGCTTCAGGCTTAGAGGAGTCCAGGAGCCCAATTACAAATTGCAGTCAAGGGCTATGGGCAGACATAGATAGGCGGCCCCCAATCCCAAGTTTCAAAGTGTAAATAAAACAAATCTCTACCAAGGAAATATCTAACTAGTATAAAAGTTTAGCACACTACAACCTATCAAAATCTTAAAGACGTTTAAATGTATAAGTGTAGGAGGTGCCCTAGTGAAGTGCAGAAACTGCTTCACCAAAGATGGGATGGAGAAGCGAAGTCCAGTATCAAACTGTTCTCGGGTGAAGTAGACGATATTATCTGCCCCTCCTATGGTTGGGACAGTAGTGTCGTCTGACACCTCCAATTTGATAACGATAGGAACTTGACTGAAGGATCTCAACTCCTCTACAAACATAGCAAAGAACCAGCTACTTACGCGGCGCTTCCGGTCCCTCCTCATGCCCAAATCGACCGGTAGAAGACTTTCAGGACCTCGTCATTATGCAAGCAAACGTAAAAAAGGGGATCATATTAAGGCTCACTAAGCAATAAAGGCGACAAAACCCTCGAATGACATAAGAAATCCTCCTCTTAAGGTTTAACAACCCAAACCAGGAACCTTCGCAGAACCTAATGGGATGTCTCTAAAACTAGGAATGCCACGCCTTACCCCCGCCAGGCGAAGAGAGGACGTGACTGGACTGGAATATTTAACCTGCTTAATATCAGGGCCCCATTTCATATATATAATTTCATAATGAAATAAACTTGTAATACGACCACCGTGAGCTGATAAGTTTAACTGCCTACACATCCATTCTCGAAGCCCCTATTTACTTGTACTTGCACAAACTCCACTATTACAAAAACTTTTACATTTACATTCCAAAACCAAAAATCAAAACCTACATCAGGTGGACTCCTATTGCTGTGTTGGCCCTATTGTATGCGGAATGTCTCAAATGTCTTCTTCAGTACCTACACGGATGAAACACCCGTGCTAAGCTTATAGCTTAGTGGGAAACAGATAACAGATATGACCACTTGAAGTGGTCCCCAGCTACAGGATACATATAACATAATGCATATGTCAGAGTTTACGTATAACCTAATTCTTATCACAGAGTTTTCATATAGCATAAGGGTTTTCATATCTCTCGTAAGAGTATAGAATAGGAATCTTGTACATAAGGTACCCCGTAGGTTTAATACAAAACAGAGCATAACTGATTACTTATGCTTTCTTATTTTTCATTATTCATATTCTTATCATATAAATGTTTGCCTGTATAAACCAGTAATAATGAATGAGAGGGACACAGTATAACAGGTGCCCAAGGTACAGACAAAGATCGAACGTAGGTGTCGGCACAAACGAAGACGGTTCACGAATGTAAGTGTCGCAGCACTAGTAAGAGTGTCGTGAAAGCATCAACGTAGACGCATGTCCATGTAATGTAAGTGTCGTGAGCACTAGCGTGAGTGCCGAAACACCGTACAAAAACGCGGTTCCGCCATGTAACATAAGCGTTGTAACACCAGTAAGAGTGCTCGCCATTCAAAACAGGTGCCTATTCATTCACAACCTGGCCTTAAGTGCATATACAATTATATAGAAAGAATGAAGTTTGTTATATCATTCTTAATCCCATTATCAAATAAGGGCAAGAAACAATGTCTACCCAACGACTCATATACATGTATTGACCCTTTCATTCAGAAATAACAGAAGAACATAACAAAAACAGGATTGCAGGATCGGTACTCAGACCTTAAACAACTTTGAGTACTGGTTCTCAACTTTGAGTACTGGGGCAAGACTAACTTTCAATACTAGTATCAATCTCTTCAAAGACCTGCATTCAACTTTAGTACCTGCACTAGCATCATTCGACCTTAAACCACTTTGAGTATCTACAGATCAACTTCAATACCTAGACTCACACATCCTTTTTGATAAAAATAGCTTTGGGCACTTCACTCACCCGCAATTTCTTCGATAAATGGCGTGTCAGTCTCTTTTCAACTGCACTTCCAACCAAACCCAAAAACACAAAAACATCAAAAGAGAACAACTCCACAACTTGACTTGAATCAACCAAAACCACTAAAGCCCACAAAAACCAACCAACAACACTTTCATAATGGAAGTTAGGTTTTTCCAAACAACCCATAAACAAGTATGGCTTGTGATAGTTTCCATACCTTGATTTCGTATATTTTTCCTCTTCTTTTCCCTTCCTTATCCTTGCTTGAACCAAAAAGAAAATTGAATAAATGGCAAACCAAAGTTGGCTCTTCTCCTCCACCGTAACCCTAGCCCTTTTCTCCCAAAAATTAGAAAATACCTTCTCCTCAATCCATAGACAAAATTTTGGTCTTATCCATTTGAGTCAAACTTCACCCCTTACATTTAAGTCCTTCTATTTCATTCTATTTGCAATTCTAACTTATCACAATTCCTACTTTAACATATACTCTTCTTACATAATGACCTTTAAGTCCTTAATGTAACATTTTACCAATTGACCCTTCACTCTTTGGCATTTAAATCTCGAAAAATTTAAATTTTACTTTTATTATACCCTAAACATGTAATAAAACTACTAGGGTATAATTTGGGGTGTTATAACTCTCCCCCCCTTAAAAGAATTTCGTCCTCGAAATTCATATCTTAATCGAAGAGTTGCGGATAATGTGCCCTCATTATTGATTCTGGTTCCCAAGTTGCTTCTTTCATACCATGATGTTGCCAAAGCACCTTTATCATAGGGAATTGCTTGTTCCACAATTGCTTTACTTCACGATCGAGAATAGCTTTTGGCTCTTCATCAAAATGAAGTCTGATTGCACTTGAATATCTTATACGGGCAGGATATGGGATTCATCATAACGATATCTCCGAAGCATTGACACATGGAACAACATCATGTAGTTTGGCCAACTCCGATGGGAGAGCCAAACGATAAGCAACTGTTCCAATTCTTTCCAAAATATCATACGGTCCGATAAATCTTGGACTCAATTTTCCTTTCTTTCCAAACCAAAGTATCTTTCCCCAAGGTGATACTTTCAAAAATACTTTATCTCTGACTTCATATTCAATATCTTTTCTGTTCAAATCAGCATACAACTTTGATCTATCACTAGCAACCTTTAACCGTTGCTGAATGACTCGAACTTTTTCTTTTGTCTCTCTCACTATGTCAGGACCAATTACTTTATACTCGTTCAATTCTATCCAACATACAGGAGTTCTACATTTTCTTCCATACAAGGCTTCATAGGGCACCATACAAATACTTGATTGATAACTGTTGTTATAGGCAAATAACATAAGGGAAATATACCTATCGCAACTTCTAGGAAAATCTAACACAAAACCCCGAAGCATATCTTCTAACACTTGAATCACTCTTTCAGATTGTCCATCTGTTTGCATGGAAGGCAAGACGGTACCCAGCTGTACCCAAGGTCAGATCAGAAGTTCTTTCCCAAACCTTGGTGTAAATCCAGGACTACCACGACACTATTGATAGTGGAATCCCATGCAATCAAACTATCTCGTTCACATTCAACTTTGCTAACAATTCATGAATAGTCAAATCGGACTGGTAAGAAGTGAGCAGACTTTAGAGTCCGCTTCACGACACCCAAACCGAATCATGTTTTCTTGGGTGAGGGAAACCGGATACAAAATGAAGTTATATTGTCCCACTTCCATTGTAACTGAATGGGACAATTGCACTTTCTAAACAAGACTGATGTTCGCCTTTATCAATATTTCATGTTGTATTATTTGGAGCCACATACGAGCATTGAGAGATCCTTTTCATCCCTCGCCACCATGAGTACTGCTTTCAAATCCCCAGTATATCTTGTTACCTTTAGGATGCATGGTGAATACGGTATTGTGGCTTCTATACATTAATCTCTTCAATTTTCTGATATTCTGCACACATAATCAAGCTCTTGTAATAAAGACCTCCATCTTCGTCTATAGAATAGTCAATTTTGTCTCCATTTCTAACTAATTATACACTTTGTTGTAACTTGACATCATTTTTTTTGAAGCTGTCTACTACTTTGAATTCTAACTCGTGTAATAATCAAGAGCCAACAAAGCTCCATCATACTCAAATCTCATGCATTCCTTCAGGACAAACCATAAATCATTTTCTATCTTAAAGTGACCCACTCACTCATGATTAGCTTTTCTCAGGGTGGTAATCAACAATGCAATCATATTCCCAAAGAACTGAAACACCTCTGATGTTGCCCTCAAGTTCAAATCCTTGAGTTAACAAATGTACTTAAGATCGGCCATGATCCAGAAGATCCCACATTTTTTCACCATATAAGTAGGGTCATATCTTTCAAAGCCGAACACCACTGCTGGCTAACCCCGATCATGTGTGGGATGACTTTTCTCATGTGGTTTCAACTGTCTGGGAAAGCCGTATACACCACTTTTTCCATCTCGGCATCAATATTATCATCCCAACCTAATTCTAGACGATCACTACAGTATGGGCTTATTCCTCTTACCCGGTAGGTCGAAGTCAATTTAGTGCTTCAACCAAGATTTTCTTTAACTAATTGCAACCCGACTTGACATTTTTCATCCTAAAAGCAACTCACCCTTTATAATTAGCGCGGAGAATGCTATGACGGAGAATCCTTTTACGAACCTTCGATAGTACCCTGCTAAACCCAAGAAACCCTCACCTCTCAGCAGATTTCAAGGTGTTTCCAACTATAATTGTCAACTTCAGAGGTAACCCCAATACCCTCCGCATTACACATGGCTCTAGAAATGACACTTTTTAAGTCAAAAATCACATTTACTTAAATCTATAAACAAATCTTTTCTCTCTAAGATTTGTTACGATCCTCAATGTTAATGATGTTCAAAATCTTTTGTAACATACCAAGATGTCATCTATGAATACCACTACAAACTGATCCAAATTAAGGGTGGAATACCCCTTCCTTCAAGTCCAGAATGCGGTCTGCATTAGTCAACTCAATATGTCATACTAAAACTCATAATGATCATGATCGGATTTAAAAGGCTGTTTCTGACATCGGTCAGATCTTTCACCTCAAGTTGATAATATCCCCGATCACAAGTCTATCTTAGAAAAGACACTTGCCCCTTTATACTGATCAAAAATATTTTCTATTCTCGGCAACGGATTTTTATTCTTTATTGTTACTTTATTTATTTGCTAATAATCAATGCACATCCATAGAGTGCCATATTTCTTTTTGACAAACAAACCTGCGCGACTAAGGTGAAACACTAGGCCTGGATTTAACTCGTCCAATGCCTCCGGGAATGTCTCAACTCTTTAGTTCGCGAGCCATACGGTAGGGTGCTCCTAAAATAGAGTCAAGCCTTGGTACAACTCCAAAATAATCTACTTCTCTTCAGTGGTAAACCCACCATTCTCGTGAAACACATCAAAAATTCCTTTTATCACCAAAATATTTTCAGATTTACCATTCTCTCGAGTTCATACCAAATCCAAAAAGGTCAGCCAACCTTTCTAAGAAAACGAGGGCTTTGTATAGCTGAGATTAATGATTAATCGAGTCAAATCGCATACCATGTACAGTTATTTCTAACAGGTCAGAACATTTAAGCAATATTGTTTTCTTATCACAATCAACTATAGCCCGATGTTTAGATAACCAATTCATTCCCAAAATCAAATCAAATTCATGAAAAGGCAAAGTAATCAAATCAACTGAAAAATCTCTATCATGGACCATTAAAGGACATTCCTTATACACTCTGCTGACTCTAACACTATGCCTTAAGGGACTGGTAACATGCATGTCAAGTAAGGTTCACTGGTGAATTAACACTCAATGTTAATACAGATAAGAATGTGTAGAACCCGGATCTACCAAAGTGTTTACTCATTGTTGCAAAGATGAAATTACCTGGCGGATAACCCTAGTGCATCATGATCCTCACGAGCTCATAGGCAAGTTTATCGGGCCGCGGAGTGTGTGGTGATTTATTCATAATATTCTTCTTTATCACCTGACCACCGAACCTCTGCAGCCACCCTTCATCAATGGTCAGTGGAGGTACATTTGATCCTCGCCATTACTTCCTCGAGGATTTGCAACTGGATCCATAACAATTTGCTATCAGATGGTTCATGCTTCCACATCGAAAACATCCCCCAGTTAGCCATTTGCAAGTACCAACATGGTATTTGTGGCAATGCAAGCATTCAGGTCTTTCGTCTTGTCCAGTTAAAATGCCTCTACCAGACCTTTTGTCATAATAGGACCTTGTCTCCTACCTCTTGTAGCAAGACTCTATAGCGATTCAACTTGAAATTCCCAGTTCTTGATCAAGAGAGAGCTACCCCCAGAACTTTACTTTCTTTCCCTACCTTCGCTTCCATTTCTATTTTCATACCGCCGCACCTCGCTGATAAAATTCTACCACTTATAATGATGTCACAAATGGAGGGGGCACCTCTTTGCATCTTTTAGTCATCCTTAAACTGCCTACATTGGTGCTCAAGGACTAGTTCGTGCATACTTACCAAGGCAACTAAACTCCTTGCTACTCCACACCGTCAAACCCCATGTCTATATCTGATATCAAGCTCCACTTCTACCTCTTATAATACCCATGAATACATTGTCTTTAAACTCTCTGACATAGTCCCATGAAATCAACAGGAAGCAATTATGGCAATGTCTGCACTATTTCCACCAATCACAAGCTACACCTCAGAAAGCAAAGGAGACCAAGACATTCAAATAATCGTCGTGACATTTTATCGTCTGCAGCCTGTAATTTCTCGTTGTGAAAACCGCCTTTTTCGACTCTTCTAATGAAAATTATGGAATTCTTCATCATGCTTCTTGACAAATCAATCGGAGCTCGAGGGGCCATGAGTCGATCTAAGACCCTTACCATATCCTGAGAAATTTTCAACAATGCTTCAATGAAGTGTTCACTTTGTCGATTCAGACTGACCGCTGCAGACAGATGGATTAAGATCCATGTGGATTTAATTCTTTCAATCGTTCCTTCCATCGACTCTAGGCTTGATCCATTCTAAACAAGAGATAAAAACAAGGACATCCGCATTAGCTGTTACACACGTATGTAGGCACATTTTAAACCCATTGTGCTTTCAGAACGCTGAAACCAGCTCATACCATTTAATTATCATGCCTCCCACCTCATTTGGTTTAAAAAGGCAAGACAAGACTAGGACTCTTTAACCTGCTTTTCTAACATTGGTGAGCCCATTTTTCAGCATTAATTATCCGCCTGCCGCCCTGCTAGGCGCGAATGCCTCAAATGTCCTTTTCGCACCTAATGCATGAAACACCAGTTTATAGCCATAAAAGATATTAGATATGACCACCATAACTACACAATTACAAGATATAAGATAATAGAGAATGAAGAAAATGAGGCATGATAACCTAATTCCTTATCACGTAGTTTTCATAAAGTGCACACTCTTATACTGTGGTTTTCTATATCTCCCTGAGAGAATATGAATCTCATATAGGTTGGACCAGAGGGCCACAATACGTAACATAAAGTATCCGATTACTTATGCTTTTTATTGTTCATTATCATATTCTTATCACATAATGTCATGTGTAGACCAGTAATAATGAACAGAGAGGGACGCAGCACAATAGGTACCAAGGCATGGTACAAATCGACTACAGGTGTCAAGCACAAACAAAGAGACATGCCCGGTGTTTCAGAGCACTAGCAGGAGTGTCATAACACTAAACAGAGATGTGCCGCCGCAACTCGAAGTTTCGTATAATTCCAGCAGAGTGCCACACTGATAGACGTGTCCGCCCATCGCATCAAAAGTGTCATAACACTACTGTATACCTAAGCACTAAACAAAGGTGCCTATTCATTCACAAATTTGTCTTAAGCAAACATACAATTATATGTGTTACCGAGTTTGTTATATCATTCTTAATCTCATCATAAAATAAGGGTAAGAAAAATAATGTCTCGCCTCAACGACTATATACAAATCAATCTTTCATTTGGAAATAAAGGAAGAACAAAACAAAAATCATGGTCAGAGGGACCGCATCAGACCAACAACCCTTGAGTAATCGGTAATTAAACTTCAGACCGTACTCAACTTTCCTGTGATCGGGTACTCAACTTCAATAATCGGTACTTTACTTTCAATACCCAGACAAAGATCCTCCGACCTTAAACCACTTTGAGTACCAAAGACTGTCTCAGCAGATCGGGTAATTGGCCATCCTCTGCACTAAAAAACAAATTTCAGTATTATACTCAACTGGCACTTCTACGTAAATGGCGTGTCGAATTTTCAATCTGCACTTCCAACCAAACCCAAAACACATCAAAGAGAGTTCAACTGTGACAACTTAGACTGGTTGAACAAAACCACTAAAGCCTCTTACAAAAACCAACCAACAACACTTTCTATAATAATGTAGTTATTTTTTCCACAACCCGCAACAAGTATGTCAGGATATTTCATACCTTGATTTCTTCTCTTTTCCCTCTCTTTCCCTCTTCCTCCTCGCCAACCAAAAGTAAACTGAATAAATGGCAAACCAAAGTTGGCTCTTCTCCTCCACCGTAGCCCTAGCCCTTTTCCCCCAAAAATGAGAAAATATATTCTCCTCAATCCCTAGACAAATTTTTTGTCTTATCCATTTGAGTCAAATTTCACCCCTTGCATTTAGTTCCTTCTATTTCATTCTATTTACAATTCTAACTTATCACAATTCCTACTTTAACATATACTGTCTACGACTTCCAAGTCCTTAATGTGACGTTTACCAACTCACTCTTCACTCTTTTAGTACTTATAAACTCGAAAATTTAAATTTTACTTTTATTATAATTTTGTAATAAAAACTACTATGGTATAATTGAGGGCATACACACTTACACAAACAGCATCATCACTAACACCCCACCCAAGAATTATGACTGCACTTTAAAGAAACAAAGACTTTCTAACCCAAAACCACTCAACAAACATAAAAACAAAAAAAAAAACAAAAACAAAAACAAAAACAAAAAAACACAGAAGGCGATATAAACAAAAAATGAAAAAACTCACCTAAAAAGTGAAAGCTACTGAGGATCTGGCGATTCCCGTGAAAGAAAGGTTTTCCAGCGCATGGGGAAAGAAATTGCAATAGGTAAAAGAGTTTTGTGAAATTTTAAAGAGGCAAGACTCTAAGCCCAACTCCTATATAAGGCAACTCTCACTGGTACATTAAATGTTGCCGGGGACAAGAGGCGCTGTACTATATGAGTATGCACTTCACTTTGTAATCAATCACACTTCACCTTCCAACGATTAAAGTGCACGATCAATTCCTCCAAATCCTTTCAACTTAGCACCTAAGGCAAAAAGCATGTATTTTTCCAACTAAAACAATTCCAACCGGGGAAAAGGCGGGTACTGTGAATTTAATCTTGTAATCTTGACTCATCAATGAATGATCCTTAGGCCCGCCTAGCCCAGAACCTACTAATCCTAATTTATCAGATTAAAACCAGGGGCACTACATAGATGGGAGAATCCTAAAGCCCGGGTGTCTTCCCATAAACTAGCTCCAAGGCGGCCCATCTAGGATTTCGAGTCCCCCAGCCGGCCATCCTATCGCATATGGGGAGATTAATTCTCGGAATATTAATTCTTGATAGGGAATAAGATATTTTATCCCTAAAATTAAGAGATTTTAGCCCTAAAATTAAGAGAGGATTTGTGAACCATGCCCTATAATTTGGGAAGATCTCCCACATGATAAAGGGACTCCAACTGTGAGAACTCTTTGTTTCTTCTTCTCCATCTTTTACTGACTTAATAATCGAAGAGTGTGGCTGGCATACCACCGTCGAATCACCTTTTTTACAAGTTCACGTTACGTTGCTGATGTTCAAAGGTTCAAACGACCAAGGTAACAAGAAAACTCTACTCATATAAAATAATAATTTATTTATTTCGATTTTATTAAAAGTGAAAAAATATATACCATTAAAAAATACATGACTTTTTTTTACAGCTAAACACTTTAGTTACAATGTAGTAAACCAACCTCTATTAAGACTCGAACCTAAGACCCCTCCCCTCCCTATGCCTTTTTTTTTTAAAGTTGAATGCTCTACTGTATGAAATAGGTATGATAGGCAAAAAAAAATACATGACTAAAAAACAATATTGTGAAACTGAAAAAAAAAATACAAAGACTAAAATGATAGTATAGATACAATAATATCCAAATAATGTGAAAAATAAAAAACCTCGGTGAAACTAAAACTGACCTTTACAAGGGAAGCTCTTTTACCCTTCTTCCAAGATTAACAAGCTATGAACACCATTATATGATTATGAAGTGTAACACCATTATATACTTATGAAATTGATCTCTCTCTCTCTCTCTTTGGCTTGATTTCTAACTCAAAATAGAATTATTAGATTCTGGAGAGTTTGTTTCCTTTTTCAAGTCTTTTAACTTTTTTTTAGTAGAAAATAATAAATTACGATCTTCTATTCTAAAATAAGAATAATTAAAAAAATCAATCTAACTAAATTCATCTCTCTTTATGTTGGTTTCTAACTCAAAATAGAATTATTAAATTTTGGAGAGTTTGTTTCTTTTTTGGGTGGAAATTAGTATTAAAATCCTCAACTTTCATAATTTTTGTATTTAAATCCTAAACAAAAAGTTTGCTTTTTAAATATAGCAACTTTCATAAATTTTGTTTTTATATCCCAACTTTCATTTTAATTGTAGTTCTAACATCAAAATGACGTTGTTTTGTTGTGTCACGTTAGACATAGTAGAGGTTTGGAGTTTTGTTGGAATATAAAAACAAAATTCATAAAAATTACTATATTTAAAAAAATAATTTTTTTGTTCAGGATTTAAATGCAAAAATCATGAAAATTCAGAATTTTAATACTAATTTTCCCTTTTTAAGTCTTTAACATTTTTTTTTAGTAGAAAGTAATAAATTACAATAATTTATTATCCAGATTTGAGATAATCAAAATAAAAAAAATACTCTAGCCGTCACCTTCGTTAAGAAAGAGTGATTATTGGTTATTTTTAGTATGAAATCATATATTTATACATTTTTCAATCAATTTATTTCTTAAAAAAAGTGGTTGCTTTGGATAGACTCTGATAGGGTTTGAAATAATAGGTCATGACGAGGCGCTAAGCCAGCGGGATTAAAACGGGCCCGGTACTAGCGATAGGCATGACATCCCACGATAAGTGAAAACAAGGCCCAATTCACTTGCTAAAAAAGTGACAGCGCAATGAATCCATATTGAGGAAGCCCTAATCTCCACCAATTGGGAAAGTAAGATATTTACCGATTATTCTTGAATGATGTCACTTTATTAATCGGTTTACGATAAAGAAAAGAAAAATCTCTTACCCGATGGGAGGAAATATTATCATCCTCCAACAAGAAACATACTATTGATATCCAGCATCCAACAAGGAAACATCTGACCAGTGTCATCATCAACTAGGAAACATCTTGTCGATTAATGCGTACATTGATTAGGAAAGTTGTCGTGATCGTATTTATAAATACCGGGCATACTCATCGGTGAAGGTGCAGCAGGACATACGCATAGAAACTCATTCTCTAAGCAGTTGATCTTCTCTTCCACCGGAGAGAACTGACTTAGGCATCGGAGAGGCAACGGGTGAGCCCTCGCCGATCCCTTCATGTTTCTTGTTTTTTGCAAAGGAGCTCGACGTCCAACGTACGGAGTCAGTGGACCGGCCCAGCGAATCCAGCACGCTCAAGCCCAATTCCGATTGAAAAAACATCATCAGACTTTGAGTATATTTATTATGTTATTAACTTCGGTGTTGTTTCATCTTATATGAGTTTAGTGAATTTGTATTTATGTGTATTACTAGTTTAAATCAATAAAATTATTTTCTTTAAAAAAATTAAATTATAAGTTTTTATTTTAAAATAATAATATCCAAAAATCAATAGTACTAAATAATAGTTGAGATGAAAACAATAATCTATTCCTATATATAAAATAGAGAGTGCGCTTGGGACGTGGGTCTCTTTCGTTCACTTTTTTCCCTATTATGTCCATCGATTATTTAGGTATTTACAATTATGCCTACGAGTTTTAGACGAATATAGTTTTGGTAAAATGTGATAAATTTAAATTTTTCCAATCAATCACTAATACCTAAAAAGTAGTGTATTTGATCACGTATAATTAAGACGCATAAAATATTGTTATCATAGGCAATTGGAATTTTTATCAAATGTCGTTATTATGGGCAGCGGCATTTGCTCCTATGTGACCCAAACGCACTACTTTGGGTATTAGTTTAGGTTCCAAACTAATTTTGTAATTTTTTTTTTCAAATGAAGTATTTCAATCTAATACTCATATATATCCTTTTTCCTTTTTGGTTTATTGGTAGACACTTGTCCCACACCACTGTGGCTGTGGCTGACTCCCCTTCCTCTACAACACGAACTTGTGTGAGATGTTCATCGTCTCCATCACCGATCGGGAACTGGTGGGAGATAGTAGCGAGCCCTTGTTCGACGATCGGAATTCCGACATTTTCCGATATGAAAATTCCAAAACCCTA
This sequence comes from Tetrastigma voinierianum, assembly GCA_016808115.1. Taxonomy (NCBI): domain Eukaryota; kingdom Viridiplantae; phylum Streptophyta; class Magnoliopsida; order Vitales; family Vitaceae; genus Tetrastigma; species Tetrastigma voinierianum. The sequence continues at coordinate 218,480 of JAEQBH010002465.1, read as the reverse complement.
GAAAGAAGACGTTGAGCTAGAGTCGAATTCACCTATTTTTTTTATTCTTCTTTCCAATTTTCAGGTGGAGAATTGCTGTTTCAAGAAATTTGGATTCGGTTGGTAGAAATGATTTGAAACGTTTAAGGACAGGAAATAGTATGGCCTGCAAAAGGTGAAAATCAAATTGAATTTAAAAAAAAAAAAAAAAGAAGAAAAGAATACTAATAGTGTGTAAAAACTAAAAAGTTGATGGATAATCCGATCGGAATTCATCTCATACCATTCATTTGGATTTTAAACCTTGTGAAAAATGTTTCCCTTCGGCATGTCTTTGCCCCACACACACACATATATTCCTCACCTCAAAGAAATTAACCAAACAGTATGAATATAAAATTTATCTATACAATGCTTATTTATCTTTATTCTGCAACTCCAACACAAGCAAACTGAGTCAATTTTTTTTAGCCAAATGAATGAAATGGTTAATCCACTGTCAGGCAAGGAAAAGAGAATAAAATTTTGTATATCAGAACTCTCATAAATTGGTGCAGAAAGAAACTAAAAAGCCTCCATCAGCAGCGCTAAATTTAAACTTCTTGTTTTCAATTGATCCTTGTTGTTCAATCTCATTTAAACAAAACGAAGTAACATGGAAGTTTCAGAATTCCGTTTCCTATTAATTCTTGCCCTCAGTTTTCCCGGAATACAAATATAAGGAATGGAAAATTTTCCGACCTGAGATAACAGATGAGTGGAGAGGGAAAAGGCTGACAGCAAGTGAGACATGAAGAGCACAAATGAGTTGGTCAACGTGTTTGGTTCGCCCTCCATAACTAAAAAGTTTATGGATAATTTTTAGTCATATAGAAATACGGTTTGAGGCTTGAAACAGACTCGATGTGTCCGACAGTCTTTGTTCTCATCTAGAGCTGGTAAGTTTGTTATAATTGCTAGCCATTGGGTTATATAATGAGTTAAGTGCATAATTATTTGGTAGTTTTTCTGATTTTTGTTTTGTATGATAGGATTGCAGTAAAAGTTCTTCAGAGACGGTAGGTTGGGCCTTTGGAGTTGACCATATATATGTGTGTAAGACATAGTGGGGGAACTTTCCAAAAAATAATAAAAAAATTAAAAATAAATCTTAAAAAAAAGTAGTTTGAAAAATAATCCTACATTTAATGTTTTTTTCTCCACATCATCCAGCCATGTCGGGCTCAGGGAATTTTGCTTTCAAGGAGTCAAAAAAAAAAACCCACAAAACCTAAACTCGCTACTTTCTTCTTCGTAAAATCCGATTTCTTCTCAACCCGTGCTGCTTAATCGATTTTGTCATCAAGTGAGGTTTTCTCTTCTATTTTTTCTCCATTACAGGTTCTTGTTTGTATTTTAGTTTGTTTTGGGAAAGGTTTGGTCGATAGAGTGGGGACCAAACGAGGATCGGGTGGTCCTACATTTTGATTTTTTCAGTGTAGGAGGTGGTCCCATATTTGATTTTGTTGGGTTTTTGTTGAAGGAGAGAGGAAGGAAAAGGGCGATGGGGTGGGTTTCATTTGGGGAGTAGCGAGGTGGGCTGGGGCTTAGGGAGACGAATTGGCGAGGCTGGAACAAAAGAAGAGAAGAAGAATCGGTGGGAAGGGAGAAGAACAGGAGACGAACAGATAAAGCGACAGGCGGAGAAGAGAAGAAGAACGAGGGCCTTGGGGTCAGGAGAAAGAACAGGGAGAGAGAAGGGAAGGAGGAGAATAGTGGGTGCAACGAGGCAGTGGGAGAAACGTAAGAAGAACGTAGGGGCGGTAGGGGGTGGAAGAGAGAACAAAGGAGGGAAAGGGGGTGAGGGGAAGAGAGAAGGGGGGTGTCGGACTTTCGTGTTTTAGAACCGGATGATCCTTTGAGGTAGGTGAAGCTTAATTTTGTAGGAGTGATCAATGTTTTAAACTCGGTCCGATCGCTTACCCGACTGTCGATCGGTGGTTTCAATCTAGGTTGACTTTTGGGTCTGGATCACAATTGAACCGCCAAGAACCTCTTAAAACCGCCAGCTTGAACCGACACCATTCGTCCAATACATTTTTGCTTAAACAGTATACAAAGCTCAATGCGCTCCTAAACAATTGGCAAGTACCACACTTATAACTCTACTGGCGTAGCGCATCAATTTTGGGCTTAAAGAAGATATGCGCAGCAAGAAACGCCCCTCCCTTCCGGCTTGAGCCGACAAGGAGTGACTTAAGGCACTCCTCGCCAGAATTTAAAAATTTTACATCCAAAGACGGAACTTGAGCCCTTGCCTTCTAATAGGTCTTAGGTATGCATTAACAACATAATATCCATTTCGAAAATATAATACTTTCTAAATATAAATATAAATATAATTAAAACATAATATATTATAATGTCAATTTTTTTATTTTCAATAAATTTTTACATTTTTGCATGTGTTTTCACAACTATATAAAATAAGTAAATAAAATTATAAATATTAAATTATATATTTTAAAATTAATTTCAAATTTTAAAAATATAAATTATTTCTAATTATGACATGCACAATTAATCGATCTCATTTCATCACAAAATCTCTTATTTTCTTTATCATTGGATCTCATTCACTATGTTAGATCAGATACTTTTGCTATTAGGTGTGGGGGCCTATAATACATTATTCATTTTAGTTTTGTATTTTGTTTAACATCATTGATAAAGGAGAATCAATCCTCAGTTGTGTGATTAAAATTTATAAGTTGTATAATAATTTTTTATAGTTGATGTAAACAAAGTGTATTACATGTGATGACTAAGTTGTGAAATTTTTGTTGGCCAAGTGACAATTAATTTGTTAAATCTTATATTTCTTGAAATTGATTATTTATAGGTACATGAATGGATGGTTTGATTACAAATATTTGTTACAAGAATGGTGAAATCATTGATGGTCCATATGGTGTGGGTTATAGTTATCCTCTAGAGAGAGGTATTTTGGTCAATAATATGATAATATATGATGAGTTAGAAGACAAGTTGTGTCATGTTATGTCGATCGATCGATCGTGCTCACACAAAGTTATCTATGGTTTTTCGATATTCAATATTGATGCCGATCGAAAATGGGAACATTAACTACGTACAATTACCAATTAAAGATGGTGATGATATAAAATTAATGTTTCATGTTGTAGCACAAATCCCACCATCAAATACCATTGAAATGTACTTGCAGACATGTCCAATGGATCACTCTTGTAGACCAAGTATACCATTTAATGAACAGAATGCTACTAATGATATGGAGATACTAGCTACTAGTGATGCCATGAGTGAAATTTTGAGATGGACACCGGTTTAAGGTGAGGGAACTTTGGCCATTAGACTCAACGCTTATTATAGCCTCGAGAACTATGTTGATATCCCACTTACAAATGAAGATGATGGTATGGAACTTTATGATGAGGAGGAGATTAATGAACATTTATGTCGAAGGAACCCGATGATGAACCTCCAATAAATAAGACTTCTTTAGGGAGTGAAAATCAACATTTTATGTCATCTCCGATAAGCTAAAACAATGGAATTGGGGATGTACAAATAACACATGCCTTCGAGCATACAGCAACACTAACGGGTTATGAAATTGATCTAGCGAGTTGTTTAAAGGATTGAGATTTTAGAGTAAAGACGATTTTCAATATGTTATAAATTGTAATTTAATATCTCATAATCAACATTTGGTTGTTTGTGAATCACAACCACATTTATGGGCAGTGCGGTGTAAGAAATGGAATGAAGGATGTAATTGGAGGCTTCGTGCGTGTCGTCGTAAAAGCAATGGATTGTTTGAGATAACCAAGTATGTTAGTCTACACACTTGTGTTTATCCCAGATTATCACAGGATCACTCTCAATTAGGTTCTAAATTGATTGCAAGAGAGATCCAAAATGTGGTTCAAATGGACCATATGACCTCTATCGCTACATTGCATCAAATGGTGAAAGATAAATTTGGTTATGATGTCCATTATAAGAAACTTTGGGAAGATAAAAGAAAGGCAATGATTAAAGCATTTAGTGACTGGGATGAGTCGTACCAAGCATTGCCTAAATGGATGAATGTCCTTAAGCTAACCAATCCTGGAACAAAAGTCGCTTGGAAGATATTACCTTTAGTGGGGATTTCTGGGAACGTACATTTTATGCAGGTTTTTTGGACATTTGGGCCATGTGTTGAAGGGTTTAAGTATTGTAGACCAATTATACAAATTGATAGGACTCACTTATATGGAAAATACAAGGGGAAGCTTTTAATTGCTACTTCAATTGACGCAAATGGTCATATATTCTCCCTTGCATTTGCAATTGTTGAGGAGGAATCACAGGATAGTTGGTCTTGGTTTCTTACTGCATTAAGACATCATTGTACTCAAAGAGAAGCGATATGCTTAATTTCATATCGTCATGCATGCTGGAATAAATGCTGCTATTAGAAATCCATCTATTGGATGGAGTGTCCCTCATGCACAACATCGATATTGTCTTAGACACGTGGTGAGTAATTTTAATGAAAAATTTAGAAATAAGATTCTAAAAGACATGGCATGCAGGGCTAGGGTGCAACATCAAACACGGAAATATGAGTGTTGCATGAAAGAGCTAAAGCAATTGAATGCAAATAGTATGACCTAGTTTTAAAAGTTAGATACTCAAAAATGGGCTCAAGCATATGATCAAGGTTATCGATATGGGTGGATGACTACAAATATTGTTGAATGCATAAATGGGGTGCTTAAAGGGGCATGAATGTTACCTATCACTGCACTTGTGCAATTAACTTTTCTTATCTGATACCACATTTTCTACATACGGAGAGGATTTGGCACGTCTTAAATGATATGGAGATATGTATACCGAATATGCGCTATTAAATTCACAAGAGCCGGCCGCTAAGTGGACATACCGTGTCTATCATCTCTTGAAATAATCGTTCAAGTAATTACAAATTTCATGGTTTTCACATGGCAGGACATAACAAACAAGTTGTTAAGTTGAATGAAGGTATGTAGTTGTAATAAGTAGCAACTATTCGGCATCTATGTCGAAGCAGAAGCAGCAGCCAGACTCATATGAGAATGACAATTGGCAATTCTAGATAAATACTATATGATGGACGATATGCTAGTAGTTATGCAATTGAATTTAACTGCTCCACATGAAGATTATCGGGTCATATCTCGATTTTCCTATTCTCTATCCCGACATCGTCGATTAGGATAAGGGGCGTCCAAGATCATCAAGGATAAGGAATGAAATGGATTTGAAAGAACCAAGTGTTAAGATTCGATGTGGCTTATGTAAAATAGAGGGGCATAATCGTCCCAAAAAGGATGGAGGGCAATCCTCCAATCCCCTTCCTCAAGGAAATTAAGTATGAAATTTATTCATTTTCTTAATTATATTGTAACACCTCAAATTATACCCTAACGGTTTTATAACATGTTTAGGGTATAATAAAAGTAAAAGTATAGTTTTCCGGAATAAAATAAAGATAAAAAGAAAATAAGCAAGAACTTGGAATTAATACAAAAGTTAAGGGTAAATTAATAAATTACCAATTCAGGACCTAAGGGTCATAATTTAATAAGTTCATATGTCAAAGTAGGATTTTGATAAACTGAATTGAGAATAAAAATGAAATTGAGGACCAAAGAGTAATAAAAGAAAGATATTACAAAAATCAAATAAGGAAGAAAATTGTGGAAGAGACAAGTGGCTTGAAGGAAAGAGGGAGGAAGTTTCCTCCTCGACCGATGGTCAAGGGGATGCTCCAAAAGAGAGAAAAGTGAAATAGTAAGTGATAAGATCACAAAGAGAGGACTAAAAGAAATATCTCATTTTGGTCTTAGAGAAAGAGAGAGCAAAAACGGATAAGAGAGAAGAAAAGAGAAGGGAAGAAGGAGAAGAAGAAAAAGAGAAGAGAAGAAAGAAGGAAAGGAAAAAGAATATCACAGGTATGGAACTATGAATATTAGTATGTAAACTATGTGTGTATGGAACTTGTTAAGTTCCGTATGGAAAAGTGTCGATTTTTGTACAATAGTATGGATTTGTCTAGTTTTGGTATAGAAAGTATAAATACATGGTTTAGAACCCTCTATCTTGTGTATGGTTTGGGTTTGGAAACTCCCAAACTCATTTCTTGTTAGGGTTGAGTTGAGAAGAGCTCTAAGGCTCCTATAGATGTATTTTGGGACAAGTCTGGTTGCAATTTGAACCAAGAAAATTTCCCTATTTTTGATCCTACTCATTAGCCGGACCTTAGAACTGATTTTTGGGTAAGAAATAAAGGAAATTTGGTAGTGAGTCCTTTTGGTAAATAGTAGTCACATCAATGAACTTGATGTTAGGCTTTTGAATTTCTCAATTAGGACCTCTATAGACCAAGTTATGATCCTTTTACAGAGGTCAAGTCAACTCGGCCAGTCCAGGTCAGCTCGGTTGGGTGTGACTACATGTGACCTCCAACTCGAAAGGTCATAACTCCTTCGTCCGAACTCCATTTCGGGTGTTCTTAGACTCTATGGAATGCCCATTGAGTCAAGATGATGTTAGACTTTTGAATGTCTCAATTCAGACCTTTGTAGACCAAGTTATGGTTCTTTTACCGAGGTCAGGTCAGCTCAGCCAATTCAGGTCAGCTCGGCTGGGTGTGACTACATGTGACCTCCAACTTCAGAAGGTCATAACTCCTTCGTCCGAACTCCGTTTTGGGTGTTCTTGGATTCTATGGAATTCCCATTGAGTCAAAATGATGTTAGGCTTTTGAAAGTCACAATTCAGATCTCTGTAGACCAAGTTATGGTCCTTTTACTGAGATCAGGTCAGCTCGGCCAGTTCAGGTCAGCTCGGCTGGGTTTAACTACGTATGACCTCCAACTTCGAAAGGTCATAACTCCTTCGCCCGAACTCCGTTTCGGGTGTTCTTGGACTCTATGGAAAGACCATTGAGTCAAGAATCCATTCATATGCTTGTGGAGGATAGTAGGTGTCAGACCGAGGTGTCGACCGAGCCACAGTCGTCACTGTCGCTTTTAGGTCACCGTCGGGTTTAACTACTTATGACCTCCAACTGGAAGCCATAACTCCTTCGGGTCTCGAACTTCGCTTTGAGTGTTCTTAGACTACTGAACACTATCAGCCGCTAATCCTTCCATGTACTTGATAAAATTGGAACTCATATTTAGTCTGTGACTCGTTGAATGTGAGGGCTCCACTAGTAATATAGTAAGTTCCCCGAAACATATAATTGTAGAATCTTAAGGCCGTGATATCGAATGACATGAACTTTGTTACTTGCAGGCACGTATAGTACTTCGGTACCTCCGATTAGTGCGATGGCAAAATTCTCCGTCGGCTAAGCCTGAAGAATCCTAATGAGGCTGGCCACACCAAGATCGCACCGTACCTTCTCGATACTTATCAGGTTGTGTCCTACTCATTTATTATTAATGGTCTAAGAATAAACAGCTTATATGATAAAGGACTCAATAAGAATAAGAATTAAACCAATGTACATTGTTCTTCTAAAGTACCTACGGTACCTCCGTATAAGTATAAGTTCTAGAAGACATACCGGGTACCTCCGTACATGTATAAGTCTACAGTACAAGCATAAGCTCCAAAGGAAGGATAAGATAAATAGAAGTACAAGTACGTGTATAAGTACCTCCGTATAGGTATAAGCTTTGTAACTCCTACGGGAGATTTGAACAAGTATAAGATAGATAGAGGTACAAGTACGTGTATAAGTACCGCAGATAGGTATAAGCTTCAGAATCTCTACTGGAGATCCGAACAAGATAAGATAGATAGAGGTACAAGTACGTGTATAAGTACCTCAGATAGGTATAAGTTTTGTAACTCTACAGAGATCTGAAATTAAGAGGTTTGAGTATAAATATAAATATGTATATAAGTTTTTATATGTGATTATAGTAAATAGGTGACAAGTACATGTTGATAATGAACAAGAAAGAGAAAGGTAATGGACTCGAAATGAACCATGATATGATAATAGTATAAGATCGCATATGCCCGTAAACAGTATGAACATATATAAGATAGGTAAAGACAAGTATAGAATATGACATAAGTATATGATATGTTATATGTATATGTAAATGTGTAAAGTGAGATTTAAGATATGAAAAATGTAAAGATAAGAATAAATTATTGTATATATATCACATATGATTACCGAATGACAATAATTATTCGGGAATATGAGATATATACTGAATATAAAATACACAATGATTGTCTTCTTAGAACCTGGTAGAGGGATAGTTGGGCATGCCTATTAGGGAAAAATGAATGTTGGTAAAGATAATGATCGATTTGCCCCGTTGGTCATTACTTCGTGCTCTGTATGGTCATTGTCTCGCATAATGATAATAACAGCGCCTTTGGGCTCCTTATAGATGGTCATTGTCTCGCACAATGATAAACAAGGCCTCGCTCCTTATAGACCACTCGTTTACACAGTGAGTACAACTTCAGCCTGTATATAGTTTCTTTTATATCCACTTCTAGTGTTTATAGCATGAGATATAAACAAATGATAAGATATGCACATGATTCAAAATGATAAAGTACGTGACATGATATAGAGAAGCATAGCATTGTTATGTGACACAAGTATACAAGTATTAAAAAATAAAGTGTCAATGACACGAAATGTATGACAAATAAAGCATATGAAAAAAGCATATGAAAGCAATGATATGAAAAGCACAAGATATGAAAATCATAGGAGCAAGTATAGTATATGAAAAGTACAAGATGAAAATATGTGGAAGTACAACATGACAAGACAAGATGAAATGAAAGTATATGACAAAATATGCAAGTACATGAAATCACATAGCTACTTAATGACAAACAAGACGGTGATTCTCCGAACTGTCATGGAATGTCAATTTATAGTCAAAGTGAATCATACTTATTAAATGTGAAATCACATTGCCACCGAATGACAAACAGACAAGATTCCCTCTCGAACTGGCTGTGGAATGCCAATTTATAGCGTCGAGTGTGAAAAATACAAATGCAAAGTATATGACAATACAAGATCGTATAAGAAAGGTATAGGAAAACTATAGTATATGAAAGCACATGAAAGTATATGTGAAAACTTATGACAGTATATGATATGATAGTAAGTATAAGCTCTACACTTATGAGATATGAAAGGTGGATAGAAATTCACATAATCTGGAAAAGTAATGATAGGATATGAAAATCAATAAGTTATAGAATGAATATGGAATACGCAAAGTATAGAAACAAATACGTAATAGTATAGATAGAAGATATACAAAGACATAGAACATGTAAATGCAAAAGGATTAACATGCAATAGAATGTAAAGATGATAAGTAATAAAAGTTATATGAATATGTATAGTTATATGAATGCATATGTATAAGCCAGACGGCTACCATATGTTGTCTATGCTTATGTTCCCACTAAGCATAAAGCTTAACACAGGTGTTCAATCCATGTAGGTACTAAAGAGGAGGCAAGAGGACAGGACATTCCACAACAGCAGTACGGGTCATCTCAGAGATAGGTGCTCACCAGCACTGCTTCCGCGATCTCTGATGTTTGGATTAGACATGTATATGTATAAGTGTTTGTATAAGTAAATGGGACTAAGTATATGTGTATAGATTTTGATGGACACCACTCCGATGGTAGTTATTTTGTATGTGTAAATGATTTTTGTTATTACAGAAATTGTTTGTATACCCACAGGTACAAGTTCAGCTCTGATAAAGAACAAATCAATGAGTCCCAGTATATAGTCTCACGCCCCGGACTCGGTTCAGATCCGCCATTCGGGTCGGACTGGGATCCGGGCATGACATATATATTTACTTAAATGCATTTAATTTTTCCGTATTGAAAATGTGATAAATATTAATTCTTACTTACTCTATATAGGTCTTATCGCACGATGGAGCCAGGACCTTTTGATCCTTTAGTTTTGCATGGACATTGCATACACAGTCTTCTCGCTTTGGGAAGGTGCCGTGACTAAGGGAGTTTCATTGGTCGACGCCGTGAGGCTAGCTTTCATCGAAGTAGTGCTCTTGATACAATATATCACCCATTGTTACATTAGTTTTTCTGGGCTATGTTGCACGTTTAGGATTCATTTCCCTAAACTAGCACCTTATTACTAGCTTTGTTGAGAGATGGAAACCAAAGACTCATACATTCCACTTACTTCAGGGGGAGTGCATGATCACACTCCAAGATATTACCATTCTTCTTGGATTTGGGCTGATGGAGAAGAAGTACGACAAAGACATCCCTAAGCATTGGAGAGATGTTTGTCATTCTTGTTAGGACCTATTCCAGAGATGCACTTAGACGGACAACGCCTTTATTCATATCAGCTGAAGCCTGAAAGCCTCCTTAGTTTCGTACTCCTAATGCTGATGAGGAGTCTATTCGATGATATGTTAGGGCTTATATTTTATAGCTTATTAGAGGTTTCCTCTTTTCAGGAAAGTCTAGCTATAAGGTGCATCTTATGTTTTTACCTCTCCTATAGGATTTTGAGGTTGTTGGTCGTTACAGTTGGGGTAGTGCATGCTTAGCGTGGCTTTATCGACAATTGTGTCGCACTTCTCATATTGATACTCATGATATATCTGGGCCATTGATATTACTTCAGATATGGATATGGAATAGGTTTCCATACATTGCACCTAATCATTTGCATATACCTCCACATGATGATCAATTACCCGCAAATTTCCAATGCCATTCAAGATATATGCAAAATTACTTATTACTGTTAATATTATGATTCCAATTAAAAGTCATCTTTATGTCTTTTATGATCCAATTCAAAATTACATAGGTTCATTCTTTATATTTTTTTACACGTGATGGAAAGATGAGTATCGGACCACCTCGCCATCTATGCATGTTTTTATCGCAATACGGTACTGTACCTTAATTGATTCTACGCTCTGATCGTGATAAAACTTCGAATTTCTCAGATTTTAACTATTTTCTTTCAACAATTTAAACTCTTGATTACAAATAACAATTTTTTTTTTTATTTAACAATGATTATATGGCAAAGCCTTATGATGATGATGAGCGGTGACTTCCTGGACATGGTTTAGTCAAAGATCTTTGTTCACTATATCACCATTGATATGTTTCATTACTGTTGAATGGCATTAGGACTGACTGTGTTATGCGATAGTTTAGGTTTCGGTAAGGGATTCCTCGACCATGCGACAATGATTCAAACTTACATAAATGTGATTTGAGAGGTAGGCATGATGTTGATTGTACTAAACGACATGGAGAGTACATTCGACGATGGGCCTTTAGGCACGATCATATTGCTAGGGATCATATGACATTTGGTCCACTAGGGTATCATGATCTATACATGGTCTAGTATCGCTCAATTACTATTCGATTTCTTACTTGTACTGGGTCCTTCCATGAGCTATTGGTAATTTTCATGTCTTATACATTTATTATATTATATTATATTTTTTAACATCTGAACTCATCTTTTATGTGGTTTGCAAACTAGTAGCATACATCAAATACATGATATTTGTTAAGTAGAGACCATAATGATGTACACCAATTTATGACATCATTACCAAAGGACTATTATCTAATCCCCGACAACGGCGCCATAAAACTTGTTAGCCTTCAGTCATGCATGCAAGGTTATGACACTATTACCAAAGGACTAATAACTAATCCCCGGCAACGGCGCCATAAAACTTGTTAAGTAGAGACCATAATGATGTACACCAATTTATGACATCATTACCAAAGGACTATTATCTAATCCCCGGCAACGGCGCCATAAAACTTGTTAGCCTTCAGTCATGCATGCAAGGTTATGACACTATTACCAAAGGACTATTAACTAATCCCTGAATAACGGCGCCTATAAAACTTGCTTTTGACTTTCTACTATATAGACCAAAATCTCCTAGAGTAAATCATTTTCAATTTTGTTTTGGCCTAATATCCCGCAAGTGCACAAAAATGACAATAAAATTGATATAAATCCGCATATCGATCCCACAGATCTCAAGAATTCTAGGATCAACTACCCCGACTACTCAAGCTCCATACTATTTAGACTATAACATGATTGTGATCCACTTTAAGAAGTCGTAAAATATAAGCAAGTATAAGGAAAAGAATGAACAATCAACAACCCTTAATCTAAAGAATAAAGAATAAATGAATAGTTAAGTAGTAATAAATGGAACTTAATAGTTATCTTTAGAGGATACATCGTAGAACAACGCTATTGTGAAGTATCAATCCTCGTAGTTAACACCGATAAAATTGCTTGTGTATTTGTGTTTGAAAACTGGCCCAAGGCGTTTAGCAAGACACCGATCTCTCCACACTCCACGCTTTATCTAATTTTCCCGATTCTTCAAGACAGGAATTGGGATGACTACTTTTAATAGTGGATTTCTTAACTGTATTTTTCTTTTCAAGTAATACTTCATACCCATTTATGATCAGTAAACCTTAGCTCCCAAGTTATCTGGCCAAGCAAGGATACAACTCTCGTTACTTTCCTCTAAATTAGAATAGACTTCACCCTTCTTGATTAGATCTCAATAACACGGATTGGCTTCACTATTCGACCGAGGTGAACTCTCCCGCTTGTTTAAATTGATAACCTTATCCAACTCTTTCTTGATTTCAAGTGAGAAGAGGATTTATCTAAGTAACTACAAAGTCTATTAGATCTCTAATAGCAGTGTTAATATACCTTCAAGGAAATGTTCATAAACTTTCAGAATGCCTTCTCTCAGGTCACCAGAGACCTCCGAAATCGTGAGCAATAAACAAATCTTAAAACGGGTATAAGAACCGATATTCAGATCAAAAATATTGCAAACCCATAACTATAAGTAAATTCATAACCGAATTCACAAGCCGTTGGAAACAAACTGTGGAAGATAAATTCCGATCATAGCATTCACTTAATGGAAGCCGGGTTTCTCAATTACCGAATTACACAATGCCAAAGATTCCTCCGATCATAAGAACAATCGCAATTTGAAACTGAAAGTCGACCCCGTAAATTTGTCTCAACTTCCAAATATTCCGTAGTAATTTGAAAGAATGGAATTCGTGATTCAGCCTTCCGCTTCAAACGATAACATCCGCATCCGTAAAATAAACAAAATAAAGAAAGATGAAAAATAACTCATTCATAACGATCAAATGTAAAAGAAAATAAAAGAAAAGAAATGAAAGAAAATAAAACGAATTCTGCCACCTGCATCTTCGCTCTCGCTCTCGCCCACTCAGCCTTCTTTTTTTCCGGTAGTCGCTATTTATAAGGTTTCGGCCGTAAACTTAATTCCAATGCATTCTTTTGTGAATTTCCGCGGATCGGCCCATACATCGCTCGTGTCGCTAATTCTCAAATCCCTTGTCGCTATTATCATCACTTTATGCCTCCGCAGGTTTCAATCAGTTTCGCCTTGGCGTTCACAGATTCAACCCTTTGTCGCGACATCAGCTCATGTCTTTGCATTTTCAACTGGATAGTACACCTCTCTTATGTCGCAGATCAATCCTTTGTCGCGATATCACTTTATGCCTCGCAGTTTCAATCAAAGGTTCCTCGATGCTCGCAGCATCAACTCTTATCGCGACACGCTCATGTCTTTGCAAATTTTCTAACTATCAATGTCTTCTTATGTCGCTATTATCAATCCTCACGCGACATCAGCTCATGTCTCTCGCAGGTTTCAATCGCTTGCTCGATGTCGCCATCAATCCTTTTGTCGCGACACTTCACGCCTTTTTGCAAACTTTCAATCGATGTCTTCTTATATCGGTATCAATCCTCCTTTGTCATCACATCGCCATGTCTCGCAGGTTTCAACCTGCTTCAGCCTCGGAGTGTCGCGACATCAACCTTTGTCGCTACATCACTAATGCCTTTGCAAAATTCTTCAACCGATGTCTTCATGTCGCGACATCAACCTTTGTCGCCACATCAGCTCGTTCTTTGCGTGTTCTTAACCGCTCACTCGATGTCGCGAGACGATGTCGCGACATCGCTCGCTGTCTTTGCAAATTTTCTTAATCGATGAGTCCCCGGCGTCGCCACATCGCTCTCTTTGTCGCGACATCACCGCGTTCCTGTACTTTAACCGATATTCCCGGCGTCGCTGAATATCAATCTCACGCGACATCAACTTAAGGAACCGCAACCTTCAACTTAGCACGCCTTATGTCGCTGACATTAATCTCTGTCGCGACATCAACTTATGTCTCGAGGCTTCAATCGTTGCTTTCGTGTCGCTGATATCGCCCTTCCGGTCGCGACAACAGCTCTGTCACATCGGGCCATCTTTTCAAACCCGTCATAGCTTCGCGCCTGTCATGGCCTTCCATCCCTTGTCGCGACATTAACCTTTGTCGCGATATCACACGCTAATGCAACATCATTCCTTAAGCTCCTAGTTAATCCTCACCGCTTAACTTAGTGATCCTCGCCGCGACTGCGCATCAAATTTCTTCAATTTTCCGATGTCACGATATCATAATCGGATCAGGTAAGCCCAAAAATCGCAACATTAGTTAACCGCTTGCTTATTTCGCCCGCCATTTTCTCGCACTTTACTCCACCAATTGTCGATTTTCTACTACTTTTCTTCTTCTTCACACTCCTCGCTAATAACAACCAGAGTTTCTTCATTTCGCATACACTATTCCTTTCGATAAAAATCAAATGTAAAAATGGATTAAAAATAATGACTTTTAAGTTCATCAATATTGCACCTTCAAATGATATATTATCCATAGATTATGTACTAGTGTATTGAGGCTATATGATGGATCGCATATGGTCCATATAGTATTATGTAGTTACACAACTCTAACCTTCACACTTAGTTTGTGTTGCAGGATCAAGGGTCACATGGAAGGGGGACTAAACATACTCCAATTGTTTCACATACACCATCGATTGATATTAGGGCACCACATCCTGAACCTCAATCTAGAGGTCCACGAACCAGAGGAAGGGGAGCTCATAGGATGAGGACTAGTCATACGTCTAATCTTCCAGGTGCACCATTAGCTAACATTAGCCCACTACCTATAAAGGACTCTCATATTACAATTGTGGAGGTTCCATCCACACCACTTACAGTACCACTTGTTGCATCATCATCGCAACCATTGGAGGCTATGTCCAATGATGAGGAGTCCGTTCTTACAATCAATGTTGATCAAGAGAGACAAGATGATGATCATGGCCGAGGACGTGATAGAGACGTGGAGAGACATGGTCAGCCGAGGTGTATGAGAGAAAGGTGCACTCTAGTCCCATAGAACCAATGGTTGGACATCATGGACGTCCAATATGAAAAAGGAAGGCTCCTTCGTGCGATACTCATTGAGAATCTTACTACATTTGACTTGTATTTCTAATATTGTTAGTTTTTTTTATGTTGGTACATGTAATGTGTATTTTAGATACTTCTACTTATAATTCATGTTTTGGATATTATTGGTACTTTGGATGTTTGTTATATGGTCTATTGAAAGGTGTTGACTTGGTTAGTTTGGTTTGATTGATATTAGATTAAATGTTGATCTTGATGTATACAGGTGATAAATTTATGATTCCAGATAGAGATGGAAGTGCCCAAGATAAAAGTTGTCTTATAGAATGGTCTAAAGGTGTCTCTTGAAATAACACTTTTAGAATAATTGTTGTTTATGAAATAGTGTAAAAGTGTCTCTTCAAAAGACACTTTCAGTATAAATTGAAAATTTCAAAATTATGAAAGTGTCTTTTCAAAAGACACTTTCAACAAAATAGTGCAAAGGCTAATTTCTAAAGTACACTTTCAAATAAGAATTAAAATTTTCAAATTCACAGGTAATCTCTTCAAAACACACTTTCAACGAAATCGCGTAAAGGTGTCTCTTCAAAATACACTCCTCAAGCAAATCAAATTTTCCAAAATTATGCTGCCTTCAAAAGACACTTCGCTAAATTAAAATTTTCTAATTATGAAAGTGTCTCTTCGTTATTAATTCTCAACTTAAATAAAGGTGAATGTGTCTCTTGTTATTAATTCTCAAATAAATCGGAATTTTCCAAAATTATTTTCAAGTAAATTGAAAATTTTCGTAAAATTATGAAAGTGTCTCTTCAAAAGACACTCAACGCAATAGTAAATGAGTTCTTTCAAATACACTTTCAAACAGCAAATTAAAAATTTTCAGGGTTTTACGAAAAGCTGCCTCTTTAAAAGCATACTTTCAACGTAATAATAGAAAGGCAGTTCTTCAAAAGACACTTTCAGTATAAATTGAAATTTTCCAAAATTATGAAGGTGTCTCTTCAAAAGACACTTTCAGTGTAAATTGAAAATTTTCAAAATTATAAAAGTGTCTCTTTGAAAAAACACTTTCAACGAAATAGTGTAAAGGTGTCTCTTTAAAAGACATTTTCAGTATAAATTGAAATTTTTCAAAATTATAAAGGTGTCTCTTCAAAATACACTTTCAGTATAAATTGAAATTTTCAAAATTACGGCGTATCTCTTCAAAGACACTTTCAACGAAATAACAGAAAGCTGGTTCTTCAAAAGACACTTTTAGTGGGTAATTGAAATTCAATTATGAAAGTGTCTTGAATAGACACTTTCAACGAAATAGGTGCAAAAAGTGTCTCTTCAAAAGACACTTCAAATTCAAAATTTTCATAATTTCAGTTATTACTTCCAATAAAATAAATAAGAAAGATCTCTTCGAAAGACACTTTCAGTATAAATTCAAAATTTTCATCATTTTAGAAAATGTCTTGAAGAGACACTTTCTAGGTAGCACAAATGACATTAGATTCAGGAATATTTTTAAACCTATTATATTTAAAGGATTCTTTATTTTTTTTAAACTAGATCTCTAAAAACCCCCATAGTGGGGTGGGGTATGCTTACTTTTTCTAATTATTGATTGTTCTTCTACTTTGCCCCAATATCTACATTTTCTTAATTATGATGATTGAATTATTTGTCCTTCATGTTTACTGTATTTGCCAAATGTTAAATATTATAGAATAATTAAAAAACATTAATAATTTAATCTTGGCTAGAACTAACTGTATTATTTAGTGCTTAGGGTCGGAGTTGTTGCGTTAAATAAATTCTTTTGCTGACATATGAGATGTTTTATGCAGGTGAGATGGCTCTTATTGACAAAGTGATTAAGGAAATGGGTATTTTATGCACAAACAGAAACCCATTTCATGGCTTGATATTAAAGCAGGTGGTGGGTGAGATCAAGGATACCATTAATTACCATTTAATTGTTAGAGAGTACAAAGAAGACCCTACTCATAAAGATTGGCCCTCTTGTGCTTCTCTACATCCAAATGGAAGCTTTTATACATGATGTTTTCTTCAACCCTTTTATTTTTTATCCAATTTATCGTCTTTCCAAATATTTTGATAAAGTTGTCTTCTCTACCTCATATTCCTGCATCCCAATCATTGATGCTTCTTTGAATAAGATGTCCATATCTTCTATAAGTAAATCTTTTTTCTTTTTTTTTTTGTTACAATCCCAAAAAATATTAGATAGCATAATCACAAAAACTCCAATACGACATATAGAACGAAAAGAACAAAAGCTGTAAAACCCATACCACTATGTATTGTAAAAACCATTGGCCATAAAGTCTCTACTCAAAGGAATAAACACTAATATTTGTAGTATCATAGTTTCGTGATCCAACTACTCACAACGCACCCCACCGACAGGGACCGTGAGGATACTACCCAATCTACGGCCCAATCGCTTTCATTTATAAGTCGTGTCCAACATACATCCCCAACCTAAGTGGCATATACCGTCTAGATACGCTCTTTTAGCCTGCATCTTTAAAAAGCAGATCCCATTTCTCTCAACCAACAAGATAACTTCACGCAAGATAACCACCCTAAGGGTGGTCAAACATTTCTTGGGACAGAAAATGCAAACAACTTGACTATCTAAAAGGAAGAACAGATCATAACGCACGAGAAAAACGCCACCTTCCCCTTCCGTTTCGGAAGGAGATCATCTACTTTCCATGAAAATAGGATCGTCTTTCTTTTGGATAAAAGAATGAGGTAACACAAGAAAAATGTACGAGACTCAATATGAATGGACGTTTTCACTCCCTAGGCTGACTAATCTAACTTAAGCATCGGAGAGGCGACGAGCATACCACACTATTTTCGTTTGTTTTACGTGCATTCGCAAATTCTTGCTCCATGCTTCTCACCCATTCAACGACTGCAAAGTTCGTGGATACCATAATATTTTAGTGCTTGACTAAGAGATATTAAATAACCGTCAAATTTTAGGATTTTATTTTTATTTTTATTATTTCAAGAATTCATTTGTAAATCAATATGTCTTCTTATAAATGTTTAGTTTATAATTATTTCTATTGTTTGATTTTTTAATATTTATTTATTTAAATGATAAATTTATTTATTAATTTATTTTCTTTTTCTCCGAATTTGGACGCCATGACCTACACGCGTCTTGTAAGTGGGTCAACCCTAGCAATAATAAAAAGAAAAGTTCCAATGTAATATTAAAATTGTTATCCAATTTTTGTGCCGAAATTTTGTTTTACAACAAAAGAAATAACTGTTTGATTTCTAATGGTATTTTCCGTAATTGTAATTTGCCTTCCGACGACGGAAGGACTTTTTGTCTTTCTCACTTGATGACTTCTAATGCTATTTCTTTTAGATTTTATTCTAATTTTGTCTTCCATGAAAAGTAGAACTTTTTTTTTTTTTTTAATCAATGTAATAGTTTTAAGTCCTTAAATCATCTTTTTCGGAGAATTCCATGGATATTGCTTCGACTCTTAGAAGGTCACTTTTCCGCTATTGTTACTGCAACTAAGATGGCGTCTACAACTCTCTGTCTTATCCTTTGACAAGGTTTCTCTGTTTTGTCCTTTGACAAAGTTTTCTAAATAGTCGTTTGTGTCTCGTTCTTCTTGCTCTTGTGGTGATGGCGTCTCCCAGTGATCCAGCGGTTGAGAAAGTCAATCTCCTTTGTGCTCGAATGGCTATAGATGATGATGATGAGGGACTGGTTCTTGATGATTCGGATATCCGACCTGTTATGGAGGATTTTCGATGGGCTTTGATAGGAAGATTTCTCACGGAGAAAGTTATACACTTTGTTTTAATGCAGAAAACCCTGGATGCACTATGGAAACCGGTTATGGGGTGTTTGTTTTAGGGATTTGGGATTGCAGTGTTTCTTGTTTTAGTTCTTTCATGAGATGGACATTCAACGTGTTGAGAGAGGGGGGCCTTGCACGTTTGATAGGCATGTTTTAATTACCAGAAGATTGGATCCAACTGAACAGCCCTTGGCAATGCCTTTATTTGAGCTCTCTATTTGGATACAAGTGCATGGCCTTCCTATGGGCTTTCGATTAGAAAAAGTCTATGATGGTGCTTTTTCTACCGATATTAGGCTGGAGCTTCTTAGAGCCGTTGGGTCGGTTTGATGGATCGGATCATTAGACAACTTGCAACCTACACAAAAAAGGGGTGATCCGGCAGGGGTGATCCGCTCCGATGGCTAAGTCAATTTCTTTCTTATGAGAGGGAAAGAATTCAATTCTTTACGACAAGCATATCACAGACCTTTCTACATGAATTCGGCCAGATTTATAAAGCTGGAAATGAGAAGCATTATCCTTTATTGACGGTTATATGGTATCTTTCTCATTAGGTAAGGAGTTTCTTTCCTTTAGGTGAGGAGTTTCATTTTCAGTGAAGAGTTTGTCCTTATCGTAGGCAAGCTGTAGGGATGATGGAGGAGTCGTGATTATCGTGATCTTTTCTTTCTGCTTCGTGGGATGCGGATAAATGGAGATTAAGAGCGCGGGTTTTCTTTTACAGAGTTTTTGGACCGCCTATATCACTTGATTTCCTGGCATAGTGATTTCAATTTTGGGCCCTGGCCCAAATGTTGTGGAATGGGTAGGGTCTCAACGTAGGCGAAACTGCTATTGAAGTCACATGATTACTTTATAAAACAGCGGAGGTTTGGGCTTGCGTCAGGTTCTGACTGCAGGCGCATGTATGTGGATTCTCTACCCCATCGATTACGTAAAATCTATTAGCACATATGTGGGGAAATATGTGGAATCAGATGCAAAGAATTTTGATGGATCATGAAGGAACTTTATCCGGATTAAAGTTTTTATTGATATAAGAGTTCCATTGAAGAAAAAGATGAAACTTAAGCGGAATGGTGGAGAATGGTTCTAGGTTTCCTTCCAATATGAACGACTGCCACCTTTTTGATTTTATTGTGGGATCATTGGACATTCTGATCGGCTTTGCGAAAAGTTGTATGATGCTCCTGTGGAAAAGGCAACATATGGTCCTAAGGTTCGAGCTAATCCTAGGAAGTCGGTGGCTACAGATGGCTCACGGTGGTTGCTTCATGGTTGTTCAGCCATGGGAGGAAGCGACTTTGGAGGTGAGGTTGATAGCATGATCCTTGACCAAGCGAATCCTTTTTCTCAAGGAAAGTTGGTTGTCAGAGGAATTAATTTTGGAGAAAAACGTGGTATGCTAGATTTGAGGCAAGAGTCTGGGGTCAATGAGGTCTTACAGGAAAGATGGTGCAATCTGATTCATTGGGGATTGATTCTGTCGAAGATTCTGATGGGGTAGTAATTTTGGAAAATAAGCGTAGAAGGCAGGAGGTTCCCGTTGAAATTCAAAGCACTGGGCTTGAAATTGTGGTTAGCTTAAATGTGTCTAATTAAAGGTTGCCAAAAAACGAGGAATTTATGGGCTTTGGACTCCCAGCCCACCAGAAACGATGAGTACCATTTGCTGGAATGCTCGTGGGCTTGGGAACCCACAACGTGTTCAGGTTTTGAAGGATTTAATCCTTACTAAGCGGCCCAAAATTGTGTTCTTGATGGAAACTATGGTTGGTGGTGAAAGAATGGAATCTGTTCGAAATTATATTGGTTTTGCTGGTAGTTACGTGATTGTTAACGTTGGCAATAAGGGGAGTGTTGCACTTCTTTGGAAAGATGATAATGCTCTTAGTGTTACGAGTTCTTTTGCTACTTACATTGATGTGGTTGTTTCTGTTTTGGATCTTGGTTCGTGGAGATTTATGGGTTTCTATGGCTTCCCTTAGAGCAGTCGTCGACGTGCATCTTGGGACCTTATTCGGTTTTTGCGAGATTAGTCTAGCTTGCCATGGATTGTTATGGGGGATTATAATGACTTATCGTCTCCTGCTGAGAAACGTGGTGGTGGCAAACACCCACGTTGGCTTTTCTCTGGTTTTTCTAATGTTATTAATGAGTGTGATTTGCATGAGGTGGATTTTGTTGGCTACCCTTTTACTTAGGAACGTAGATTTGAGTCGGGAGATGTTGCAGAAAAGCTTGATATATAGAAGCCTTGGGTTTTCTTTATGGTGTCAGATGATTTCGAATGCCAAGGTTTACAACCTAGTTGATTCTCCTCTTTTTCTTAATGTGATCAAGAAAGTGTATAGGTTGCGTGAGAAACGTTTCAGTTTGAGAACTCTTGGCTACGTGAATCTGGATGTAAAGGTATTGTACAAGCTAGTTGGAACTTATCTGGTTCTATATCTATTCAAGCTAGAATTGAAACATGTAGGCGGCAGTTAATGGAATGGGGTGATTCTCTTGTTAAAAGTTTTATTGGCTGGCAGCGTGTAGAACTGACATGGCGTATTTTTGACAATTTTCTGATCATGCTTTAAGACATAAATTTGTTGAGATTTCGAAGGAATATGAATCCATCTTACATCAACAGGATGATTTTTGGAAACAAAGGGCCAAACAAAATTGGCTTTAGTTTTCGGATTCTAATTCTAGATTCTTTCATGCGACTGCTACTGCTAGAAAAAGGCATAATTCTTTCTCCAGATTGAAGGATGATTCGGATACTTAGAGGGAATGGGGTAACGGTTTGGAAGCTTTGATTTCTAATTATTTTGTTGAACTCTTCTCTTCCTTGGGTTGTGATAGTTCTGATGTCCTGGCGGTTCTGCAACTTTGTGTTACTGAAGCTCGTAATGAAATACTTTGTAGGCCCTTCACTGAAGATGATATTTAAGAAGCTATTTTTTCCATGCATCCTGACAAGTCCCCTAGTCCGGATGGCATGAATCCAACTTTTTTCCAGCACTTTTGGGAAACTGTTGGTAAGGATGTTACATCGTCTTGTCTTTTTTATCTGAATAATTGCCTTCTACCCCTAGGCTTGAATGATATTGCTATTGTGCTGATCCCAAAAAAGGATAGTTCGAAGAAAGTTTCTGATTAGAGGCCCATAGCTTTGTGCAATATACTTTATAAAATTATCTCGAAAACTATGGCAAATAGATTGAAGTGCGTAATTGTTGATGCTGTTGGTGATGCCCAAAGTGCTTTTATTGAGGGTCGACTTATAACTGATAATGTGTTAATAGCTTCAGAGGTCAATCATTTCATGAAAAGGAAAAGACAAGGAAAAGTTGGTATGGCAGCCCTCAAATTTAACATGAGCAAAGCGTATGATCGTATGGAGTGGGCTTATCTTCGTGATGTGATGCTTAAACTCAGCTTTGCTTTGAAATTTGTTGATTTGGTCCTCCTTTGTGTCTCTACTGTGAGATACCATATTGCTTGTGATGGTTATATGATAGGACCAAATATCCCGGAACGTGGGTTAAGGCAAGGTGACGCTTTCACCATACCTTTTCATTTTGGGAGCGAAAGGGTTGTCGGATTTGGTCAGAGATAATGAAATGAGGGGGAATATTCATGGATGTAAGGTGGTGAGGGGTGCGTCATCTATTTCGCATCTCTTCTTTACGGATGACTCCTTTTTTAGGGCTATCAAAGAGGAATGTGAGGTGATAAAATAATGTTTCTTAACCTATGAAAAGGCTTCAGGACAACAAATTAATTTTTTGAAGTCTTCTGTTTCATTTACCTCTAACACTATGGACCATGTCAGTGTTGAAGTTTGTAATTCACTTGGTGTGACTGGTACAAATGATCATGGGATTTACTTGGGGCTCCCATCTTTTGTTGGAAGAAATAAGGAGTTATTTGGCTTTATTAAGTATCTAGTGTAGCAGAAAATGTAGGGATGGCGTAACAAGTTCTTGTCCAAAGTTGGCAAAGAAATTCTAATCAAGACCGTAGCTCAGGCCATACCGGTTTATATAATGAGTGTTTATTTACTACTGCTTAATTTGTGTGAAGAGCTTGAAAGAATGATGAATTCTTTCTAGTGAGGCAAAAATCATGATTCATCTAAAGGTATTCATTGGCTTTGTTGGGATCGTATGTGTAAGAAAAAATCCAATTGTGGAATGGGGTTTAAAAAATTGCATGAATTTAATGTTGTTTTGTTAGGCAAACAAACTTGGAGGTTTTTGACAAGACTAGATTTACTAGTTTCTAAGGTCTATAAGGCTCGGTATTTTCCAACATGTTCGTTCTTGGAGGCCATGCTTTGATGTAATCCAAGCTACCTTTGGAGGAGAATCCTTGTTGCACAAAAGTTGGTTCGAACAAGAACAAGGAAATTGATTAGTGATGGGTATAATACTCGGGTCTTTTTTGAGCCTTGGCTGCCCGATGATATGAATCCTTTTGTTACTACTCCTATAAGTGATGGTCTAAGCAACATTTTGGTGAGTTCTTTAATGCAACAAGATGTTCTTGCTTTGGATAATGTCATCCTTAGCGATTTGTTTAATGATAGAGACGCTAGCATTATAAGGGGGTTTCCTTTACGATTTTGGAGACTAGAAGACAGATGGTCAAGATCATTTGATAGAAGTGTTTATTCAGTGATAAGCTCCTACAATTCTTATTGCAATCCTCTAGTTTGGTAGTGGAGCTTTCCTCTGGAGTCTCATTTGGTCCATTAAAGTTCCTCCAAAGGTAAAATCTCTCCTTTGGAGTTCCTCTCTCAATATTTTGCTTACAATTGATAATCTTCAAAAGAAGCATGTTGTGGTGGAAAATATTGGCCCTTTTTGTCGTGGGAATACATAATCTATTATGCATATTTTTGTGGATTGCTTATTTACTAGGAATTGTTGGTATTCATCTATTGTTGGCTATTGTCGTGGTTCGTTTGTAGGTTTTGTTGATTGGCTATTATTTGTGCTAAGTAAAAACTCTACAACGAATAAGGAATCTATTGCAATGATTATATAGCAGCATTGGAATAATCGTAACTCTATCATTTGAAAGGAAGAGGTGTTCGTGATGCTTCCTTGGTTCATGCTAGCATGTTGTTTTTGAAGCGCTAGACATTATCTCATAATTCGAACATAAAACTTCCTCATATGGCTCAATCTTTTGCTGATGTGAAATGGTCCAGACCGTCGAATGGATGGCTAAAATGTAATGTTGATGCTGGAGTGTTTCAAGCTTATGGAATGATTGGATTAGGTGTTGTGTTTCATGATTGTCACGATTCTTTTGTTGCAGCTCGATCTAACACCTAGTATTCCAATGTGTTAACTTCTTCTGTGGTAGAAGTTTTGAGTTTTAGAGAAGCACTTAGATGGCTCAAAGAAATTGGAATGAGTTCGATGTTGTTGATATCGAAAGCTCTTGTAATGGTTAATGCTAGTAAGCATTGCAAGATAGATGATGTTAGTTTTGGCATGATTGTTGTGGATTGTATCTAACTCTTAAAAGAGATAATCAATTGTTCGATCCTATCAAAAGGAAACTATGGCTTATGCCTTAGCTATAGCCTCTATTTATGTTCATTTGAGAGAGTATATGGGCATTAGAGACTTCCCTACTTTTGATTTATTGGATATGTTTTAATGATAAATGAATGGTAAACTTCCTTCTCAGTTAAAAAAAAAAAAAAAAAACTTGATTTTCAATGACGAAATGAATAGAATACATAAACAACCTACCTTGTGATATATAATGAGTATATATGGCAAGATGGAAGGAAAAGTACCACTAATGTCTTCCTTTTTTTTCATATAATAAATAAACATTGGTGTTAATTTTTTCATATAATAAATAAACATCGGTGTTAATTACCTTTTGTAATCCAAGGAGAATTTAAAACATCTGCATCATTTTCTTTGGAACCGGCTAAATATAAGGTAATGGTTACAGTTTTCTAAAAACTGTGTTCTCTCAAAACTAGGCAACAAACACTGTTTCAAAATCAAGGTTCTCTATAACAGTTTACAAAAGAAACCAAACATGCGCATAACATACGTATTATTACTTTTTTGTAGTCCAATGAGTTTTTTTTTTTTTTCCCCTAACTGTGCTTCCCAATAAGTAACATGAGACCTGAACTTCGGTTTTTCAAAGACATGCTTTTCCGAAATCAAGAAGCCATTTACTTAGGGTTTTAGTTGCTTAATTTATTTTCCTTAAAAAATAAGTAACGGCTCCAATTTTTCCAAAATAAAATATATATTTTTATTGAAAAAGAGTCTCGTAGATGAAAAATACAACAGGGTAAACCTTCAATTGGCCGAGGGGACTCGAACCGAACCAACTCAGCTCCATCAGGGTTGGTAATTAAAAACATCTGCATTGACTATGTTATTCATACAAGGAGGCTAAGAGTGTGGGAGTGCTTTAGAAATTTGGAGGAAACACCCGAGTATAGATACATTTTAGACAGAAATGAGTGCGCTGCTACTAATTGCAACAACAACATCCATATGGCTGACCATCTATTCTACAATGGCAAAAAATAGGATCTCCACCCTTTGGGCTCATCTTGTTTCCAATCACGCAAAAAATCTGAAATTTTCAATTTTATATCAGCAGTATGAATGTCTGATTTTGTCATTCTAGTTTTGATACTGTTAAGAAACTCTAGTTTCTGCAGGTTCGAAATTGTGATTGAAGAGAAACAAACATTTTGGGATACAATTATGGGAGTAGTTAATACCTGAAATGGGCAAATAAATGGGTGGAGGAATGATGAAGGCACTACTCTGTTTTGCAGAGCTTCCTCAGTGTTATAGATTTTCTCCTCTTCTGATCAATTTCCTGCCCTTCCCATATCTGGAATCCTGGCTTGCGGTTTATCTCATGCTTCCACAAGTAGCGAGCTTCTCCCGACATCAGAACTAGAGATCCTGGGTTCAGATAAACAGGAAGATTTGTCATGGGCAATTGGTCTCTTCCTTCCCTTCCACTGTCACAAGCCTCTGTATCATCAACATGGGTGAAATGCATAATGCATGATGACTCCAGAGAAACAATAGCAATTCCATCTTCAAAGCGCATGAGATCAACATGTGGACAGATACCCTGCACACACGAGAAAAAAAAGGGCATCAATTTCTCCTCATATCGTTGGACTTGTTGACAAGTTGAATCGCACTCTTCTTCTGATCGAACAGTATTGATGATAGAAATGCCATGCCATATTTAATCCACAATTCACTACAGCATATGTCAAAAATCCACGCCACCTATGAACGAACTCTCAGAAGTTATTCGCACCTCACCTGGCTGGTATACATTTACGATTAGTTGATCAAAGAGGGGCTCTCTCCACAGTATTTCAGACGGCAAGATGCAGGCTTTCGATTCCCCATCACAGGTCACTGAATCCATGCGTTCAGAAACATAATCGCTAAAAAGCACCACCTCACGAATGGAATGAGAGAGTTCAGTTACCCATTCAGGAAGGTTTCCAAACCTCATAGCCTGCAGAGCACAAGGAAAAGATTCACTTTGGGAAAAGCCATTGTCACTAGATAGGGTCTTCTCTCCATTGAGAATGTGGAAAAAGACTACAGAACTTGAGTTTCAACGCCAATCGCGGAAATTCAATCAGCTTCACTATATTAAAGATATGTTAGTTTAATTTTATTTCATCTGTTTCAAACAACAACTTTTTGAAAATTTCTATTGATTTTTATTTCAGCTGAATAATCACTCTTTGCTGAGATTCAACTCCAAAGTTTTTTCCATATTAACTTCATGATATTTCTCAACAAATCTGTGATATAAAACCCATTACAGTCTTTCAAAGAAGGTAAATGATGGAGAATATTCACAAAAAACTAATCCATATTTTATAATGACAAAAACTGCCTGTTGAAATTGGTAGATAATTTGTATTTATGGAGGTGTTAGGGTTGAAGCTTATTACCTGATTATGAGAGGCTTCACTGAACCATCCTTCTGAAACCAAATTGTGTAAAACAAGACATTTGAGAATTTGATAAGAGAAATCAATGAGGATAAAGACTTCGCATCTCCAGAGTAAAACAGAAAGCTTAAAATATGTATGAACAGGTCAAAGATTTTGAGAAAAAGTATTTTCAAACAAAATGAACAGTTACAATGCATCTACTAAACATACACTCCAATTATTCAGAGTGTAAGAACCTTTAGAACCATTTCTGTACATCAACAATAGTCCGATTAAAAAGTTCAAGAAGAGTATCAGACATCAGATTTCCTGACCAGACTGGAAGGTCAACGTTTTCCCAGTATTACAATTATGGATTGGCTGAAATTCTCAGTTGAACACATCCATTGTCGAAAAAGATGTTCTAAATTGCTCCACTGATTTCAACTCTATAGCGACCCCCATACATATAACAGTTATTACCAACAACATTAAACACAGTTCTCCGTTTGGTTTCCGAGAAAACGGTGTGAAAAGATAATAAGAGAATTGAACCACTACAAAATTCCAACTACACACTCAGTTTCAAATGGGAAAAAGTGAATTTTCTCAGGAAAAAACATAGAGGATAAGGAAAGAGAAGGAGGAAAAACCTTTTTCGATTGCGGAGAGTGAAGAGAATTGCTCTTGCGGAGAGAGGAAGTCTCTGCAGAGCCATAGACCGTTGATCCCTCTGACGGGTTCCCAGCTAGGGTTTTTCCCGGACTGGTCTGAAGAGTCCTCGGACTGATTCTGATGACAGTGATCAGAATCTTCACTCTCGGATGATTCGCCAAACAAGGCCTCAAGAAGCGCCTTCTGGTTCTCCTCCATCTTTGAGTCTTGGAAGTTCCTTCACGGAGGCGTTCGCGAGGTTGGAGCGTCGATTTGGGCCTGAATTTGGGCCTAAAGTTTAAATGTGTTTCTGGCATTGTAGGCCTACGATTAGATTTCGGCTAGTGGATTCAATGCCTATATATATATATATATATATATAGTATATGTGTATATATATTATTTAGAAATATCACACATAAATATAATGTATATCAGAGAGAATTGCACAGAAGTTAGAGCAAGATCAAAAGATGAGACAGAAAAATGTGAGAGAAATTTTATTTTCACTGTATATTTTCCTCTTTCATTCTCTTCTTCTCATATATATTTTCTTCCACAACCAAAACTAAGCCTTTTTATTTATAAAGTAAGGACATTATTATATTAATGTCGATGTATTGAATAAATACATTTAATATGAGACAAGATTCATACGTTAACGTATGTTACGAACGCGCTTACACAGTACATATCAATATTAATCGACGATATAGTTACGAACAAAGGCCATAATAAATATGTGACATCAATATTCATCACGTATATGAAAGCATAACGCTATATAAGAGCAGACATCGAATATAATTAATATTCATTCATGATTCATAACACTTCTCAATATTCATATATATATCAGATTCATGAATGTGCATCACGACATCACCATTAAAAATCTTGCCAGAAAACCTGGACAAAAACCGACAAAAGGTGAAGAAGACACACAGATAAATTTTACGATCTTCCCTTTTATGGATTTAGACATACTCATTAAAAACCTGTCGCAAAAACCCAATGGGACAAACCAACAAAAGGGAAAAAGAGTGCAATGCATAGTTCACAATATCTCCCCTCAATTTGAGTCATATAGCCATCGGGGCCGCTAATTCCAGATCTATGAACTCACACAAGATACCAATGCCATATACTAATTTCTCAAAAGTCGGATGCTGGCAATGATTTGGTAAAAAGATCCGTAAGATTTTCGTCATGGATTAATCAACATCAATTTGCCGACTTTCTGGGAGTTCAGCATAGAAAAAATTTCGACTAGATATGCTTGAATCCACTGCCTTTTAATATATCCTCCCCAACTCTGTGCAACACAAGCAAAGAGATTATCTTCAGAATTATAGTGGGAGAATTTGTAAACTGTAGTTGTTACAACAATCACATGTGTTATAACGGGGATCTTAACCAAACACACTTTCCGCTTTCATATAAAGCAATGATCTCATAGTGGTTAGAACATGGAAGCATTAGCGATTGCTTCAGAGAACGCTCAAAGAAATGCATGCGCTATTATAACAAAATAAATAACCACCTGAGAGCGAAGTTTTATGGATCGATCTATATCTAACATCTATCCAATCAAACCGTGAGAGGTAGTGCAGATTTGAACAATATAATCCCAACCTACGGTCCTCTTGAGATAACTAAAATATGTTTAATCTATCTCCAGTTAGTTCTCGAGCTTGGCCTCAGAGTCTCAAACGTGTCAATACAAATTTACTTCACATGTTTATTCCATCTCATACATTGTGCCAAGTACATCAAAAGCCCCCAATCAGACAGATATGAGACTTCGCATCTCAAGTATCTCTCACTGTGATTCTCAGATCTAACCTTTGGGGATCTAGAGACCTTGATGAACCATAGTAAGTGCTCAATGGTGAGAGCCTTGGTCCATGTTGAAGCGTTTAAGTAATCTTTCAATGTATACACTGATGGACGTATTGGCCCATTTTGCTGCTCAAGCTTCAGAGACTTCAAGACAAAGTTCGTTTTACCTAAATCTTTAACTTCAAATTCCTTTTTCAAATACTGCATTAATTTAACTCTTATGGAGTTCTAATTAAATTTATATCGTCGATAAAAATCGCATAATGTAAAAACTGGCTTATGATTTCTTAATAAACACTATGCATATAGGGATAATTTTGCATCTTCTTTAATTATGCGACTAAAACCCATCCTTTCTCACCACCCGTCAACCCACATTGAGCCAATGCTCCGTAACCCTAGTAATATTACTTCATTTAAAACGAAAGGTAGTCTCCTTTTCAGACGAGCTTCACCAAATACAAAAACATGTCCCAACAAATTCACAAGTAACGCCAGATTAAAACCGCCACTCGGGCCCATAACCAATATTCATAACAATGTATAGATATCCCAATCCTTCCAACTCATATAGTTCAAGAGTTCAATGCTACTTTATACAACATATAATAAAATTAAACAATTTAATACATGTGATACTATAACCCAAAGCCACAATCCGGCTTCTAAAGCCTTCACTCTAGGATTTGAGCCGTCTCCTCGCACGCCTCAGACCGAAATCCTCGACGCGCGAGCTAATGCTCAGGAATCACTCCCAAGTGGGCTACTCAATCTAAGTGCAATGCACACCCAAAACAAAAACACACATTCAGCTAAATGCATGATCCCACTCAACGCCTAACTTATCATCTGCACTGAGTCCTCACCGACATCCTTACACTCGCCTAAGCCTCGCATGAGAATTCTTATGTTTATTTGCTGACAACCCTCCATGTAAGTAGTGGACCGTCTCCGATGTTACATTTAGTGGACTACCCTCCGACGTGACACCGCCGTCTCCGACGATCGATACCGGCGTTCGACTACCCGATGTATAATCACGCCTCCGCCACGATCGATATTTTATTTGTTTGACTACCCCGATATTCATTATTTTTAACAACCATTTTCTCTGCACTTCCTCACGACTCACTCCTATCATCCTGGCGTTTCACAAAGCACATGGCTAATGCATGATGCCAATTCCATTGGCGCCTATATCCCATTCAACATATCAACATGATATTTACATAAAATTCAATTCACACACCGGCGCGTCATGTAAATTTCATTTCATTACATCAAAATTACATATGTGGGCTAATGATCAACACGACACCCGACTCAATCACCCTCCTACCAAACTAGACATTTTCACACAAAAATATATATTTTGTCATTGTTCCTATGAATGCAAGTAAAAACCTCCTAGGGTTTACCTGCTATATCTATCAACCACTCCGCTCACTTTAGAACCCGCATTTTCACTCATTATTCCCTACTTTTCCAAACTAATACATGATTTAATACATAATTGTGGGAATTTAACAACCCAACGCCGGCGGGCGTCATTTACGGCCCATCGTTTCAAAATTTATAACAATTCTGCTCCCAAGATTTTGGGACTCATCAAACTACTTCCTCGCCCTCATTCACCTCAAACATCGATAAAGTACTTAAAGAATGAATAAACCCAAGTAGGAGAAACCCCCACCTCTCGGAGCTTGAGGAAACTCCTCAAATCCCGCAGACTCCATGCGTTCTTCCGCGTAGAAAGAGCTATTTTAACTCGAAGATCAAGCCGACGGTTTGATCGCTGATACATATTTTGCAGAGAAGCATGATGTTCTCTCTGGGGAACACCACAACCCAAATTAATCAGAATCTTTGTTTTCCCAATCCGCTTGTCTCCTATTGTTGAAGGAAGAAGATGACTATTGGCTATTTCGTCTTTTCTAACTTAAGAATTCCAAAAATGACATTTATGCCCTTCTTTTTCCCATGGTCATTCTACTCATTCCCGCGCGCCACCATTTTCATCATTTCACTCACGCCACTTATGACACACACAGTGCAAAGGTGACTTTCGTAGCATCAAAATCGCTTTCTTACTGGCGACCAAACGATGCCTCTAAAACGGTAACCCGACCGGCCTCAATTCGATGAAATTTGACGCAAGCTAGCTAGATTTCCCTTTAACAGACATTCCAACGGTGAACCAAGCCATCATCCGAGATCTGCAGAATAAATTTCGGATTTTTAACCTAAATTACAATTTCAGAATCAAATTACGATTTTTGTTCTTTTCCATAAATTGGAATTTCTGTCTTTACATTCTTCCCTCTGGTGGAATTTGCCCTGTGTAGACAATCACACTCTCACCACATGCATATGTAACGTGCAATCCTACCCCGTGACGTGCACTCGCTACTTAATTATTAAACCACAAACTGGCAGGCCCTTCATCCCCAAACAAGCAATATAAAGGAGCGCGTCAAGAGTCAGTCCCCCAGACTCCCCACGCGACTCCCTCCACCCAGTGCCGCCGCACTCCTTCACTAACCTCACGGTCTTGTGTCGCAAAACCGATCACCCATTATATCCGTGTGTAATACATTACACCTGGCCTCCTCAAAGGTCCCATCGTTGCTTCAACCTCAATCCGTCCTCAATCCAATTTCATGAGTCGGATCTCGAGTATACTCGTGAGCATGAGACGGAACACCTCGTGACACTTAATACGCCGGGCTGCAAAGCCAACCGGTGACGCCATAATGCCTATCCTTCGAGTATCTCAGCACTCCATGAATCTCTGGCTGAGCACTTCCCACGTCGTCGAACCTCCGACGCCCTGGGTAGCATCACCTTCAAGCACACGATCTCCAACCTCGAACCCTGTGGGTCGCACGCCGAACACGCATGGCTTTCCGCCGCTTCCTCCAGCCGTGAGAAGACGCTGTCGATCAAGCTCACCTTCCTGAGGTGTTCATCAGATCAAGACCGCTGATTTTAGCTTCCTCCCACCTCTCGTCCAACATAATGGCGACTCACGGGCCTCCTCATACGCTGCCTCATACGGTTATATGTGTAGTACTTCGCTCATTACAGAAGTGACCTACTGGGCGGCAACGCTCCTCCCAACCCATCTTGCAATCCGTGACGATGCTCGTAGTACGTCCTCTATCACCAGATAGTCCTCTCGCATCGACCATCCGCCCGAGGGTGGAACGCTACCCATCGGCCACCGCTACGCTATACCTTTGAAACTCTTCCAAAAGTGTGCCAGAACCTCTGGTCCCCTATCCGACACACTATGGATACCGGTAATCTATGCAATGACCATTCAACGATAATCAGCGGTAATCTCCGGCCGAGGTCATCCCACGCCAAATGAATTTCACAGTCATCCACCATCACTCCACATCTATTATGTTTTCTGCCGCACCGCGCAATGGTCACAAAGTCCATCATACCTGTCTCCCACCAACACATCACCTCCGTTTTCTTCGAATTAGTCTTCCCACTGCTCGTGCTCACTCATCCCGCCGACATGAGAGACACTGCCAACAAACCCCTCACATTTCTTCATCCATCATTATGTTATACATCATTTAATAAGACCTGCACACTTGCACACTCTAGATACTTTAAATTGGTGATAAGAAACTCCTAGAATCTCCTCTCAAATCAACTAATCTGGGAACCACTACTCCGCCTCTTATCACACACTAATGTGAATAACCAGCCCTCAGCTTTCACCATTCCTCACTGTGACTTCTGGCCCTGATAATGACTTGAAGGCCTCGCCACCGACTCAATCGCTCTCGAATAGATTGCAGAACAAATTAAATCTCTTAAAAAATTTTCGAAGGACAGATCAGAGTCTATAAACTGGTCCCACGCCTCAGCATCCGTCACTCCCGAAGCTATACTAGCCAACGCTTCATGACTCACCAGGTGATCAAACAGTCATCGCCTGGCCCGGGATGGTAATGCAAAGCAGTCAGCAACCTCTCAGAACTCCATCCATCTCGTTGCCTCCATCAGCCTCCCAGCAAAGAAAGATTTCAGATCTCTTCTGTCCTGATACACTTTGGCACCCTCGCCTGCATGGCGCCAATTCAGCAAGCAAGACTTGGCATCAACCCAGTGTCGCGTATCTCGTTTGATTCTTCAACTTTCGAGAAACCATAAGCTACTACCCTCCCTACATGATCAGACATCCTAATCCTACTCGAGGCATCACAATACACTGTAAATTTCATCCTCCCACCGAATATCAAGACGAGCTGGCAAAACCTCTGGTCCTGTATCGCCTCTCCCACTTAGTCCTAATCAACCCACCTCCTTCCGTCAACCTCTCATGGGTGCCGCACCCAGAGAAATCCTCACGAATTCGTAATACCCAACCTTTCCGCAATCCCAAGAACATTACGCATCTCGCGACCGACTCGCTCTCTCCCAACTCAATACCGACCTTCTGGGGTCGACCGACACCACGACACCACGTGACCTAAAATTCACCTCGGGCGAAGTCGTAACTCAGACATCAATCCCATGATAGTCATGGCTATCTCACAACCGCGAAAATGATCCTTCGTTATACTCATACTCCCACTGACCGAGTAGATCAAGATGTCATCCACGGCATCATTATTAAATCAATTCGTGACAGTGGCCGGAATACCCCATGCATAAGATCCATGTGAATGACGCCGGCGCGATATCCGCGCGCAACGTCAACCGAAGGCCCACGCACCAATCACCGTTCTCGCTGTGGATACATTCGCCTTAACCTCGCGCCAAAATTGATGGCAACCGCGCGGGCATCATTCGGAGGCACTCGCGCTTCTCCTTTAACCGGTCAAATCGCCAATCCCAGAATGCACCGATTCGATCGAACCCGCTAACCCGCCTGCAGTCAATGCACAATAGAAGGGTCTCGTCTTCTTTGGTACGCAACTCCTCAGTAAAGTGTCGGTCGATGAACTCTGTCCAACACCTCCAGACGACTCTGGTTCCGCAACCCAACCACATCCGCGGGTTTTATGCAGCGCCAAAGGTGTGTTCACACCAAGCTCACACCTTCGCTTAGAGTCCGCAGCTTCGATCCGGCATGATCCACATTCCAACACTTCGCAGATCTGTCCGGGTCTCTCCTCGCCCTTCTTAAGGTAAGGCTCAAGCAGCCAACCTCTAATTGGCCCCCCCGACACCGATCCGATATCGTCCCGCAAACGCCATGTGCTCACCCTTAAAATTACGAGTACCGCCCGCGTAAAGCAGATCCCCTACGTCAATAATCACCCATGAATTGTAAATTTCGCAAACGGCCAAATTAATCCATCCCCATGATGACATCGAATCCCCGACATGTCCACGATCCCAGTCTACCGTGAGCAGAGTCCTCAGACTGCTCTTAACTCACATGACATCATCCCTACTCAGCCCTTTAATCCCTAAGTGGAGAACTTCCACATATAAAGCCCCCATGTGTCCCTGAGGTCTCGGGCCCATTTCCACCATATCTCACTCTCTAGCCGGGAGCACGGGCCTTAGTTCATCCCCGTAGTGTCGAGGTAATTTCCAGCCTCTAACACCACGACCGCACGAACCGTCACGGTCCGCCACTCACAGATCTCCTCCCCCATGACGTCAAAGACGACGCCCAAACCTGTTTTCAGCCACTGATTCTCCCCCGCTTCACTCTATGTCCATCCATATAATCACTACCAGTAATACTCATGCAACCCAAAAGCCTCTCGGGCTGATCAAACATCGGTGGTGTCCGACAAGACTCCTTCGACACCTCTCTACGCCCTCGGTCTCCCGACTAGGTCATTCATGCAACACATACAAGGAAATATCAATATAAGATTCTGTGGCGAGCAAACACAATTGAGACACTAATCATACAAATCGGTAAGATATCATCTCATTTATTGCATGGCAATCAATAATTTTTTTTTTGCATTTAAAATATCGCTTTCAACAAAAAATTTGTTTTCTCGTACTGTATTTTTTTTGAAAATTTTTGGTTTAATTTATTTGATTTAATAAAAATTGTAACTTAGAATAAAGCGGTTCGCGAACCCGCCCACACCAATGTCCAAAATTAACTCGAACTATACTAAGTCAACCGGTCAAAATAGTCGGCACAATTAAGCGACAAACGTTGGTAGCGCAAGATCGCCAGCCGACGCCGCCTGCCGCACTCGCCGCTTCTTCAGAGCCGCGCCCGGCACGCTCGTCGGGCCGACTACGCGCTTCATATTTATCGCCGCCAGTGGCGCGGACAAGTTTCGTTATACGCTTCCTTCCACATAGCGCTCGCGCCGCGTCGCCACACAACGCTTCGGGGCTTTCGGCACACACAGTGCACCGCTTCCCCGCCTCTCAGATTCTCAAGATAATGGTATCAATGTTAAATCCTCCCCACACTTATCATCACCACATAATACCCATAAAGTATCAAGGATACACTAATGCACTAAGCTCTCCCAAATTCACAATACAAACCAGACAACAGAATACAATCCTCATATTCCAAATTCTTCTAAAACCACCATATCAGAATACAATTTAAATTTTCCTATAATACACTGGGACTCAGATTAACCCAGTTGCGGTGATAATCAATGTATTGCGAATATAATCAAGAGTTTCAAATCATTTTCCTGCACAAATTTTTTTCATTTTTCATTATTTTATTTATTTTTTTTCATTTTATTTTCAAATAGCTTGAAAACAATTTCAATTTTTTTTTCCTTTTTCTCAACACTCCAAATAAATTTATAAAATTTTGTTTTACTCCATTTCTTCACTCTACAACCTTAAACTTTTAAAATCATTTTTCACTCATAACCAAATAAATTTATGAAATTTATTTTCTTCACTCTCCTTCCACTGTCAAAAAATTTTTCTTCCACTTATATAGGAGAGAGAGATAGAGAGAGATAGATATAAGATATATATATATATATATATATGTATGGTATATGTATATATATAGATTTATTTTAATAAACCAAATAATTGTGTTAAAATTTATTTTGTTTATTTATTTATTTTTTTCATTTGACTTTAAAATGGTCCCCAAATTTCTAAAGCCTTCTACTTAACATTAACTGTGTTCAAACTTCAAAATTACAAATTCGATTTCACAGTCTGACAAACCAACACTCTCAAAATTTATTTTATAATATTCTTCATACCAATCAACAAACTCCCAAAAGTTTTCCCAGGCGATGTGCTAATCACTGCTAATGCACAACCATTTGATGCACCATAATATGGTATAGAACACCATTCATCAAACATTCACACGTAATGATTTCACTGTAATTCACAAAACAAACCAAACACACGCACGCAGTTGTCCTGGGCTATTCCGATTTTCCTAGGAAACTATTTCCAACCTTCAACGAACCACAACTGCGTGATGATAAATCTTACTCGACCATGGCTCCAAGCCCAAATTCCTCAATTCTAGGTTTCCATATATACATATATTCACATCAAACCACCCAGTGGTGATGGACACCAAACCTCGAGTCTTCTCAGTATTCAGATGACAGCGCCCCATACCGTCAGAACGCCCAAAAACTGGGTCTGACTATGAATACATGACTGGTGGAACAAGCCTGGGTAACCCGACATTTTCATTTGGTGGCCGAAGGCAGTCTCTCGGTAACGGAGAGAGCTTCTACCCAAATACAAAACATGTCCCAAATATTCACACGTTTAAGATTAACGGGCCACTGGGCCTATAAACCAATATTCATAACAATGTATAGATATCCAACTACTCAACCATAGTTCAAGAGTTCAAATTCTATTTTGTTACAACATATTAAAAATTAAACAATTCCTAATACATGTGATACTCATAACCCAAAGCCACAATCCCGCTTCTAAAGCTCATTTCAGATGAGCCGTCGCACGCTCCTTCAGACCAGAAAGATCCTCTATTACGCCAATGCTCAAGAGTGAATCACCTGCAGTGTTACTCTCCACCTAAGTGCACAATGTCTAAATAACACATCAAGAAATGCATGATCCCAAGTACTTTGAACGCCTAACTTATCATCCTCGTATCCGAGTTCTCACGACTCCCCCACACTCCACCTAAGCCTCGTATGAGAATTTTATGTTTTATTTATGATCCCTCCATGTATAAGTAGTGGACTGCCTCCGATGTTACATTTAGTGGACTATCCGATGTATATCAACACTCAATGCCTCCCAATCACTCACATTTTATTCGTTGCTTGACTACCCTCCGATATTCACATTCTTGCATGTGTCCCCGGAACTCTATTTCTGCACTCCTCCCTCATGCACTCACTCACTCCCATCATCCCAGAAATTACGCATATTAGCGGAAATGCATGACACGCCAACGACACCAAATTTATATCCCACATGCAACAGATCAATATGATTACATCCACATACAACTGTCATGTAAATTCTTGTCAATACACCAAAATTAGCTCACGGCTAATGATCAAACACGAGCAATTCGACTCTGAATCAATTCACCAAACACATTTCACACAAAACATGAGAGCTGTCATTGGTCTATGAACAGAAACCCACAGTTTAATGCTGCCCTCGCATTTATTTGAAATCATCTGTCACTGAAACCCATTTCACTATTCCCTACTCTTTTCCAAACCAATACATGATTAATATGATAATTGTAAAATTTAATCAAATCAGTCAAGGGGCCAATACGCCTCCATTTGAGTTTCAAAATTTATAACACCCGTCCCAAGATTCTGGGATCGATCACACGCCCCCTCACACGGCCCTGGTCTGCACCAAACATCGACAAAGCAATTTAAAGAATGAATAAAACCCAAGTGGTGAGAAACCCCTACTCCTGTGAGCTCGAGGAAACCCTAAATTGCACTCCACGGTCCTCTCCACAGAGAGCAGCCTTTCCTTCGTCTCCGAAGGATCGCTGACGCTGATCGCCAGACTGGAGAGAAGCATGATGCCTCTGAAACACCATAACCCAAATTTCACGTAAATTTTTACTTTTCCCAACTGCTTTTGGTCTCCACTGTTAGCTAAAGAAGATAATGGCCGGGCTTGCTTGCCTTTTGAATTTCAATTCAAAAAAACGACATTAAGGTCCTCTTTTCCAGCTACCATTCCTACTGGTCTCCAGCCCATTTTCATCACTTACCACGCCACTTCTTATGACACAGAGTACATGTTATATGTGACTTTCAGAGCACGAAAATCTTTTACTAAGACCTAAACGCGATGCCTCGAAAACTGTGAAATTCGACCGTTCTAATTCGACGAATGATACACAGACTCATGGTGACAATTCCAACTGGACCATTATCATCCAAATTCAGAATTTACAACTCCAAAATGTATGAATTTTCGTAACCAAACATTTTACTTGCATTTTAAATTGAATTTCGGTCTTACAAAGTAGGTGCACTCACTAGGGCGTTGGATAATACCATGCGTAATCGTGGATCGGCTTTTTAACCCGCATGTAAAGATCTTTGCAATTTTATTGAGAATAAGTCATGGAGTGCATGCACGCATTTTCAATCCCTCATATATAACATTCGAGTCTAATGAGCCATAGATATGTCATCGTCCATAAGACATCAATTTCAAGATATACCTGCACTAATGAGAAAAACTAAATGTAATCACCCCATCACAGTGAATATGTCCTCATCATAATCAATCCCAGTTCTCGAGAATCCTCGGGCAACGAGCTCCAGCTTACATACCCGACAACCTCGCTTTTTCTCATTTCGTTTCTGATAACACCCATTTATATCCAATAGGCTTTATTCGGGGGATGGTAGTTGTGTCCAAAATTATAGCTTAGGGAAGCTTGAGATCCAGCCTTAATTCCGCTTCCTCCCACTTTAGAAATAATCTTGCCTTCGACTGCAAGATCTCAATAATAGATCATGGTACTCACAATCATCATCCATAATTTTATGAGCAACTGAGAATGCAAAAATATCATCAATGATGATTTTATTTCGATCCCAAATCTCATTACAATATGTATGGAATTCCGCATTCCGTGGTTGATTTTCACGGGTTTCAGAAATTTCAAGGGCATTAAGCTCTTTAGAAGTGCACACACAGCCTTCCTGGAGGATTCTCATCTTTCCCTGCCAGAAACGTTGTCTTTGATCCCCGTTTATCGGGTCTACCATGCTTCAACTCGCCGGATTTTCATCCATTTTGTAATATTCTTCTTCGGGAGCACTATCCTACTGAGCACACAGCCGAAATATGAGATATTTCATTACCTTAGTAGCATCATGCATCGTGGAAGTCTATCACTATAGCTCGTAATGGATTATAACACTCCTCGCAGACTCAGAGTGGTTTAATCGATAAATTTTTCATTCCAAGAGAAAACTCCATCGCTGGTATTTAAACATTTCAATTTTAGTGTCCCAATCGATGGAACAAGAATCTCATTGAAATGACAATCCGCTAACTGCAAAGAAAGATCACAAAATATTTGCCCAAGAACATAATGATGGACTATGAATTACCCAACATAAATGCCAAACCATTGGGACCCATTTTCGCTCTTTTCGTGGTGTGCAATAGGCACTGCATCACAACCAAAGGTGCGTAAATGTGAAATACACGTCTACAAGAACCATTCAAGGAGATCAGAGAGACTAGCAGCGGCGCGAATCTTATTAGTGGCGATGCAACCAAGATGACCCTATGTCGACGCCAGATTCACACAGAGTGCGGCAATGATTTGTATGTTTAATCAAGGATTCTGAATCCATTTCGAAAAGTATGAACATATGCGAGACGGTGCTCAATAACCCCATTCCAAAGTGAAGCACAATATGTATCAAACTCGATTTAAATTCACCAAAGATTATCCATCCTTATACCTTTAATCGATAACAGGACTTGTGCCCGGTTTTATAATTCATGCGTAAACGCAAAAGGCAGACATATCATGCTGTGAGATAGACAAACATGGGACCATCTACGGTGATGCGCCCACAAGTACCTTATAAATATCACAAAATAGTCCACTCAGTCCAAATATCACCTGAATTTCTTGCAGAATAAAGGGATTCAAGATCAACCTTTGTTATAGAAGGTTTGATAATGAGTTTTCCTTGTGAACAAGCCACAATTATAATTTTGGACAATACCTTTGTATCCTTTAAAGGGTGCCTTTGTGACATTCCTCGGATTATTCTACGCATCATCGGGCGCCGTGGTGACCAAGGCGATCAGCCATAATCCAACCGATCATCTGATCGCGAAATGCATTCTTAATATGCGTGTGATGGTACCTTCCTTTTCTGGGCAAAACAATCAGGGTATCTCGAAAAACCATCACACCTGAATAAATTTATATTGTATGGACATGTGTCTTACGTAATGTCATACACTCGAGAAAAAGTGTCTACTGAACGGGAATACATGGCATGCATCGATGCATCGCAACAAACATCTTCCTTTTCTCTCTGTTGTTTTCCATTTGCATTTATGTTGACAACTTCAGTGTCAAGGATCAAGGCAAAATTTTCATATTACTATGTAGGTCAAATAAATTTCAAATAATAAATATTATATCAAGTCTAAGCATTTCATTGCATAACCATATTAAAGAACAATAAACAATACATTTAAAGAAAACAACTAGGAAAAGAAATTATTAGAATCATAAAATCTCGAATCTAAGATGTCATCCACTTCATTCCATGATCAATACCAAAAAGTAAAATCAAAGGTCCTTAAAGAAATCGTAGACATCCAGATGGTCAAGCGCTCAGAGCAAGATGAGTCCCACCAACAGATATTGTTTGGTTTCAACACGGGTTATGGCGCCAGGATTAATTTCAATGGCGTGAGACTGGCCCATCAGGCTTAATCTGTATTTTTAAAGATGCCCGTATGATCAACAGCGTTTCATGTACACAGCATTTAATGTTGCCTAGTCATGCCACAACGATGGCAAATACTTTCATTAGTCACCTTCTTTGGCTTCTTTTCTTTGTCATGATTCGAGACTAGTTAGATTCCCTAAGGCGGTTAAATTTTCGCCGCGCCGAGGATTATGTTCTTACTGCGGCTTGTAGCCTTTAAAATGGCCAATAATTTTTCTCGAGTTTGCATGTGCTTGACGTACTTTGAAGCGACAATTCATTAGTTTGCTCGCGAGTGAGGAACCACGAAATTAAATCGAGTATGTGGCAAATTGGCGTTGCGGTATTCTTTGCAATACAATGACCGAAGCATGGAAGGTGGAGAAAGTTTTCTCTAATAGTTCCGCGTCGGTGAGCTTGATCTGCATGCTTCAATGAAACAATATCAAATAAAGCGGAGTTATAGTCAGACCCTGATTTAAAATATTGTAGTCTGAGATTTTGCCAGTCATATTGTGCTTGAGGACGGATAACAGTCTTAGTATGATCATACCTATCCTTCAACCTCTTCCACAAGGTTTGAGGGTCTCGAACAGATAAATATTGAGTCTGCAGGCTCTCATGCAAATGACGACGAATAAAAATCAGTGCATTTGCTTTATCTTTTGCATTTGAGGTTCCGTCTTTTGTAATTGCGTTAGCAAGATCTTGCCCTTGGAGGTGCATTTCCATGTCAAGGCACCAGAATAGATAATTATTTCCACTCACTTCGAGGATGTGGAATTTGGGCTTTTCAATATTGCATGATTCTTGTAAAGCAGGAATCCTTAAAATTAATTAGAGGGTTTTCAAAATGTCCACCGCCACTTCAAGATGAAGGATACTTTTAGGTTTGAAATTTGGCTTCGAGGCCAGAAAAGAAAAAGAAGAATTGATGAAGAAGATGAAGTATAAGATGATTAATAAAAAAAAAAATACTTACCTTGCACAAAATATTTACTTTCGGTGGTAGATCTTAGTCTTGCGATAACGTATTGTAAAATATTGCGTTGCAGAATATAATAGAGAGAGAATAGAGAGATTAGAAGAAAGTAGATAAGCACCAAAGATGGTGAGAAAGTCGGAGGAGAAATTTTATTTTTCAGCATGTATTTTCCTCTTTCATTCTCTTCTTACATTATATTTTCTTCCACAATGACCAAAACTAAACTTACATTTATAAGAACACAAGGATGCACATATCATTAATATCGATATATTGAATATATACATTGAATAGGGAAATGGGCATTCATATGTAGAATGTAGGTTATGAATGTGCCATAATAGGTACATTGAATATAATGAATATTCATTCATGTATTTCATAACATATATATATATATATA
Organism: Tetrastigma voinierianum; assembly: GCA_016808115.1. Classification (NCBI taxonomy): domain Eukaryota; kingdom Viridiplantae; phylum Streptophyta; class Magnoliopsida; order Vitales; family Vitaceae; genus Tetrastigma; species Tetrastigma voinierianum. Next base: position 175,460 of record JAEQBH010002465.1, on the reverse strand, counting down.
TATATATATATATATATATATATATATGTGTGTGTGTGTGTGTGTGTGTGTGTGTGTTATAAATGATTCACTGATAATTGTGAATGATCACACATTTACCGATGAACAATTGTTACGGTATTAATGACTGTAACACTATATATATGGGTTTACGAAGAATAGAAAATCGGTTTCTTCTTAAATTATCTATTATCTTTTTTCTCTCTTTAACATCTTTCAACTACGTTATCAACCGCATTTCGAACAATCACAAAGTCCCGAGCTCAAATCCAAGGAACTCATACCTCAGACGATATTACAAAATCATAGATACATTCAATTTCATTGTAAAACCCGAGAAAATTCTAATTTTTTGAAAAATGGTAAAATGGTAATTTCGGTCAAAATCCGGAATTTTTCTCGATCTCGGATGACGAAAAGGACTTCACCATTGGAATCGTCTCGCGAAATCTAGAAACCACGTTGAATTTCGTCGAATTAGAGGCGGTCGAATTTCACGTTTTTGAGCATAGGGTGTCGGGTGTTGTGTAGAAACATGAGAGACATGTGATGTGACAAAGTCGCTCTACGTCTTGCATGTGGCGCATGTTGCATGATTAAAGAAGATGATGAAAATGAATGGTGAGATTGAGCCATGTGGCAAGTGAGACCATAAAAATTCGAGATTGAAGGACACAAATGGAATTAGTGAAAAGATTTAAAATGAGACAAAGGCCGTCAATAGCTACTCCATTTTAAAATAAAAGCGGGCGATAAAGGGACGAACCATTTTGAGGAAGACGTGACTTCTCTCTAGATTTCCGACTTTGGACGAAATTCAGGTTCTCTTCGGACGAAGCAAAGTTGTTCTGCGCGGCGGGAGCTGCGCGTGGACAGGTTGTGGAGTTAGACAACTCAAGAGGTAGGGATCTTTTCCTACTGGTTTATTCTTTGGTAGAGCCATTTTAATGGATGGGGTTTGTTGACTGGATGGCCGTGTTTTGATTTCAAAATCTTTGGGCCCAGGAGTAAAAGAAAATCTCTATTATGTGGCGTGAAGCAGTCACGAACTAAGGTTCCTGTTCCACGTGATATGTGCACATGATTTTGTGTTGTAAATTCAAAATGGTGTTTGATTGTTATTAGCCATGAGCTAATTTTGGTGTTATTGATTGTGAATTGAATAACATGAATTATGTGAATTAATTTTTGTTAATATATACATCTAAAATATATTAGTATGAATTGTTTGGAAATGGCATAATACATTCCATATGCACCAGGACACCCTAAATGGTAGGTGTGAGTGCATGACATGAAAGAAAATGAAAGAAAAATGAAAATGGTTGTGATAGATTTCAAGGAGGTTTCCGAAATTGCCTTGGAGAGTTGTCCAACAGTTCATCTCGAAGGCGGACCCATGACTGTTTCGGAGAATGCAGACAATTCGCGCCGGTTGTCGATATATTTCTTGAAAGTCGGTGGTAAGTTTTCGAGAACAAAAACCTTTTGTTTTGCTTGTATTTTCTTCGCATTTGGCTTAGGCATGTGTGAGGAGTCGGTGACTCAAGACATGGGATAGACGTAACATTCAGTAGGATCATGTATTTACTTAAGTGTGTTTGATTTGCCGCAGCATGTGCGCTTAAGTGAGGAGTAACCCGTGAGTGCTCGCTCGGGCATTGCTCACCTGTCAGTGACGTGGCCCCCGGTACAAGGAGTGTACGGGATGGCGCTTCAGTAAGTAAGCGTTTTAAGCGGGTTGTGGCTTTGACATTTTCTTTGTAAAACATGTATTAGAACTCTAACTTTTGATATATGTTTTGGTTAAGAGTAATATAATAACTCTTGAACTATTGTTATATAGTTAATGTATTCTTGATGAGTATTGATGTATGGGCCCAAGTGGCTATTTTTACTCATGTATAAGTCTCATAATATGAAGCAATTGTGCATGAGTTGACAGGTTGTCAACGAGACACCCGGGATTGACGTCACGGGTTTAATTATCGAGCCTAGGTATACGAATACCTAGGGCTCGATGGGAAACGGGTTAGATCATACATACATTGTGCATTTTGATGAATGGTGTGTATAACATGAATTGTTGTGTATGTTATGTGATTTGTATGCTTGGTGAATAGCACATAGGAAAAAAAAATGTATTGAGGAAAAAAAAAATTTCTGAGGTTTTACAGTGTGTAAAACAAGAAAAAAATAATAATAAATAAAATAAATTATAATAAATTTATTTGATTCTACTGAAGATATGAAAAAAAAAAAAAATATATATATATATATATATATATATATATATATATATATATATATATATATATATATATATATATATATATATATATATATATATATATATATATATATATATTTAATTGATCTTAATTATTTAGGTCAAAGAGGAAAAAAAATTCTCTGAAACTTGTGGGCTCTGAACATTTAAGGTGTCTTGGGTCACGATACGGCACGGGGCGTGCGGCGAGGGGGTCCGCAATCGTGGCGACGCATGACCACGGCCCCACGACAGGCCCAGCGTGCGAGAAGCGGCGGCGTATAGCGAGCGGCTTTGGCTAGCGGAGTGTGTCAGTGATACAATAATTTGTAGTGACGGAGGAGGCACGGCGTCGATACGGTAGGCGCCTTCACGACCGCGACGCGGGTATTACGATCTGTGCGGCGCGCCTGACACGGCGCGCGTGCGCGGCGAGTTTGGGTCGCGATACAAATTTTGTATCGTGACCAAAGGGCTGACTTGACCGCGACAGCGTCGTGGCGTGACGACCTGCGACCGCGACGCCACGTGCGCCCGCGACGCGACGCTATCGCGCGCGACGCTGGGCGCGGTGCTCTAAATAGATTGCCGCAGCGACTGGGCCATGGGTGTGTGCACTATGCACTCGACCCAGTTTTGACTCAGTGCACTGTTCTAAGTCACTATTTGGATCATTGTTCATGAACACTGTTCACGGGGTTTTCAAAAAAAAAAAAATACAATAAAATAAAAAAATTAAAATGAAATAAATTAAAATAAAATTTTATTTGTTGCATATGATTTAATATATGGAATTATTGTCTTGCATTACTTATGAATGCATGGACATAGTGTATAAAATTTTTCAGTATGCAAATAGTGTCTCGGGGTTGTATTTACACCCTTAGAGATACCTCATTAAAACTTAACTTGCCATTTGACATGTGTAGATGGCTAGTCGCGGAAATGGCTTGTGGTCGTCCGAGGTGCTAGCTAAGCACCACCGATTATTTGACCAATAGGCCTTTTCTTTGAAATTTGTAGGGATGCGGCTGCTTTGCTATTGCACGGGCCTAGTGCGAGGTAGCCAGGGGAGGTCGAATAACCTCGAGGTTCGGGGAGCACATCATCCTCCGATATTCTGGGAGGAGATTCGATAGTGGCAAACCATTGGTTCATGCAGGTTGAGAAAATATTTGAGGCAATGGAAATCACCTCGATCGACCCGGGATCGGACTAAGGCTTGCATTCGGCCCCATAGGCCAAGGCAAGTGTGGTGGGCTTGGGTAAGACCTCTAGGGACCTAGAGAGCGTGACATGGGGTTCGTGAGTATTTTCATGGTAGTATTTTCGACCTGCTTTGCTCGTCACGAAGGCTCGGGAGTTCCTAAGAGCCCAAAAACGGGGACTATAAACCATATTGGAGTATGTGGCTAGATTCACGGAGCTAGCCCGTTATGCTGATGACTACGTGGTCTCGAACATGGCGTCGGTCGAGAATGGGCTGAAGTTTTCCATTTGGGGCGGTGTAGGACTCGCTCCCTACATGACATGGACTCCCGTGAGATGCAGTTTGACCCACGACCATAGAGAGAAGATCGGATGCACAAGGAGGAATCGGGATACGGGTGCTAGTGGCAAGAGGAAGAGTCGGTCTTCTTCTAGTTCGGGAAGAAGCCCGGGGCTTACAGTTCACGTGGTTCGAATGTGACCATCAGAACTGGGACGGTCGGGGTTGCCCGGTCGAGTACGGGCGGATGGTGTGCTACCATTGCCAGCCCGGACATATGAGGAGGGATTGCCCTCAAAGGCAGGGATCGGGGTTCGGAATGTAGTAATCCCGGTCGGCGGTAGGAATGAAGGATACGAGTTCATTCCTCCAGCGGCCCATTTGGGCCGAGAGGAGCGTGCTCCGAGTTTCGAGGAGGCTGCATGAGCTTTCAGTTACGAAGCCGAGCGGAGAGGCTAGGTTATAGGCCGAGAGGCGAGGGCGAGGCCACGGGCGAGGGCGTCGGGGGGGTTCGGGGCGTGTCTGCGCCATCCCATCCTTAGGGCGAGTCGTTCGTCGGCCGGTTATATAGGGTAGTTTTTCTATCTACGCATGGGAAGAGAGTTATTTGATTACGGTGTTTCGCATTCATTCATTCTTCGGTTGTGAAGTAGAGTTGGGCTTAGAGGTTGAGGCCTTGGAGGAGCCTTGTATGTGAGTTCTCCCACAGGATGATATGTCGTGGTTGCGGGTTGAGTCTGAGTTTGCTCACAGTGAACTGGGGTCATGGACATGTCAGAGTTCAACGTCATCTTTGGGATGGATTAGCCGATATCTTACAGAGTCGTCATCGATTGTGAGCGTAGGAGGGTTACCGCCTACACGCAAGACAGTACTCGTGTTGTATTTTAGGGGGACAAGCATGGTATTTTGCCCCGGACGATTATCTGAGTCGAGGTGTCGGGGACGGTTGGTGGGTTAATTTGCCAAGCCTTACCACAGAGGACGAGGTGAGACCCGATTTAGATCTACCTTGGTAGTCACGGTATGAGGATGTTTTTCTGATGAGCTACGGGATTGCCTCCGCGAAGGTTGTAGACTTCGTGTCGAGTTACACCACGGTACTTCACACGTCTATGACTGCGCTAGGATAGCGTCGGTTGAGTTCTGCGGGAACTTCGAGTCCGGAGCTCTGACCCCTCTTGGACAAGGGGTTCATTAGACCGAGCACTTCACCATGGGGCGCTCCGTTTCTATTATCAAAGAAGAAGGACAAGACCCTTCGACTATGCATTGATTACAGGCAGTTGAACAGGGTTACGGTCAAGAATCGGTACCCATTGCCGAGGATTGACGATTTGTTTGATCAGTTGAGAGGAGCGCGAGTCTACTCCAAGATAAACCTTCGCACTAGTTACCATCAGCTGAGGGTTAGGAAGCGGAATATCCCACTAAGACGGCGGTAGGACACGTTATGGGCACTTTGAGTTTCACGGTGACCTTTATGGATTGGCCGAATCGCGCCGGCGACATTCATGGACCTCATGCATAGGGTATTCCAACCCTATCTAGATCAGTTTGTCGTAGTCTTTATGGATGACATTTTGATCTACTCCCAGTCATAGTGGGAGCATGAGGATCATTTGAGGATCGTTTTATAGTTGCTGAGAGATCATGACTACGTAGAATTCGGTAAGTCTGAGTTTGGCTTGCGAGGTGAGATTTTAGGACCAGTGGTGTCAGCATCAGGCGTGTCAGTGGACCTAGAGAAGGTCGAGGCCGTGATGAGTTGGGAGAGGCCGAAGTCAGTCTTCAAGATACGTAGTTTCTTGGGAATGGCTGGGTACTACAGGAGATTCATTAAGGATTTCTCCCGATTAGCAGCACTGATTCGTGCCACAGTAGGGCTATAGGAATCAACAAAATTTGTGTCCTAGGTTTTCTACTGCCGTAGCTAGGCTACTGCAATATAGTGGTCTAGGGTCGAACACAAGGATGGGTTTTCTTCGTGTAAATGATTTGTAGTTGGCTCAAAATGGTGAATCTCACTTTGGATTAAGGGTTTTTGCAAAAAAATGTGAAGTTGATGGTGTACAAATTGAAAGCAATGTGAAGTAAAATGGAGTAAACTATGAAAAAGAACTCCTTGAAGTCTTGGGTTACTAGGCTGGGTTGAAAGGGGTATACAGAGGTCCTCGGGTTTATTTCCTCGTGTTGGGTATGATGACATAGTCATTTCTGACAGGGTGCAATTAACTTTAAACTAACCCTAAATTACATTTCCTTTTGATAGAAAGCATTTACTAAACATTTATGTTCCTTAAGTGAGAATCCAACACCTTGACCCACCCTATAGAGGCTTGTACATCACGATAATGGATGTCGGTGATCCTAACCAAGTAAGCATCCTTGAATCTAAGATTGCCAAGTATTAGCCTATGAGGATGCCTCTAAGGGCTTTTAAACCTAAAGTTAAAAGACAGGAACATGAATGACCATAAATGCTTGCATTAAAAACAGGGAGAACCTGCATATACCTCACGTCCCAAGCCTAGTAGCCCTCCTCTTCAAGGATGAGGGGTTTGTAACAGATGTGAGTTTTCATTCTCAGTGTTTGGTTCTTTGAGAAAGTGAGAGAAAGGAGAGAAAGAGAGAGAGACCGCGGAGCGTAAAAACATATCACCCGTGTTTTATTCTATCCCGTGGTAAGTTAGGTCAATAGTGTACAAAATGGCTATATATAGCCTTGCAATGAAGTGAAAAACCAAAATACCCATGCTAACAGTATTACATCAAGGGCAAAAAAGGAAAATAAGCAAAAGCAGTCGTTAAAATTTGAAAATAGGAGCGAGGAATTTCGTCTTGTGAGAAAAATTTTCTTGTGATCTTGTAATTTACTTCGCGTATCTTGTAATTCTACTGATCTTGAAAAATTCCTACGAGTGCGCGAATTTTGGCCCATCTTGTGAAAATTCACATGAGTGGGCTAAATTTCTCACATGCGCGAAAATTTCGCACAGTGCGCGAAATTTTCCTTCTTCCTGCACTTCAGGCCTTCTGCACTTCTAACTTTCTGCACTTCAAGTTTTTCTGCATTGGATTCTTTTGGATTTGAAGGAGAGTAACTCGAATCCTTTATGTTAGGACCGATTCGACAAAAAAATGGTATCAAGAGCAAGCTAAAACTACAAAAATAGCCACAAAAAGTGATCAAAAGTATAAAAGGGACCTTAACGTGCCAATTGGGTTAATTTGAATGATTAGTACACAAAAAGCACTCAAAACCTATAATAACTAGGATTCAAAATAGCACTTTTTGGGCACTAATCACACCACCCAACTGACACATTACTAGTCCCATAGCAATGCAAGAAGGAATAACGAGCAAATTACAAGAATATAGTAGTTCAAAAAGGGTGAGAACCCGATGAAACATAGCTTTTCTGATAGAGAATCATCAAAACTTAGCCGAAAAACTGTCTCGAGATAAAAGTTGCCATACGAGTGGAATATCAAAGTTTCCTCATGATGCATCAAAACTTCCACCAAAATCTAAGTGTTCGTTGGATCAGCTTTCAATAATAAACTACCAAAATGAACTCTCCCCCGGCCCAGCTCTTTATGACCAAGAAGCTCGCTAACCCGGCCTAAATAGATCAGGACCCACCTCTTATTCCACAATTCATTTTGTGTTGTAGGGTGTAATGCCGCGGAATCGACTTCACCAAAGTCCTTGTAACGGGGATTCACCGATGACTCCCAACCAATTAAGGTTTAGGGCACCAAGCCATGAGGATCTTTCGACCACAAACTTTTAAGGTTTCACCCCGGACTCCGAATGATTTCGAGACTCCAGCACCTACAACACTTCGCTCCACCCCATCCACCCGTGCTTGAACACTAAGTTAGTGGCTCCAAGCCAGTTAGTTTTAGGGCACCGAACTTTAAAGGCTTCGCCATAACCTCGAGCCGTGCTTGGGTTTCAAGCGAATTTACGATTATTTTTCTTTTTCTTCTTGCCACTTTCCCTTTTTCTTTTGGAGAACCACATTTGGCCTTCTTTTCATGGGGGTCCTTAACCTATTAAAGCAGTCAACGAAACTAGGATAGGATTTGCAAAGTTAAGAAGGTTGCGCAAATTTTAAGCCTATCATTGGAACCTAATGTGCTCGGTGTGTGATTAGCTAGAGGTGGAAGGAAAAGGTTAAAAGCAACACGAATTCAGCTAATCATCCACTCAATTAGGCATGGAACCAATCTAACAACAACAGAATTGGGTAAAGTTTAAATTCTTCAAGCTGAGGTTAATTATTAAATGGCGAAAAAATAATAATAATAATGCTGTAAATGGGTGAAAAATGAAAATTGTAAATGATGTTGTATAGTTTGTATGATAAAACAAAAGTGACTATATTTTTCAACTAAAAGCTTTATAGTAGCTTGACAAAACCACCCACTGCTAACTATTGCCTACTACCTACTACCACTTTTGCAAAATAGATTAAAAGACAATACAAGTAATATAAATATCACTTCCTTTGCTAACTCCCCCAACGAAAAATCACATTGTCCTCAGTAGAGTGGGTGGAAAGTTAGCGAAGGAAGTGTAACCTCGAGGGTGCGGTGATGGTGGGTCATCTCCATCCGAGAGCGAGGGTGAGACGGCCATTTGCAAGAATTTGGAAGTGAATCTTGCTGCGTGGCGCAAGTAAGTCTAGGGATGTCACTAGGTGGGCAATCATAGGCTCTGTAGAAAGTCTCGGAGTGAGTAGTGCGAGCATGAGCGAAGTGGGATCGGCGATAGTCGGGTGACCACTGTATCTGAGAAGAATAATGGCTGATTACGGGATGAGAGCGGTCTGATGCGTGCCATCCGTACCGACTAAGGATGCACAGTATTTGCAAATGAAGCAGAAGTGGTTGAAAATGTACAGACCGCATCCATGATAGCTAGAAAGTCCAGGGTGATATGGGGATATCTTTGCGGTGCGGTAAAGGATGAACCCGGCAAGGTCGGCGGGAGATGGGAGCCTTTGGAGCGGCGAGGTGGCGGCGGCTGGATGAAGTAGGATCACGTAGGCGAGGGCCGTCGGTACCGGAATCGGTGAATCCGGCGGAACCCCCGACCGGCACAGCCCTAGGATGGGTACGCTCATTTGGGGGCTGGTTCTCGGCTGATCGTCCTCCAACAAACTTGGAGGCCAAGAAGATGAAAATAAGCGGGGCACACTCAGGTAACCGATCCGAGTCATGACAACATCACCAAATCTGCCGACTCGTCCAGGTGGCTCGACCGGGGGGAACAGAGATGCTTAAGGACACTGGCATAGATCACCGAGGCTTGAGATGGACTCAACTCGTTGCAAAGCCCTTGCGATGGACCTTGTCCTCGAAATGGAACAAGGAAGTCATGATCAGCTCTGCAGGGCTGAACCAAAATCCCTCAGAAACCAGGTATAAAGCCTCGAGAATGGCTCCTCTCCTCTAGAAGGTGTTTGCTGAAACAGTTACACCGCAAAATATGATCGGCGAGGAGCATGCTCGTGGAAGCCACACCAATAGGATGCACTTACCATATGTCCCGGTATTGAAGAATCGAATCCATCTCCCCGAGGCAAGGAACGTGGCCACCGCCTATAAATCGTGCGCGAGCAAACAGGCCGAGGCTCAATCCCGCACAATACGGAAGTGAATCGCTATGTTACGCCCCGATCGCGGTGATAAAATTCGATGACCACCCAGGGGTAAAAATACTACCTCGGGGTAGTAAACGGCTCCAAGGAGTACCGGTGAACTAGCCGCATAGAGTCTTTGAGTTCCGGGTCAACGGCCAATGCCGGGAGATCGTAGTATAACTCTGAATGGATCTCCCGGTCTTAATTCAATTCCCTGAATCTGGATCACACACAACAGCTGCCCTGTCCAGGAGATAACTAGTGGAGAGGTCGCCCATGGCCCGGGAAGAGGTGGTGACTATCGGGGGGGCTCTGGGCCCAGAGCGAGGACTCCCGGGGCCGATGTCCGGTCCGCTTGGAAGGCGAGGCCCTTCGAGGAGGCCGAGGGCAGCTGGTGGAGAGGGGGAACAGTGGTCCACCAGATTGTGACCCACTGGCGAGGATCGCACCCTAAGCACCACCGTGGCAAGGGCGCAGGATCGAGCACCTACAACCGCAAAGGCATCTACAATGCAGAGGTGGGGTGCCTAAGAATCTGGGCAGAATAGTCGATCACGCACCTTCGGTCGAAATCGAAGGCCACCCCTAGTGCGAACCATGTTTTGCAGGAGCGGCAGACTGAGGGGAAGGAGGCACGCGCAGGTTAGGGCAACTACACTGAGGAAAGTGACCTAGAAAATGAGAAGCGGGGGGGCCACATGTCCCCTTGTCCATCTCATTCATTTCATCCAAACAATTTATTTCATTCCGATTTCAGTTCTATTTATCTTAAATGGACATTCTTTAACTATTTGACATTTTTCAGAATTTTTCTAAAAATCCCATTTTCAGGGTCCATTCGACGTCCGTCTTCTCGAAATTCGTGAAAAATCCGATTGTTTTGGAATTCAACGAAATTTGCATGAGTGACTAGATTTCGCGAGACGATTCCAACGGTGATGTTCGTTTCGTCATCCGAGATCTAGAAATTTTCCAGAATTTTCCAAAGTGACAAAATTACTGTTTTACCTTTTTTCATAAAAATGTCATTTTTTTTCGAACGAATACAATTTTAACTTATTTTATACCCTAAATATGTTCGAAAACTACTAGGGTATATTTTAGGGTGTTACATTCGGCATTCCATTCAAACTTGACATCTTTTTCTAGGAGCTTATAAAGTGGCTTGGCTATTTTTTAAAAGTCCTGTATGAACCTCCTGTAGAAGCCTGCATGCCCCAAGAATTGCCTCTCATCGTTTCACATTGGCGGAGGGCAATTGGTAGAGACTGGCCCAACTTCGCTCATCCACTTCAATTCCCTTCGTAGTGTGATATGTCCCACCTATTCCTCGTTCACCATGAAATGGCACTTTTTCCCGCCAAAGACTAGGTTCTTCTCAATACATCTATTCGTGATTAGCCTAAATGGATGAGGCATTCACAAAGCTTCCCCATAGACCTCCAGATATCATCCGATGTAAACTTCCATAATGTGTCTCTACCAAATCACCGAAAATGTTGAGCATACATCACGAACGCAAGTGCGTGGCATCAGACAGTCGGCTACATTCTCCTCAGAGGCATGGCGCTAAAGGGGCAGTGAAGGTTGTCTTATCCCGATCATCCGCAAAGAATTTCAACTGAAGTAGCCCTACCAACCATCCAGCAGAAGGGGTGACCTGAAATTCTTTCCAATAGCTGATCCATGAAAGGTAGAGGGAAGTGATCTTTTCTTGTCACCTCATTCAATCTTCTATAGTCAATACATACCCTCTAGCCTATAATAAGGCGGGTGGGCATTTCCTCTCCTGCATTATGCACTATGGTTACCCCTGATTTCTTGGGCACAACTCGGGTCGGGCCTTCACCTGGGCAAGCACAGACATGGGTAAACACACGCTTGCAAAGAACTCCGTGACTTCCAATGCGAACCACTTCCCGCATGTGAGGACTTAATCTCCTCCGTGGCCGCCACTGCCTTAACTCTTCTTCTAAATAAATGTGATGGGTGCGCATTGTTGTGCCGATGCCTTTTAACTCCGAAATTTTCCACCCCAAAGCCGCTTGTTCCTCTCGAGGAGGTGCAGCATTGTCTTCCTCGTGGAGCGGTCAATGCTGATGATATTACAACCGACACCGCTGTTTTCTTCCAAAAATGCATATTTTAATTCCACAGGCAGGGGCTTGAAATCCAACTGTTGAGATTCCTTTTCTTCTTCTCCAGCCAATAAAGGTAGAATTTCCACCTTCTTTCTCCAGCACCCGTGCACCAAGCTCATGATTGGGGTCCCGTTGTTTACAAGGCACTCACAACCTGTGGTTAGCACATCTCACTTCACGCCATTAGCTTCGTTCTTCAAGAATCAGATTCATTACGCAGTACTTCTTCACAAATATCCTCCACTGTTGCATATGCTTTTTTTACTCAAATGGAAGATATCGAGTTCCAAAGTCATGTTCCCAAAGGTGAGCTGTATAACCCCATTTCGCAATTTATAATGACATCTCGAAGTAGCCAAGAATGGCCTTCCCAATATGACGGGTACATGGTCAGCCCCCACCTAACAAGCCCCAGGTCAAGTACGACAAAATCCACCGGATAGTAGAATTTGTCCACTTGTGGCTAGAACATCCTCAATGGTCCTTTGGGCATTTTAATGTGACCCATAGGATAGAGAGACAAGCAGGATGGAAGTGGGCTTAAGTTCTCCCAAACCAAGCTGTTTGTACATGGAATATGGCAGTAGGTTCACACTAGCTCCCAAGTCTAGTAGTGCTTTTTCTACACAAGTGTTGTAACACCCCAAAATATACCCTAGCAGTTTTCGAACATGTTTAGGGTATAAAATAAGTTAAAATTGTATTCGTTCGAAAAAAAAATGACATTTTTATGAAAAATGGGAAAACGGTAATTTTGTCGCTTTAAAAAATTTTGGAAAATTTCTAGAACTCAAATGACAAAACGGACATTACCATTGGAATTGTCTCGCGAAATCTAGTCACCCATGTGAATTTCATTGAATTCCGAAATAGTCGATTTTCAATGCACTTCGAGAAGACGGCGCCGAGCGACTCGAAAACTGGGATTTTTAGAAAAACTCAAAATGTCAAATAGTCAAAGAATGTCCATTTAAGATAAATAGAATCAAAACCTGAATTTAAATAAACTGCTTCGATACCGAAACGGAAAAGATGGAAATTGGGAATATTAGTGGGTCCCACCTTAAATTTGAAATATAAAAAGAAAAATGAAATACAAGAAATGAAAAAGAAAAGAACAAACGTGAGAGAGTTTATTTTATTTTAATTTTTATAAACTTCTCTCTTTGATTTACGGAGTTTCGACCGTCAGAATTCATCGGGCCAAGAACGAAAGTTCATCTACTCGACGAGGGCTACGCGTGAGAACCAAAAACACGGGATTTCGCCGAGATTTCAAGTAAAAGTTCGGAAAATCCTATGTTTTGGTTTTTCTCAGATCTACTGAGTTCGACCTGGCCGAATTTGTCAGACCAAGAGTTAAAGTTGCTCTACGCAATGAGAGCTACACGTGGGTACTGAAATCACGGGATTTCGCTAAGGTTTGGATTTTCACATGAATAGTACTATGAATAGTGAATACGTAGATGAATAGTGAATACGTAAATGAATAGTGCTATGAATAGTGAATACGTAAAGGAATAGATGTATACATGATAGAAATACATGAGAGACATGTATAGATACATATATGATAAAAATATAGGAAGTATAACGCAAATGATATGAATATATGAATACATGAATGAATAGATGCACAAATGATAGGAAAACAGTTACATGTATGGAAAGTATAGAATTAGTATGAGATTGTAGGATGGTTTTATGCCGTGTTTTTGGCATGTTTGGTACTCGTTCGTGGTATGTTTTGTATTCTCAATTGGGAGGATATTGTCGCCTGACAAGGGTCGTTCGGGATGGTTTCTCGGGTCGAAAATCGGCGTGTACCGAGCTGCTGGCGAGCTCGCACTCCGGGAGTAAAGCCACTCGCTGCGGGTCAGTAATCCTGGGTACGCTATTGTGTGGATTCCACGCTATAGCGTAGCCCCTGCACAATGTCAACCCTCCAACTTTGGACGACTATAACTTCTTCGTCTAAACTCCGTTCGTGTTTCGACTCTATAAAAGCCCTTGAGTCTTAACTATCCATATATAGCTTGATACAATATTGAGCTTATAATAAGTCCAAAAATGACAAAATAAAGTGGTTGCTGCTGCTACTACATGTGCTGCAAGTTGCTGATTTTCTTCATGGCTTGCAATGTGCATAACTCCTTCAAGAAATTGCTGGGTGTTCTCGACTCTATGGAAAGCTTCATTGAGTCTAGAATCTAACCATATGCTATTTAATGGCATTCGTATCCACATCTGAACATTTGATTGTTAAAAATTAAGTGTACTAATAGCTTGGTTAAAGTCAATTGGAATACATGATAAGAAAAGAGATAGATATAACCAAGAAATAGCAAAATACGTAGATTTGATATGGAGAGGAGTATAGAAGAAAAGAATAAAATGATAAGCTCAGAGAACACGTATAATTGTATGACTGCCTAAGATCGGATATTGAATGACAAGACATATATGATCGCTAAGCTCGACACTCCCGCTAAGGCTACAAGACTTCGCACGCGGCGTGCGCACGCTCCGACGGCGTTTCCAAGACTCCCGCCAGTGCCGCGACACTCAGCACCGCGGTGCACGCCTAACCCGCGCTTCGCACTCCCGCTGCGCAACGACACTCGCTACGTGAGCACACGATCTGCTCAAGACGCACCACACCTTCTCTGCTCTTAGCGCATCGTATGTCCATCTCATTCATGGTTTCCTGCCTAGGTAAACAACTATAGATATGTATATAAAAGTACATGAATAAGACCCCAAGATGCTTAGCATACTTCCGATCGCACTGGTAACTGGGTATCATACGCCCGATTTGTAGAACAAAGTCATAAACATGTAAAGTTAAGGAGACGAATCGATACCTTCGACATGAATATGTATAAGTCCGGTCATGACTCTATATAAACCTATAAATCTATTTGTTTTTTGATATGTTCTGAATCTGTATGAACTCAATATATGTATTTGATGTGATCTGTACCTATTACGGACTAATGTCCGTATCTGCATAAGTCTAATCTGACCTTGTATGGATTTGATATAATTTTGATATGTTCCGACTTATAGTATCTACGGGTACCTTTGTATAAGAATAAGTTCCGGAATACAAGAATAAGATCCGAAATACAAGCATAAGCTCCGTAATACAAGTATAAGATCCGAAATACAAGAAATCCGAAATACAAGCATAAGCTCCGTAATACAAGTATAAGATCCGAAATACAAGAAATCTGAATATATAAGCATAAGCTCTGTAATACAAGTAGAAGATCCGTAATACAAGTAGAAGATCCGTAATACAAGTATAAGATCCGTAATACAAGTATAAGATCCGAAATACAAGAATAATCTCTGTAATATAAGTATAAGATCCGTAAGACAAGTATATGCTCCGTAATAGAAGTATAAGATCCGGGCATAAGTATAAGTTCATAGTGACCTACTTCTGCACCAAGAAGGCTCCAAGCTCAGAATTCCTACGAGAGATCTCGATAAGTATTAGTCCGATTAAGTTCAAGTATATATCCTTTGGGAGATAAGAGCAATATGTGTCCTACGGAGATTGAAATAAGAATAAGTCTCGCTATAAGTGTAAGTTCCGAAAGTAATTATGAGATTGCTATATAAGTATAAGTTCGCATCAGATACGATCTGAACAAGCATATGTTGGTTACAAGGATAATTATGTATGTAAATGTGTTATATGTTTATTATGATTCAAGATAAAATGCATGTGTGTACCAAGATAAGTTATAAGATACGCTTCCACTAAGCCGTAAAGCTTAGGGCACTGGGTTTTTAATTCGTGGTAAATACAAAGGAAGATCTCAAGGAGATTCCGCATACACCAAAGACACCCAGTAGGGGTTCATCACAAGATGTCCCGCGCTCCGATTTGTAAATGTAAAAGTACGCTTGTATATGTAAACGGGACCCGCATATGTGTATAGATTTTTGATGGACACCACTCCAAAGGTAGTTCTTCAGATATGTAAATGATTTTTGTTATTACGTAAATTGTTTGTATACCCACAGTACAAGTTCAAATTGAGAAAAAAAAACAGTAAAGAGTCTTAGTATATAGTCTCGCTACCAATCCGCTCGATCCCCATTCGGCCTGGACCGAATCGTGTGACAAGTGCCTCCGAGTATTAACCGAGATGGCAGACACCCGATCTTTGTACTTTACCGGTCTTGCACTCAATGATGGCACCGGGATTTGCCTCGCTTAAGAAGACCTTCTTATTGACATTAAAACCTCTCTTCACTGTGCATAGGTCCTTTAAAAATTTAGCATAAGTGGGGACTTGTTTATCATGTCAAGCGTAGGGATGTTTGACCTTCACTTTGCCTCAAAGACTTCTAATATTTCTATCTGATTGATGGCCTTTTTCTTGTTTCTCAGTGCTTGTGGGATAGGAGGGGGTGTACTCTTATTCATTGTCTCCCCTTTTGGCGCCTCATCCTCTAGTTCAGGTTCAACTACTTTAGGGTCTTCCACTGCTGGTTTGGGGGCGGATGGTTTGACTTCTCTACCACTCCTCAAAGTGACCACTGCTTTTACTTCATCATTTATGGGGTTTGGGTCACTAGAAGAGCTCAACTCATGCATTCCCCTTGGATTGGGCTATGTCTAAGAAGGCCGAAATTTTTCTAACACCTCACAATGGGTTTGTTAGCCTTGAAATTGAATACCGCAGTTGTCGTGATTGGGGAGAGAGAGATCTCGCATCGTAGGTTATCTATCTTTTTTATTGAGTGTGCATTCCACTCAAGGCCAATTTTCTCTGATTAGCCCGAGCATTCACCGCCTCTGCTCTTCCACAAATTACCCACTACTTTGCTTAAGTTCATGATGGCTTGTTCCACAGGAATGAGGATCGAGTTGTCAGTCGCCGAGAGGTGGAACTGCAAGATGCCGGGCCACGATCGGCACTCGTGGTTTCGATACTATGGAGGTTTAGGCTTCCAGAAAGGTCGATGATTCCTCCAAATTGATTATAGGTGCTACCATATGGAGCATTTGTTGATGGTTTATTTTGGCCCACAACATTTGCATGCTCCATCATCAAAATCCCACTTAAGGGGCTATCGGACAGTTCCTTTTTTGATGACTAGTGGATCGCGCTTAAAACAGGTCGAGGGCACAGTGTTTCAAATATCAGCCTCGAACCGCATGCTGATTTCTCATTTCAAGCTCTTCCAATCGTCGAGTCAACGTGGACAGCATTGCTTTCATCTCCATATCGTCAAAGAGAGCATAAATGCCTCCCCTTTGATTGGTTGTAGGCCTCACTTTCTCAGCTTCCCTCGGGTTTGGTTCATCCCATGCTTTGGAGGTCTCGGCTACATAATTGAGGAACTGATAAATTATCCTCGATTTTTACTCAGGAAGTCTCCTCCACACATAGTTTCCAACAACTGCTTCATGGAAGGAGACATTCCATCATAAAAATGATTGACTAGCATCCAAGTATCAAAGCCATGGTGAGGGCAGGCACTGATGGTCTCCATATATCTCTCCCAGCACTGGTATAACTTCTCATTATCATGGGCCGCAAATGTATAAATCTGCCTCTTCAAGTTATTGGTCCTGTGTGCACTGAAGAATTTCTTCAAAAATTCTGCCTGCAGTTCTGCCCAATTCCTGATAGTTCTTGGCCTTAGAGAATTAAGCCAAATCTTTTCCTTGTCTTTGAGGGTTAAAGGAAAGGCTTTCAACTTCAGCATCTCCATATCGGTTGCACCCTCCTTGAAAGTCGTGCAAACTTCCTCAAAATCCCGGATGTGTGTGTATGGATTTTCATTTTCCATACCATGAAAAGTCGGGAGCAGGGGCACCAGATAAGGCCTCACTGCCACATCCTCAGCAGGGGGGATAATGCATGAGGGTGCACTCACCCTTGGTGGGTGAATGTGATCCTCATCGGACCAGAGGCATATTTTGGGATCCCTTTGAAACCCCCATTGCCTACCGTTCTCGAGCTGGGGCTCCATCTGTTCAATGTTTAAGCTCACTTCACAACCCCGCTTCCCGTAGGGACACTCAAGCTTTCTAACTGCATGTAGTGTTCCTATCCCAGGATTGCATAAAGTCCTATGAAAACAGCACAAGACAAAGCACAAAACAAACACAGGGCTACCTAGAAATGTTTTGTTAGTTAGAAATAAAAATAGAAATTGTATATTGACAACATAAATTTGAATCTATCTAACAGTGAACTGTTAGGGGTAATTAATAGTAAAGTCAAAAAGGTTGAATATTCACCAACGCTTATGATGTGGATCACAAGTTCAACAATTCGTCAAATGTACTTAGGCACCATCCCAGGCAACGACGCCATTTTGATTCTGCGGCTACAAGAGGGCTATAGAAATCAAATAAAATTTTCAGGTCCTTAGGTTTTCTAAATGCCAGAGCTAGAAGCTACCGCAGATAAGCGGTCTAGGGCCGAACACGTGGATGGGTTTTCGTGTAAATGATTTGTAGTTGGCTCAAAATGGTGAATCTCTACTGATTAAGGGTTTTTGCAAAAAAAAACGTGAAGTCAAGGTAAATTGAAGCAATGTGAAGTAAAATGGAGTAAACTATGAAAGAACTCCTTGAAGTCTTGGGCTACTAGGGTCAGGGTTGAAAGTGGTATACAGAGGTCCTCGGGTTTATTTGTCGGGGTATGATGATATATGTCATTTCCCGAACTCCGGTCTCGCATTTAACTTAAAACTAACCCTCAAGACATTTTCTTGATAGAAAGCATTTACTAAACATTTATGTTCCTTAAGTGAGAATCCAACACCTTGACCCACCCTATAGAGGCTTGTACATCACAACTAATGGATGTCAGTGATCTAATAGTAAGCATCCACTGAATCCTAAAAGATTGCCAAGTATTAGCCTATGAGGATGCCTCTAAGGGCTTTTAAACCTAAAGTTAAAAGACAGGAACATGAATGACCATAAATGCTTGCATTAAAAACAGGGAGAACCTCACAAGATACCCTACGTCCCAAGCCTAGTAGCCCTCCTCTTCAAGGATGAGGGGGTTTAGCCAAGCATTCCTTGAGTTTTCATTCTCAAGGGAGTGTTTGGTTGCTGAGAAAGTGAGAGAAAAGGAGAGAAAGAGAGAGAGACCGCGGAGCGTAAAAACATATCACCCGTGTTTTATTCTATCCCGTGGTAAGTTAGGTCAATAGTGTACAAAATGGCTATATATAGACTTGCAATGAAGTGAAAAACCAAAATACCCATGCTAACAAAAGATACATCAAGGGTAAAAAGGAAAATAAGCGAAACGGAGTCGTTCTGGGCTGAAAATAGGAAGCAGGGAAGTTCACGCAAATAGGTAGTGGCCCCGCGCGATGAGGAAAATTCCCGCAAAGGCGCCGAAATTCTTCAAGACATACGCAAAAATTTCGCACAGTGCGCTAAATTTTCCTGCTTCCTGCACTTCAGGCCTTCTGCACTTCTAACTTTCTGCACTTCAAGCTTTTCTGCACTAGATTCTTTTGGATTTGAAGGAGATTAACCCGAATCCTTTATGCTAGGACTGATTCTACAAAAAAAATGGTATCAAGAGCCAGCTAAAACTACAAAAATAGCCACAAAAAGTGATCAGAAGTATAAAAGGGACCTTAACGTGACAATTGGGTTAATTTGAATGATTAGTACACAAAAAGCACTCAAATCCTATAATAACTAGGATTCAAAATAGCACTTTTTGGGCACTAATCAGGCACCTATGACGAGA
Organism: Tetrastigma voinierianum; assembly: GCA_016808115.1. Lineage (NCBI taxonomy): Eukaryota > Viridiplantae > Streptophyta > Magnoliopsida > Vitales > Vitaceae > Tetrastigma > Tetrastigma voinierianum. The sequence goes on along the minus strand of JAEQBH010002465.1, from coordinate 156,156 downwards.
TTGACCCGGAAGGAGGTCAAGTTTGATTGGGATGACCGATGCGAGGAGGCATTCCAGGAGTTGAAAAGGAGGCTTACTACTACTCCTATCTTGATAGTCCCAGACAAAGGGATGTGGGTACACAAAGGTATCATGGATGCCTCGAGGGCCTGAATGGGATGTGCTTTGATGCAAATCGGGAGGGTGAGCTTATGGTCTCGCGCCTGAATAATCATGAGCAGAATTACCCCACACACGATATGGAGTTGGCAGCCGTAGTCTTCGCCTTGAAGATTTGGCGCCACTATTTATATGGCGAGCAATTCGAGATGTACTCAAACCATAAAAGTCTGAAGTATATTTTCACGTAGTGGGACCTCAATATGAGGCAACGCAAATGGATGGAGTTCCTAGAGGATTATGACTTCACTTTGCATTACCATCCTAGTAAGGCAAATGTGGTGGCTGATGCACTTAGTCAGAAGTCACGGGAGCATCGAGCAAGATAGCTTCCCTGGGAGTGGCAGATGCTCGAGACTGTGGGATGGGCACATAAAGATCAAGGAAAGTGTGCTCAAGGTACGTTAGGATTTTAGTGGCTGCTAACTGCCTTCTATTGAGCATGTTGATTGAGTCTTGCGCAAGGTGACGAGATATTGCCCATCAGTGACCCGCACAACAAGTACAGTGACAGGCCAGACCACCCACGTGATGGTAGTCTTCGATATAGAGGAGGGGTAGTTGTTCCCGCCAACCGACGGAGAGGAGATTCTCGTGGAGTTTCATCGCTTCCTCGATTTGTCGCGGCATCCGTGGCACCGAAATGTACCAGATCTTCATCGCGGCACTACCGGAGCGAGATGAAGACACGTAGGGACTTTGTTCGACGATATCTCACGCAGGTCGCTAGGCCGGGCACCAAAAGCCGCTACAGGCTACTTCAGCCACTGGAGGTGGCTGAGTGGAAGTGGGAGCACGCCATGACGATTTTGAAACCCACTCGCCATGGACACCAGGACAGGATTGCAGATGGTGATAGGTGGACCTGGGCCATGAAGTCAAGACATTTTCTAGCCGTGCGATGACCTTCACATCGAGATTCCGCGATTGTACATTCGAGAGATAGTCCCATTACATGGAGTACCAAAGATCCATAGTGGCCGATAGGAGACTGAGGTTTACTTTACGCACTTTTGAAAAAGCTCAAAGGTCAGCAATACCTACCGACCATAAGTACAGCCTTCCACCCACGTACAAATGGTCAACCGTGAGAGGACCATACAGTAGTTAGAGGACATGCCGCGAGCATGCATCCCTGGATCATATGGGTAGCCGGAAGAGCATTTGCCCTTATCGAATTCGCCTATAACAACAGCTATCGCTAGCATACGATGGCGGTCATATGAGGCATTGTACTGAGGCTACGCAGATCACCTGATATGTTGGACCGAGGTGGGAGAGCTCCACCGGTCCTCATATGATTAGAGATACCTCCGAGAAGGTGAGCTTGATATGACAGCGTCTTCTCAGCCATTCGAGCCTAAGAGCTTATGCTGATGTACGACGCCGACCCTGTGAGTTCGAGGTCGAGATCACGCCTTCTCAAGGTGACGCCAAGAGGAGCGGCCGCCCTGCGCTGAAGCTATCGCCGAGGTTTATTGGGCCCTTCGAGATACTCGAGAGGGTAGGCACTATAGCGTACCGAATTACTTTACCGCCCAGCATGTCAGGTGTCCATGAGGTATTCCACGTCTCCATGCTCCGGATGTAACACCCCGTCCCGAGAGAGTGTACAGTGCATGAAACTGTAGGGGTGTATAAGAGTACCAAGTGTCACATTGTAGTATTTTGGAGATGAAATTATAAAATGATAATTTGTAAACCCTAATTCAGGGTGGTTAAAACCAAGGGTACAATTGTCATTTAGCAAAAGATTATGAAAAGCAAAATCATTAAGTGTAGAGACGGGGTCATATAGTAGGAATTTCAAAAGTTGGTATTGCATATTAAATAGATGAGGCCAATCGCAATTAAATGAAATGTTAAAATATAGAAATGGGAAAATAAACCAAAATTCATTTGGTCTCCAAAAGGTTGTGGCTTCACCCGCTTTTGAGGAGGAGAGGAGAGAGCCAAGAGGAGGAAGAGAAGGAAGAAGAAGGAGGAGGAGGAGTCCAAAGATCAAGGTATGTTGTCTTAGAATCAAATACATTTTGGATTCCTAGAGCTTTTGGTATGAATTCCAATGGAGATTAGAGATCCTTTGGTCTAGGTTTTGTGTAAAGCTCACATGAACCTTTGAATTGTAGTTGCAAAGAGGGCAACCCACTGGTGCATGGAAGCATGGAATGTCACAACATGTATTCAAAGAATTGCGGACCCAAGGAGGCTCTCAAGACGCCACCCGAAGCCTAGATTTATGTCCAGCAAAAACAATCCATGTCGAGCTAACATTAACTGCAAACGCTGAGGTACATAATCAGTTTGCACAGATCAGCGGCAGCAAAAGTGGCAAAAAGAAGCAACTGGGCAATTTTGGAAGGTGTACCGCACATGTGAATAGGGTGTACCGGCACAATCCCACCGTAGTCAAAGTGTACCTGGTGACATGTCTGTGTACCGCACACCCCATTCCGCTTCCTATTTCGACCGGGGCCAGATTTTTAGCCATAACTTACTCATTTCTTATCCGATTTGAGTGATTCAAGTGGCTACTTAAACTAGACTTCAAGGAGAACCAAATCTAAAGAAATAGGCATCATCAAATTCTGATCCTAAGTGGCCTAAATTCACTCAAAGTGGGGCCATGTACAAGCTAAATTCTGGTTCCAGCTTTGGACATAGAGTAGTCCGGGTTGTTTCGGACGTAACTTGAGTTTCGGTGCTCCGAATTGGGTGATTCCAGTTGGAATAGAACCCTTAGCACCTTAGCTTTAAAAGAGTACAAAGAGATAGTGACTAAGTATAAGGAGTGTTATGCGATTACATAGGCGATTAAATTGTCGCCAGATTCTATTGAAAGTGTGTAGGCTAAAAGCAAAGGCGGGAAAAGTGTGGAACTGTGCTCAAATTAGCAAGCAAAAAGGTGAGTGTTCTAAACTCATTTTCCAAATACTAGTGTATTATTATTATTATAAACTGTTTTACACTGGTGTTTAATGGTTTTGAATTGTTAAACCATGTTTAAAGCAATGAGTTTAGAAAGCAAGTAATGGTTCGGATGCATCCAATCATACTCTTAGTTGAAAAGCAACAAGCTTTGTTTTTAAGCCAGCAATTGAAAAGCAAACAAATGGTTTGATTTAAACCATAATTGAAAAGTAAGCAAATGGTTTCGATTAAAACCATAATTGAAAAGTAAGCAAATGGTTTTGAATAATTAAACCATTTTTCAAGCAAGCAAGTAAGCAAATGGTTTTGAAAAATTAAACCATTTTCCAAGTAAGCAAGCAAGCAAATGGTTTTAAATTGTAAAACCATTTTTCAAGAGCAAGCAAGCAAAGAAAATTTGCGAAAACAGGCCTTACGTGCTAGCTAGACTTCTGGTGACACGTGACCGAACAGGAGCTCTAACTAAATTATGGTGATGGCGACTGAGGTCAATTCCACCATATTCACCGGAAAAAGGTGATGCGACAAAGGTCCTTCCACCGGCACGGTCAATGCACAGGTTCCCGTGTTCACTAGGGTACAATAAGCAAAAATAGGCTTCCAATGGTTGATGTTTTATAAGCATAATATATGCTTTGGAAATCAACTATTGTTCCTTGCCGCCGTGCTGAGAGTTTTAAAGCAAAACGGTTGAGCCCAGTTCCGTGCTTAGATTTCCAAACGATTGGTCGAAATAAGCCCCGTGAGATTTTCACAAAACAGCTTGAGCCTGTGTCCCGCTTTATTTTCTTCAAAGCATGCGGTTGAGCCCAGTTCTGTTTTACTTAAAAAAGTTTTGAGAAACTTTTAAAGCAAAGGTTTGTGAAAGGTTTTAAGAAACTTTTCAAGCAAGATAAAGAAAGCAAGCAAGAAAAATTATGAGAAGTTTTATAAACTTCTAAGCAAGCAAGAAATAAGAGTTTTACAAGCTTTTTAAGAAAAGCAAAACAAAGCTCAAGCAAGTATTAAAAGTTTTATAAACTTTTAAAAGCAAGTAAGTATAAAAGAAAGCAAAGAAAAGTTTTAGAAACTTTCAAGCAAGCAGTTAAAGTAAAGCTTCCGAAAATATTGTAAAAGAAAGTTTTACAGCTTTTGAGGTTTTCCTAAAGCAAAACCTTTATAAAAGTATACACTCACCGAGCTCGCGTTAGCTCATTAGTTTCGTGGTTTTAAAACTATTTTCCAGTAATGTGTACGCAAGTGCACTTGAAAGACAATAGATTGTCTTGACATCGTATAGTGTTGTGTATTAATATATTTGTAAGAACATACTTTGAATATGTATACTGAACATATGTATGTACATAGTATAGTTAGCTGTGAGAATGTCAGTATGTCACGCCATATTCCGATTTAGAGTAGATCGATGATAAGCCAGATCTGGAATTGTTCATGGGCACCGGGCCATGTCTGCTCACGCTAAGATTTCCCCCATTCAAATCCTAAGTTGTAAAAAAATAAAAGAAAAATTTTATAGGAGGTTTTAGCAAGCAATACGGTCGTCTTCACAGAATTTCTAGTCGTTGGGAGGTAATCTACCGGATTTTAGGAGGCTCGCACGCCCGCCGCCTGGTTGGGGGTGGGGTGTGTCACCGGAGGTACACTCCAGATCTAGTTCATGTAGTGGATTGGGGAGAGATTAAGGTTGACACAGATGGGACCTACGAGGAGGGACCAGTATGCATTATGGATAGTCGGGATCAGTTTTTACGACGCAAGACCGTGAGGCTAGTGAGGGTGCTATGGCGGCACCGTGGAATGGAGGAGTCAACGTGGGAGTGCGATGACAAGATGCGGGCCACCTATCCGTTCTTGTTTAGGGATGAAGGTACGTGGTTTAGTCATTTAATACTTAAATGACTAATTTACATGCATGGCATAGTGCACGTTTCATATGCATGTGATTTGTTGTGATTGTACGGAATTTCGGGACGAAATACTTTTTAAGGAGGGGAGAATGTAAAACCCGAGAAAATTCTAATTTTCTGAAAAATGGTAAAATGGTAATTTCAGTCAAAATCCAGAATTTTTCTAGATCTCGGATGACGAGAAGGACTTCACCGTTGGAATCATCTCGTGAAATCTAGCTACCACGTTGAATTTCGTCGAATTTTGTTGAATCTCGAGATGTTTAATTTCACGCTTTTCGAGACACGTGTCGTGCCATGACGGGCTTGTGAAAAGACATGGCCGACAAAATACCTACTACATGTACCCATGACATATGTTGCATGATTGCAGAGGATTTATTTAAAACGAATCTACTTAAATTAAGTCATTGCATAGTATCTACAAAGTCAAGACTAAAGAACACAAATGGAATTAATTGAAAAGATTTAAAAATAAGACAAAAAGACCATCATCTTCTCCATTTTGGCAAAAATGGGCAGTGAAGGGGACGAACTAGCTTTTGTGAGAGAGAAAGAAAATTTCTCTAGATTTCCCATTTCGACCGCCGATTCTCTTCGCCAAGAGCCAAAGTTGTTCTACAGCGGCTACGCTGCGGACACCGATTTTGTGGAGTTCTCAAAACCCAAGAGGTAGGATTTTTCCTACTTGGTTTATTCTTTTGGCTAAGAGCCATTTTAATGGACGGGATTTGTCGAGACATGGATGGCGTTGTTTTCATTCCCAAAATCTTGAACCGAGTGAAGAAAATCTCTATCAGGTGGCCGCGGAACAAGGCCGAAGCCTAGGTTCTACTGTTCACGTGATATGTTACGTGATTTTTGTGTTGTAGGATGATTCAAATGAATTGCTTTAATTGTTATTAGCCCATGTGAGGTAATTTTGGTGTTATTGATTGTGAATTGAATAACATGAATTATGTGAATTAATTTTTGTTAATATATACACGTAAAATATATTAGCATGAATTGTTTGAAAATGGCATAATGCATTCCATATACACCAGGGCACCCTAGATGGTAGGTGTGAGTGCATGACATGAAAAAAAATGGAAGAAAAATGAAAATGGTTGTGAAAGGAATTTTAAGGAAGATTTTCCAAAGAATTGCCTTGTAGAGCGTCCAACAAGCTTCATCCTCGAGTAAGTGACCATGACTATTTCCGGAGAATTACCCAAAGAATCTGCCCTCGGAGGGTTGTCCAATATATTTACCGAAACTCGGTAGTAAGTTTTCGAGAACAAAAACCTTTTGTTTTGAAAACTGTATTTTTGCTCGCATTTGGCTTAAGCATGTGTGAAGGAGTCGGTGAGGACTCGAGACATGGGATGGGCATGTAGACATTCAAGTAGGATCATGTATTTTCTTGAGTGTGTTTGGTTGTCATGACATGTGCACTTAGGTGGGGAGTAACCCATGTAGGAGATTATCATTACTAGGCATTACCACCCCTGGCCGAAAGTGATCATTATTTCGTACAGGAGTGTATGGGGATGACGGCGCTCACTAGAGTCGCTGCTGTACAGAGTCAATTGTGGCTTTGACATTTTTTGTAAAACATGTATTAGAACTCCTAACTTTTGATATAGTGTTTTGCTAAGAGTAATGTAATAACTCTTGAACTATTTTTATATAGTTGATGTATTCTTGATGAGTATTGATGTATGGGCCCAAGTGGCCATTTTTACTCATGTATAAGTCTCATAATATAAGACACAAGTATTCCGCAGGTTGACAAGCGTTACATTCATAGTCTGAATTTTTTTTTTGAATTTTTTTGAATTTTTGAATTTTTTTTCAGACTTCCACTCTTCAGAGTTGTGTCCAAGCTCGAATCCCATTGTAAAACCAACTGCCCTACGTTTGAAATATCTAAGCCTAATGCTTGAAGATGAAGAAGAATTATTTCTTCAAATCGTGCCCGGTTCAGTCCGGAATTGTTCAAGCCTGAAACTTGAAGAAGAAGAAAAATAAAGGTAGTTCCATATCCCAGTCGGATATTGTCCGCTTGACTTCACTGGGGCCTCACAAACTTTAAAACGTCAACCAGGGGTAGAGGGAGCCCCACAATATAAGGCGCTTTGGCAACGCCTCGTGTGGCTGAAGGATCTACACAGGATTCACAAACACTCTATCGTGACTGCATGGCCACCAAATAAGGGTAGCTCCATATCCCGCCTGGATATTATCCGCTTGACTCAATAGGCCTCACTTCGCTTTAAACGCGCAACCAGTAGGGAAGCCCTACAATATAAGGTGTCAGATGGAGCCGATGTGAGATCTACAGGTTTCACAACAATATATATATATTTTACAACATTCAATGACTTATAATAAGTTTATGTTTTCTAAGAAAATAATATAAACATAAGATATAATAACGTTTTTTTTTTTAAGAAAAGGTTTTCATTATCGCAATATATCGGAAATCAACAAAGGCAGAATGAAGCTAGGAGATTCATTCTAGTACATAGACGTAGCATGAAACAATGAACTTCCAAGTTAACCTATAAGCTAAAGCATTAGCTTGCTTTCAAATAAAAACCAAAGTTAAGGTATTGTTTTGCTCTAATAAATCCAGACAACTCTTAATGATGGACCCAAATTGATTTAATAATGAAGAACGACTTTGTATAGTGCTGACAATAACATGAGAGTCTGCCCCTATGATGACATTATTGAGTTCTCTTTCCTTGATCCAAGATAGAGCCTCCCTAACCCTAAGAGCTTCAACTTCATGAACTTGGTACATTAGAAAATACATATTGATATCCATATCATAAAATGGAAATTACACGTCTTTCTATCATTTTATTTCCTAATAAAGTGGTTATTCTACATAGAACGGAGTTTTTATTTGTTTTTTATTATTTCGTTGTCATCTTGTTACAACATGTGGTTATGCATCATCTTGGTATGATGTTTTTTTTTTTTCGTGGTCTTGTTGTGACGTTGATTTGTGTATATGTGGTTCAAACAGGCAAAGCATATTCAATCAAAAAGATAAAAAATCAAATCATGATTATCAATATATCATAGAACTGGAGTCATAGGTATCTAGTAACTATAGTATCATCAAATGTGTAGTTTTGAACCGATTTATTATACTATTAATGTGAATATTATTTCATCTTCTATGGTTTTTAGTAAATTTGATATTGTGTTTATCTATGTATTACTAGCTAGTTTGAATCAATAAAACTATTTTTCTTTCAAAAAATTGCATTTCATTGGAAAATGCTAAAGAGAGATAATCCACAGAAAAATGGAAAGAAAAGAGCAAGCTAAGGAAAGAAATATAAATTTTTTTATTTAATTATTCATGAAAATTTTAAAAGAAAAATAATAATTCTAATTTACTTTCCTTAAAAATTAATGAAAAAAAAATAAAAGAAAAAGGAAATGAAAAATTACAGAAATTTTATACTTTTGATATATATATATCAAAATTTTATATTTTTGATATATATATATATATATATATATATATATATATATATATATATATATATATATATATATATATATATATATATATATATATAATCGAGTCATAGGTATCTAGTAACTATAGTATCATCAAATGTGTAGGTTTTGAACCGATTTATTATACTATTATTCTGAATATTATTTCATCTTCTATGGTTTTTAGTAAATTTGATTGTGTTTATCTATGTATTACTAGCTAGTTTGAATCAATAAAACTATTTTTCTTTTCAAAAAAATTGTTGCATTTCATTGGAAAATGCTAAAGAGAGATAATCCACAGAAAAATGGAAAGAAAAGAGCAAGCTAAGGAAAGAAATATAATTTTTTTTATTTGATTATTCATGAAAATTTTAAAAGAAAAATAATAATTCTAATTTACTTTCCTTAAAAATTAATGAAAAAAAATAAAAGAAAAAGGAAATGAAAAATTGCAGTATATATATATATAGTTAAAGGAAAAATATAAAATGGATTTGTTTGTTTACTTTCAAATTCCAATGATGATAAATAAGAAGAAACAAGGTCGGAATGAGGATCATTACCAAAAGTGCCTTACTTTCAACCCAAAGATTAGTTGTTAAAACAAGTGACGACTGTCTTCAATTTCTAAATTAGTTAAAAACTCTAATCGCCCTCCTCTTTTTTTCTCTCATCTTGTTTTCTTGTAGCCTATTTTTATCAAGTAAGGAATGATGATTTTTTAGTCATTCTTAGCCTGAAATCACTCATCTGCATCTTTTTCTTTCATTTTCTTGTTTAATAAAATAGTTATTTCCACGAAGATTTAGATTTTATCTTGCTTTTTTGCGTTGTCGTTGTTTTATCAATGTTTGGTTTGTCGTCGGCTTGTTACGATGTGGTGTTATTCGTCGTCTAGTTGCAACGTTTCATCTGTGTGAGGGCGATTCAGACTGATAAAACAGATTTTGAGACAACGGATTTGATCAGTCTAAGATATCAAATTATGGTCATCGGTATGTTGAATAATTGGAGTGCCAATTTATTATGCTATTAACATGGATATTATTTTATCGTGTATGGTTTTTAACTATTTGTATCTTGAATCTATAAATATATTGTAAGTTTGAATCAATAATATTATTTTTCCTCTATAAAAAAAAACAAGGGATGATTGTGTGTGATGCTCATATTCATATATGAATTCGGCCAACTCTCCAATCGTTAGGTGGAATTGTCTTGTCCTACAAGTTTGGCTGCCCTCTTATTGTATCTTTGCTTATCCAAACCATTGTTAAACCCCTAATGAATCTATGTTTTGATGTAACTCGACTACAAAAAATAATAAAATTAAAATAGAAAGTGAACAAATAAACAAAACGAAGTTCTCGAGTTTTCGATATCATATCAAGTCCCCAAAAACAGTAGCATAAGGTGCTATTTATAAGCACCAATAGAAAACCCTAACAGATAAAACCAAAAAGTATGAATAAATAAATAACTAATAATAATAAAAATCATCATTGAACTTGGGCTTCCTATCTCGTCTAGGCCTAGATATAGGCCTACTCCATGCCCTCATCATTCCCCCCAAGTTGAAAAGAACTCGACTCCGAAGAGTGAGAGGAAAGGTAGCAATCCAACAACGAAGGATCTAAAAGACGAAGATCATCCTCCTATATCCAAGTAGCATCAAAATCAGGACAACCATGCCATTTGACAAGGAAACAACGAAAACCACCATCTCTAGAAGTCACAAACTCATCATCAAGGATAATATCCACCATCTCCTTAAAATACTGTAATGAAGGCACAATGGGTGCACATTTGCTAGGTTCACCTGCAGGCATACTAGAAGGCAAAGTAGAAGGCTCAAAAGTGTCTCGATAAGATAGCAAATCATCTACATTGAAAACAAGGCTAATATCCATGTCATTAGGAAAATCAAGAAGATATGCATTAGATCTTAGGTTACGAATGACATAATAAGGGCCCATGGCTCTTGCATAAAGTTTGATTGAAAACGTTTTTGGAATTCTTTTAAAACAAATACGAACCATGACATATTCATCAACATTAAATTCCTTAGCTCTACAATGCACTTCAGCAACCAGTTTATACTCTTAATTACTTAGAGAAATCTTTCACCTAATCTCAGCATGTAAGTCATGGATGTGTTTTGCAAAATTTTCTACAAGTTCAGACACAAGCATGTAAGGTGGTAAAGGAACAAGATCAATGTGTATGCGGGGTGAGTAGCCATTAACAATTTGAAAATGACTTTTACCAGTTGAACGGTTAACAAAATTGTTATAAGCGAACTCAGTTGTTGATAAAATTAAATCTCAAACACCTTGTTTTACCCCCAACCAAACACTCACATATCACCCAAAACTACGACAACCCTGGCCACCATCGCCTTGAAGATAAAAAGAAGATGAAAATTTCAAAGTAGTGTCAAACAATTTCCAAAGAGTTTTCCAAAAATAGCTGACAAATTTCACATCCCTATCAGGTACAATGGTGGAAGGCAAACCATGCAATTTAGTAAATTCTCTAAAAAATAATTTAGCAACATGTGAAGCATCATTGGTTTTGTTACATGGAATAAAATGTGTCGTCTTAGAAAACCTATCAACAACAACCAAAATAGAATCATGTCCTCTAGCAATCCTAGGTAATCCAAGAACAAAGTCCATACATCCTTCCGAGGTTCATGAGGAATGCTAAGGAGACATAAATCGTTGTTTTGTTTCTACCCTTTAGCTAACCGACATATTCGTATCAGGTAACTATCCTAGCAACATCCTTTTTCAAAGAAGGCCAATAAAATCTATCTTCAACCAATGCAATAGTTTTATCTCTACCAAAATGTCTAGCTAAACCACCTGCATGCAACATACTCATGACGGTTACCGTTACTAACCTCATCATAAAAAACACCAAATTCAGGACATGCTGAATACTCATCTTTCAATCTATTAAACCCAATGACATGAGCACTCATACAATGAAGTGTAACAGTGACTAAGTGCATCAACAGCTTTGTTTTCAATACTAGCACGTGATTAATTACAAAAGAATTCAATTTCTTTTGTGAGTTTAAATATCCTAACGCTTGGTGGTCAGAAAATAACACAAAATCAGTAGGCAACAAATAAAAACTCCAAAAACGAAGACTCTACACTATAGCATAAAACTCTTTATCATATGTAGAATATCGTCTTTTAGCATCATTGAGTTTTTCACTAAAGAGAGTTATAGGGTGACCTTCTTGACTCAAGGCACCACTAATACCTACACTTGATGCATCACAAGCAACCTCAAAAACTTTGGTAAAATCAAGATATCTCAAAACACGTGGCCTCACCATATTGGCCTCGAGATTCTCCGAATATCGGCTAGCAAAGATTAAAATTATCAAAACTCCTTATTTTTTAAACATTCTGTGATATAAGCCATAATAATGTTAAATCCCCTTATAAATCTCCTATAGAAATAAGCTAAACCATGAAAACTATAAGTCTCAATGATAGATTTTGGTTCAGTCCACTCCCTAATAACTCTAACCTTTTCGGGATCACCTGAAATGTCATGTTCAGACACAATAAAGCCTAAGAAAAACACATGTGGTTGCATTAAAGAACACTTCTTAAGGTTAACATAAAGCTTGCCCTCTTGAAGAGTGAGAAAAACCTATCGAAGGTGTTTAAAATGCTCTACTTTGGATTGGCTATAGATCAATCTATCATCAAAGTAGACCACCGTGGAATTTACTAAACGAAAGGTCATAACATGGTCATAACTCTCATGAAAGTACTAGGAGCATTAGACAAACCAAAAGGCATGACTAACCACTCAAACAAAACATGTTGTGTTTTAAATGCAGTTTTCCACTCATCTCCTAGCCTAACACGAATTTGATGATAACAACTACGCAAATCTATCTTAGAGAACCAACTAGAACCAGCTAATAGATCCAACATATCCTCAAGGCGAGGGATAGGAAATCTATATTTGATTGTGATCTTATTGATGGCTCTACTATCCATACACGTTCTCCAAGATCCATCTTTCTTAGGTGTCAACAAAGCTAGCACCGCACAAGGACTAAGGCTATGCCTAACAAATTCTCTCTCTAAAAGTCCTTCTACTTGCCTATTCAACTCCTCTCTCTCTTTAGTATTCATCCTATAATGTGAAAGGTTAGGTAGTTGAGAACTTGGAACTAAATCTATAGCATGTTGGATGTCTCTTAAAGGTGGTAGTTCACTAGGCAACGGTTGACCAATTTTCCGACACAACTACCAGAGGCTATTCAAAGTCCCCGGCAGCAGCGCCAAAAACTTGTTGATCAATTTTCCGACACAGCTACTAAAGGCTATTCAAAGTCCCTGGCAACGGTGCCAAAAACTTGTTGACCAATTTTCATATAGACCAAATCTATTTATTTTTGTTTTATCTCTAAAATACCCAACAATAGTGTTGCCCATAAATTTTATCACTTGTTTTAGGACTCCAATTTCTGCTGCTGGTTTTTCTCTCTTTGAAACATGATAAAAAAAAATGCAGATTGGTCTCAAAAGATAATCGCTACAAGTGCACAGGTCGTACAAGTAATAAAATGGACAATTAAGTCTGAGTTATCGTTCTCACAGAGATCGATAAGAAAATCTATAGATCAACTACCCCTACTACTCAAGGTCCTCACTATTTGAACTTCAAATTTCTAAAGATTGTAATTAAACTAAAACTAAAATGCAGAGACTAAAATAACAAAATGAAAAGAGTAAAATTCCATCAAATAAATTGCACTGTTTAAAATGTAATCCAAACACTAGGAATGGGACTGCTCGATCATAATTTACAAACAGTTCATTGTTTGCTATATTTGTCATGAGTTTGAATCCTGAACCTGTTCAAGAGCAAGGTAGTATAGTTTGGATTTTTCCATACACTATACATTTCACTAATTAGAGAATCATATTCTTTTTTAGGACAAATGGATCTAATCAATTACTTGTAATAATTTGACCCTCTTTAAGATCTGATCGAATTTTTCAATACTTCAATAATTCCTTATATTTATAAATGAAGTCCATTTCGCCCCCTCGTTGTATGCAGTAACACAAGCCTCCTCAAAGTAATTCATATCGCCAACTGCAAGCATGTAATTCTCCCCCGACGAATCTTCTGGTAACATTGAGATCGGCTATTGATTCTGCTTAACCGAGATGACACCTCTAAACATTAAACCGATACATCAACTAAATTAATCCCTTTGCCACCATTAGTAAATTAATGATCTATCGTAGCACCATTCGTGAGAATTAATAGTTCCATAATATTAGCTCCAAATATATTCCTCAAGTAACTACTTTCATACTCTCAAGAATTCCTTCATCTTCTATGTTTGCCTGTAAGGGCCTCTGGAAATTAGAGTAAGATACAGCCCTTTTATGGGTTACAAGCTACTAATATTAAGAACAGTTCACTACACAAACAATACCAATTAAATCAATCCAATTCTCAAAACCCAAAACAATCATTTAAATGCTACAACTCATAACCAAAACACCTAGCCTTCCCGCAGGGTGAGCTTAGCCTTCATGTACCTGAGATATAAATCATCAATGACTAGCCGACGGGCAAATTCTACCAAAACCGCAATCAAACTCGAAGAAATGAGAATTCTAGAAAATTTCTAGAAAACTCGTCTGGCCAAGGAGAGAAAAGAAATTTTAAATATCTACATCTAGTCACATTGCAATTCAAAACTTTATTCCGCTTCTAAGAAAAGGAAAATAAAAGAAACATGGGGCAAGAGTTAAAATATAATAAAATACTAAAAATAAAAATCTAACTGCTAATAGAGCTAGCCTCCCCACGCGCTGCCTCCGCCGTTTCTCCGCCCTCCTCCCTTTCTTTCTACTTCAGTAGTTTGTTATTTATAATCAATAAATGATGTCGGCCAAAATCGGCAAAATGATTGCCTTGCCGTGCCCATTTACACCGCTTTTCTCACATTACTATTCTGGCGTTTGATATAACAGCCTTTATCACGTTATTTAGTTCGGAAAACGCAACATAGCAATAGTCCCGTTATCGTGATGCTCTATCAGGCTTAGTGCCGCGTTCGTTTATGGGCAATGTTATGTCGCACATCTTTCATCATTGCCTTTTTGTCAAGTTTGTCGCAACAAATAAAAATGTCGCAATGCAAAGTCAATCCTTCAGTTTATTTTTTATACGCCGAGTTTCGGTTTTTGCTCTCAATTATGTCGCGCATGTTTTCTTCCACTGTCACTACGATAGTTTTCTGGTTGTCGCATCACATGGTTTCAATGCCTAAAGTGTTAACCTTTTAAATGTTTGTCGTAACATAAAAATCCTTGTTGTGACAAACTCAACATAACTCGACCACAATTGGTCGCGACTAAGTTTGCTGCACACACTTTTCCTTCACATTTTACAGTCAACAAACAATTTCTATGTCGCAACATAGTTTTCAACCTTCTGCTTGGTTTTATGTCCCGACATAAATGCGTTTTATTATTACTTTCACTCTTCGCTTCAAACGCGCCACAAACTCAAATGCCGCGACATACTGCGCTCTTCTTCAGGCTTTTTCAAAATATGTCGCCATTCTTCTTCATCGTTCTTCTGATTTCAATTGCCGTAAATGGCAGAGGTCGTCTTCTTATCACGCGGCAAAACTTTCATTGTGTTCAGCCGAATGCCTCTCTATGATCGTCGTGACAAAAGTTTTTAACGCCGCGCGAAAGTCTAAATCGAACTCCCAAACATTTCTGTTGATATTATCCAACATATAATGTTATGTTGGCGACATACCTTGGATATCTGTCGAAGATCGTTCGCGAACAAACAATAAAAATGCAGTCGGACAAAGTATTTTTTTATTTTCACAAACTCCGGCTTCTACTTTCTGGTTTCATAGAATTTGTTGTTACATAATCCTCCGCCATTTGCTCATTTCCCCTTGTCACGCACAATCTGCTTTGTCACAATAGCCACTTCCCATTTTAGCGCCAAATTTGCTGTTTTTTTCATTTTCTCATTTTTCTGTACCCTTCAAAAACACAAATTGGATGAATATTCCATAATTGGCATTTAAAATCGACATTGCTTCATGGGCCTCACAAAGTGACTTAAAATTAGATGAGTTTGATGGAGTTTTAGACTAGCCGACCTTCATCCAGGCGCCCCATATCCATGAAATCATCTAGCAAATTCTTCACCTTGAAAGAAACATAGACAATCGAAGAATCAAATGGAACTTCTTTTTCCACTAATCTTAGCCGCATTACAGTCGATTCCCTCTCTCAAACTTGCGTTTTAATATACAAATTCGGATTCGGGGAGGTTTAAGATGCCGCGTTGCAAGTACCTTTAAACGAGGTCTGAAATAATGTTTCATTTACCCTTGTACTTAAATGAATAAATGTTTATCTTTTGCCAAAATTGGTAGCATTAAGATCATAAGGTCAAGAATGACTCAAAAGAACATAGAGCGGCGTCCATGGGTAGCACATCAAAATAGTTTGCCATTTATAATCCCCATTTGAATAGAGACTAGACACATTTGAGCAGCAACCCAAAAGTATGGTCATTCACTGCTTCTCTAAAAGGATTTGGATGTAGTTCTGTACCAGGTTTATGAATTTAACAACATCCTTAGAAACCATTCATTGAACTACCCCATCATCCGCAACACATTTCTTATCTACTCTGTGTATGGATTGTGAAAAATACTAGTGCGCTTCGATTATCATTGTATCTAGTTGTGGATAGCACACATCTAACCACACGGCCACACCGCATCATCGTAAAATCTTCATGAAGTCGTCTTCATCCCGATCAATTTGAATCAAAAACGATTTGGTCTTCCCTATCATCCTCGAACTACTTTGTTCCAGCATCCTACTTGGCTAATGCGTTATAGACGGCGAGATACAATATGACCCGCCGGCCCGGTGACGCCCATGACCAGACAATCAATGAATTACTAGCCTTAGACTCAATAGGAAAGCAATAGGAAAAGAGTGACGCAAGCTAGACGATCGGCTCCTAATGTTATTAGGCATGAAATATTCTGGATTTGATGACACGGACTATGACTTGGGCGACACATGTGTGTGCAAAGGAGGGTGCAGTAGACTTCTAAGCTTCTAAGGCTATATGCACCCTCTACTATGTGTGGAGCATGCAATTTAACCATCCTTTGAATGTCAAACCTGAGACCTAAGCCTGGAACAAAACAAGTGTAGACAAAAAATTGATCCTCGGCATGGAACTTGATGGGGTTTGAAATAATAGGCGCGAGGCCGAATCTGGCTGGCTTGGTAAGGGAGTAAAGACGGACCAGTCTTGTGATAGGCCCTTAATGGTATCCCACTAATCGCCCAAGCAGGGCCAACTCACTCACCCTAAAGGCTGGGCGTCGATGGATCAGTCAATGGGGAAAACACCCGATCTCACGAATCGGAAAGTAGGATGTTCCAGGTGTCATGAGTCTCCACCGCTTATTAATCGATTCTGATAAGGTAAGAAAATCTCCCACCTAGTAGGAGGAATATCGTATCTTCTTCCAACAAGGAAAGATATTATTCAATGTCATCATCGACTAGAAATTTATCGATCACCGTGCCAATCTTCGGGTCATCCCGTCTGATTGAAATGCGAGACTTATGCCTGAAACTTCATTCCACTACAGTAGTTGATCTTCTCTTCCAGGAAAGAACTTGCCCAGGCATCGGAGGAGCAGCAGGCGAGCCCACGCCGATCTTTGTTCTTGTTTTTGCGAGAGGAGTCCCGGCGTCCAGTGTGGGCTGGCCCGCCGTCGGCCACGGCGCCAAAGCCCGAGTTACGATTGAAAAAACATCATCGGTTTGGCGTAGTGCGCCAGAACATTTGTTCCTTTACAAATACAAGCCCGACCTCGGCGACTAATGATGTCAACTTCCGGGAACTAAGCGGGAAGCGGCGCCAATCCTCCGAGGATCTGAAGACCAGCGAGCGCGCGTGGACAGCGGAGCTCGGAGGCGGCGTTGAACTATGTAGGCGGCACGGGCGAAGTGGGCGCTCGTCTGACCGGCACTTGCTGAAGGAGTTGGGTAACTTACGAGCAAATCACGATGCGGGGAAGCGCGGCGGGCTTTACGAAAGGACGAAACCACATTGCAGGAAAACGACATCTGCGACCCTCGTCCGGCGGTTAGAGAAGGAGAAACTAGCTACGCCCAGGGAACATGATCCTTACTAACCTGGGAGAGGATCATATGAGAGAAAGTCAATGGGAACAAAGTTAGGGACATCCGACAAAGAAATCATTACATGAAGGTAGCGATAAAGTGAGCTCGATCTACCATGGATGTGCTGGTGCGACAAGCCAGAATCTCCATTCAGTCGAGTCTTGACTTTCCCCTTCCGAGCGAAGTTCATATCTGGTAGATCGAGATGTTCGATGGAACAAAGACCCCATGACCACCTCAATACATTACAAAAATCAAATGAAACTAAGCGGTTCTCAGACCAAATACGATGCAAACGCCAAGCTATCACCTTCAAAAGACCCAGTGATAGCACACGGTTTATGAACTCCGCCGTCTTCCATGCAAGCCCGTTCCACGAACTTTCCATCACATTCATTTCCCCTTTATCGAACAAGGGCGTCAGAGCCAGTTATCACCTTGACCATAAAGCGAGCTCTCGAAAGCTTGAGGTCATATGTTCAAGGTTTGCTGCAGGAAATCGCTAAAGGTGGATATTCTCGACGAGAAGTTATTTATTCTGCTTTCATTGCGGCTGCCCAGTGCCGGTCGAAGATCCCAATGTTGCTCTCGAGGCCCTCAGCAGTGAGTAGAAGTCCTGCATGTAAAAATGATATATCAACGGTGAAGAAGCTCTTGTCGAGCAAAGCTCTCTTCTACTTTTCAGGAAAAGCGGGGTAATGAAAAAATGAAACGAAGCCGAGAGCCAGTAACGAGGACGAATCACGGGAAGAGAAAATAGAGAGCGGTCCCAAATGAGGCGAGAGGAAACTTCCACGGCATGGATAGCGAGGACCACCTCGGCTGGCTGCGTGATGAGTAGCCCTCAGTACACCTCGAACAACCTCGGTGTCGGCGGTCACTACGAGTCTCGACATGAAGGTTCTGAGGTGGCCATCCAGATAGAGCCGGACACGCTAGAGAGGCGACACCAAATGCGTAAGGTTCTGGGATCCTTGGACACGAACAAATGTTTGCATTCATTTAAAGTAGATTGAATACTTGAGTTATTCGACGCAGACATCTCAGCCCCGTCGTGGCCTCGGAAGGCGAGGCCCGAGTCCGACCTGCCGCTCATTATTGACCCAGTTCGACATCGGTAGCCTTTGAAATCCATGTAATCTCAGGAGGTTCCCGGGAGGTAAAGTCCAGACTCAGCTTAGGGAGAGGGCCCATGTGCAGGCATCGGGATCAGGAGAGGCAAGCCCGAGAGAGTATCGAGTATCGAGCCTATGGCTGGATACTGCCTCAGCTACTTTCGGACTTGTGGAAGGTTATGACATCCCCATGACGACAACACCCAATAAAAACCATAGTAGGTAATTAAACGATCCACGGTCCTAAATGGAAATATGAGCTCAAGTAGATATCATCTTCGCATCAGCTTTCGACAAAATGGGCATTGGAAGGGAGAAACTAGAGCCGATCGCTTTACTACGCGAGGTTCTCGAGGGAAAATGCGCCCTTGGGATCGAAGTCACGATTAGTGCTCACTCTGGAGACCCATGCAGTACAACAAGCTGGCAGATTCCCACTCATAGTAGGCGCCCGTCGACCTACAACATGTTCTTGGGTGACCACTCTCTGAAATGCCATAGCAATAGTTCCTAAAACATCACATAGTTATCGAATTTCCAAGCTGCCCAGATGGGTAGGAATGGTCGAAACTAATTCATGAAGCGGGAGATGTTACTCGTATCTTGATGAAGCAAAACCACGATTGAAACAACACCATGAATGAGCTCGACTGTCTGAAGTGAAATTAACCACCCAACTTGCGCCCTCGGAAAATTAGAGCACAAATGCATTTCGGTGGCCGGCCGAACACCTCGATGCACTTGGTCAAGGTTAGCGGAAGACATCAGTGAGCTCTCATCCGTTTTCGACGAACGTAGGTATTCGCACGGAAACGGAAGACATGGGTCAAGTCGGCCAGGCGGTGATCACCCACGGGTTAAGCGTCAAATCTCCTTTAAGTCGGTCAAGCCAAAGAGAAGGAGTTTTGCCGAAAATGGCGATTAATGAAGAGAGTGGTAAACTCCTCCTAGCAAAGAGACCAGAAGTGATCACGGAATGGTTGGCTAGCGATTGTTCCTCATCAAAAAGCAAGCGGCCAGTGGCGGCTTTGCGCCGATTCCTGACATCAGTAGGGGCACACACTTGAGGATGCTTCCACTGCCTCGGACCAGTCATGGTAAACGCCCACGGCCGGTGTGAACTCCTCGGCTTACGCGGACTCCTTCTGAACTGTAGGGATCGAATTATGGACCCAATGACCAAGAGACCTCATTTATCCACTTTGGTCATGGAACCTACATTTATCGAGTAATATACCCTTAATTTCCAAGAAACGAATACTACGGTGGTGAGCAGGGATGTTAAATGACAAATTGGGACATTTATGGAGGTATATATAGACGACATGCTAATGAAATCAATAAAAGCCAAGCTCCACATAACCCATTTAGCAGAGGCTTTCCAGTCTGAGCACAATATGAGATAACCCACTTGAATGCTGAGAGTCAGTCGGGAAGTTCTTAGGTTTATAGTCAACAGCTAGAGATAGAGCCAAACCAGGAAGATAGGATAAAGTGGGTGCTTGATGTGTTGCCTCCATCAAACATTAAAGACATTCAGCGCAGTGGGGAGGAATGGATTCTTGTTGAGCGGCAGTATCCTGGGGGCCGGCGACCAATGCTCGGCCTTTCTTTGGGTTCTAAAAGGCCTTCTAGTGGAATGCATTGCCGGGGAGGCATTCCACTGAGGCCGCTGAAGCTCACGGCTCTCCCCGTTCTGGCATTTAAGCCCCTTGGGAGAACTCCTCCTCTGCAGCGGTTTCAAAGCTTTTACAGCTAGTGCCACCTGGTAGAGACGGGACGGTGCGACAACAGGTCTACTATTGCGACGAGGCTGCGAGGGCATAAAGGGGTACACACAGATGGAAAAGTTGATCAGCATTGAGTAACCCTGTCAAGAGAAAACTCCGACCACTTCCAGCTCATAAAATTGATACGCGTCGGTATCCGATGAAGCAAAATCGCATAAACGCGGAAACCTCGGGAAAGTGATGAAGTGGGGCTATGGTGAGTATGGGTGACATGACCGCAACAGGGACCGCGGTAAAAGAAGCTGATCTTAGTGTTTCATCATAGAGATTCACTCGAGCATAGTCTCTGAGCTGCAATGGCACCCAAACCTCCCCATCTGGGAAATTGTCAGTCGACGGTAGCTAACGCTTGAGGAGCGATGCGGGGCTGATCCTCTCCCAGGACGGGATAGATCTGGAATACGCCCTCATAGTGATTCCAGACCTCGATGCGAGGCGGAATCTTGGGGTTGTCATAGGTTGGACTGACCTGCCACTTCATGGAGCGGATCGGCGGGGAGGTGGCGACTCCCATTGGTAGTAAAACAGATAGAAGACTCTATGGGGCCGGAGGTCTGGCGAGAAGATGATCTTATATCTTAAAAGGAATGAGGCGCTTAGGAAGTTCATACGAGTTCGGTCGAGCATGTACGAGATCGGAGGAACCCAGTGATGCCTTGGCGAGCGCGGCTTGACCCTCACAGAAGACACAGGCGGACTAATGCACCCGGTGAGCACCTTCGGAGCCCTCGGTGCGTCGCAGCAGAGTCTCCCTGACGATGCTCCCGGCCATTTGGATGGACCCTTCAGGATTACTTGGTAGATGGTAAATTGCCCGGCGACCGAAGGAGCGTCGAACTATGGCGAGGATTAGCAGATCAGTTCATCGGGGAACCCTTTATAAGCAATCTCTGTGCCCCATTCCTAGAGTCGTGGGAAGGAGCGCCAGCCATACTCGAGAATGCGCGGGGCATATGTGGCAGCCACGTGAGACTTGGACAGCACGCGGGAGAAAATGCTAAGGCGAGGGGTACTGTTCGGCCCATGTGCTCAAGGCAGCAATTTGGTTTAGAAAATGCAAAGCTTGTCAGGCATGCAGAGATATCTCATCTTCCGATACGGCTGTGTGAGGTCACGAGCCACGGCCTTTTCAACAATGGGGCTAGACATGTGGGACCTCTACCCATTGGAAGGGCGATGAAGACATCATTGACAGATGGTGGATTTCTTTATTGATGGTGGTAGACGTGTGTGATCATAGAATCTGGAAAAGTCGTAACCCAGCAGTTGTGATTTGCAATGTGAAAGTTTATGATCCAAGGGTCCTAGGTATTAAATAATGAAATGGTCGACAATCCACAGGTTCAAGGTTTAACATTTGAGCTCGAGTCAAGAACTTCTACCTAGTCCCAGCTCATCAGCAGTCAGTGGACAAGCGAAAGATCCTTATAAGGACTCTAAGGCAGCAAAACCAAAATTGGAGAGCTAAAAGGAAAATGGGTTGGGTCACCTCCCAGAAAGGTATTATGGGCGTCTGAACTCTGTATGAGTGATGACTCGAAACCAGTTCGCTCGGCCTTTGGCCTTTGGCAGTGGAGCAATCAGTCGGTTCAAATCTCCAAGGATTGAGCTAACAAACATCAAGCGCAGCGAGGAGGATGCCGCTTTGAAACCTGGATCTCCTAAAGAAAACGTGAGCAAGTCTGAAGCATATGGAAAGTATCACGGGAAGAGGCGAATTATTATGACCCGAAAAGGTCAAGCACAGAGTTACAAGCCGGGTGACCTAGTTACGGAAAAACCTGCATGACAAGGAAGGATACATACCATTGGAAGCCAGGACCTAGTGGGGAGGGGCCCTACATCATATCTCGCATAATCGACACCGGAAACTGCACCTATGAGCTCAGAAACGGAAGGAAGAAAAGCCACCTTCCATTCATGGAGCGTTAGACATCTCAAACGGTCTACCGGTAAGACCAGGAGCATTAGTCGTAATAAGATCCACCGTCGTGATTTCAAATAACACTCTAATTCCATTTTTAAGTTGTTTAATGTTATAGTGGACCCAACCAGTAAGATTACAATGGCTGAGGCCACGACTCAGAGGGGCCTAGGTGGAAGAAGCGTAATTCACAGGTATTTCTATTTCCGAGAGACAGGTTGAATCTGAAATTTCATTACATAGAGAGATTCTGACCACCTAGAAATTACAAAATCGCCCTTTTACATCTTAAAAGCTACAATTAAGCAAAAATCGTTATTCACGCCGACCTACCTGCAATCAGAAAAAAACCAAAATCACGAAGGGAAGAGAAAGAGAAGAGAAGTGAAGAGAAAGAGAGAAGAGAGTCAGAAGAGAGGGGAGAGGAGGAGAAGAAGGAAAAAGAAAGAGAGAGTGCAAAAGAAGGGAGAGAGAGGGAGAGGAAGAAGGAAAAGGAAAGGAAGAGAAGAAAAAAAACGGAGCGATGTAAAGTTTTTTCATTCACGCCCCCTCAGGGATCAGGTTCCTAACCACGAGTTCCATCATTGGACATGTAGAGACAGTAAATCGAGGAGGTGGAAAAACACAGCTCCTGCTGGTAGTAGACCATCGACACAGCGTGGCTCGCGATGTTCAGACGGACCCACTAGTTGATGACGAGCCGGAAAGCTGTCATCGCGGGCTCGACTGTGCTGAAAGGGCGAAAGTTAGGAAAGCGCAAGCACACCATCACGGAAATTCGCTATTGCCGGGGGCAGGCAGGAAGTCGCGCAATCCGTTCGATACTCATAAATCCGCGTTGAGCCAGCCTTACGAGGGAAGGGGAAGGCGAAAGAGGTCGGTAGCCACGAACCCGGTAGCTCGGGGAGACAGTGGCGCTCGGTTCTGAACAACGGCTGAAGGCAGTAGCCACGGGCCATGTAGCTGAGCCTAGTAGCTCAGTTGCAAAGCATAACATCTCGAAGGCAGTAGCCATGCGGTCATGTAGATCGGGAGCTGCCGTGGCTCGGTTGCGAGCATAAGCTGCTTTCGAGAGCCAGTAGCCACGAATCCATGTAGCTCGGGAGCCGAGTGCTTCCGGTTCTCAAGGAGGCGAGTAGCCGGGCCATGTAACTCAGAGGCCAGTAAACCGACTGTAGAGCATAACTGCTCAAAGAAGGCCAAGTAGCCATGGAGCCATGTAGCTCCAGAGCCCGGTAAATTTCGCTCTCAAGGCGCCGCAGCCACGTAGCCATAGCTCAAGAGCCCGCAGCTCAGCTTGTAGAGCATGTTTAAGAAGGCTGGCAGCCACGGAGCCATGTAGCTCAGAGCCCAGGCTCACTTGCATAGCATAACCGCTAAGGAATGCCAAGTGGCCACAGCCATGTGTGTCAGATCCCGCAGAGAGTTTCGCCTTTGCAGCATAACCGGCCTCAGCCAAGTGCCAAGTAGCCACTGAGCTATGTAGCTCAAAGAGCCACAGTCGAGCCTGTGGAGCTGGACAGAGCATAACCGCCTCAAGGAGGCCAAGCCGCCCGGAGCTCCAACACAGCCGGGCCCTCAGGAACCTCATCGCGTAGGGGGTCTTAGCACCCCGGAGCCCAGTAGCTCAGCCTGCAGAGCTCAACAACGCAGGAGGGTCTTAGCGCCCAAGCCCCGCAGGCCAGCCCGCTGCAGCTTAACACCAGAGGGTCTTAGGCGCCTGCAGCCCAAGAGGCTCGCCCTCAGGGAGGGAGGATCTTAGCGCCTCAGAGCCCACAGCTCATATCAAGGAACATAACTACTCTGGGGAAGACCTCATGGCTTGAGAACCAAGTGTGCCAAATCGCGAAACAAAGAAAGGAGCGAAGGAATTAATCGATGAATCTTAGTATATCAACAAATAGTCAAAATCAGAAGCAATACAAAAACCTAGGCTCCGCGCCAGGATACGCCAAAAAAAAAAAAAAAAAGTGAGCCCAAACGCCTGACGCCGGCCCCCGGCCAGGAAGCAGGAGTCAGTCAAGCCCCAACAAAGGCGTAAGAACTAGCCCCTGGAGGAACCCAAGGATCGCCAGGCAAGGGAGCACGATCAAGGGCCCTTGAAACACCTTAGTCACATCAACCTCACCCTCAGCTGCATCCTTCAACCTCCCTAACGTAAAGTCGACGCTGAATCTCCCAAGTCCGGAAAGCCCCAGAAGCCTGACGTTGAAAGGCAAGCCACCCGGAAGCCCATTGGGTACAGGCCTCGTCTTTAAGCTCCGCTATCACTTCACCCCTCCGGCTAGCCAAAGCCTCCTACTTTGCAAGGCCCATCCGAAGCCTGCCGAGCTCCTCTATCAGGCATTCCATAGAGTTACCCGCCTAAAGCCTCAAGGCCCGCTCTGTTGGTCGCTATCTTAGCCCACAAAGTCACCCTTGATGGTCCGCAACCCTCTCCGGCCAGCCACAAATTGCCTTTGGGGACCTTCGAAGGCCCTTCCGGCCTCATTTTATCCCTGGCCGCGCCAATCGGCATGCTTCAGTCGACCTATGTCACAAGTTCCTCGCCGGGGCTTCCCTTATCTAAGCTTGAAGACCAGCCCTTTCGGAGGTCAGGGAAGCAACCTTAGCCTTGTAAGACTTCGCCGCCCTGGCGGAGTTGTAAAACCCGAGAAATTCCAATTTCTGGAAAAAGGGTAAAATCGTAATTTCGGTAAAAATTCTTAAATTTATTCTCTAGATCTCGGATGGTGAAACGGATTTCATCGTTGGAATCATTTTGAGAAATCTAGCTACCACGTCGAATTTCATTGAATTCCGAGACAGTCAGAATTTACACGTTTTTCGAGGCATCGAGTTTCGAGTGCCGAAAAATGACTTGAGATGTGACAAAAGTCACATATAAATATGTACAATACTGTTACACATGTTGCATGAGTAGAAAGAATACGATGAAACGATCTGTCGAGATAGTGCCAAATGGTAAAAATCTAGAATATAATAAACCCGCATTTTTTAGAAGTTTAAAGGAAAAAGACAAATAATGAATAGTGTAGTCTTCTTGGATTAAAGGCAAAAAGAGGAAAAACGGCTGGGAGGAAGATGCAGAAACGGAAAATGGTGATTTTCTAGAGAGAGAAGGGCCTCCTTCTCTCTAGATTTTCGGGAGATCCGATTCGGGACAAGAAGGAAAGATGCTCTACGAAGAGGCATTTCACGCGCGTTCCGATTTTAAGGAGTTTCGGCCAAACCCGTGGAGGTGCCGGGTTTTATCCTACTTGGGTTTACACCTTATTTAAGTGTTTTATAATGTTTCGTTGATTGAGGCCCCGAACGAGTCAAGCGCTGGACGTCCCAAAACTTGGGACCGAATTGTTTGAATTTATTGAGCTCTAATATGTGCAAATTCAAATGTGAGGGATCGTTTAAGCAGTTAATGGCATAAATTATGCTTTAAATCGTACGGATGTGCATAGGCCGAAATGCAGAAATTTTGCTCACAAAGTGAATCGATGATTGGTGAAATTATGAGTTTTTAAATACGCCCGTGATCGTGGTAGTGGTCGCTCGGGGGTGTTTATTTCATAAATTTATGAAATAAATCTTGTGTTGATGGTATGAGACCGGAAATGGCTTGAATTGTGTGGAAAATGTAATGTGGCCGTGAACCGCGAACAATAACCCGAGGGTTTCACTGTTCCCGAGAATAGTGTTCACAAAATAATTTTTGTGAAATAATGTGTATGGTTGAGTAATTCAAATCGAATTTCTTGTGTTGGATAATTAGCCCAAGTGAGCTAATTTTTTAATTTGATCGTGAAATTACATAACATGTTTGTGTGATTAAATTATGTAAATGTGTATCATGTTATATATATTCACATGTGTTATATGAATTGTATTGGAATTTGCATCATGCATTCCATATGCGCGGCACCCTTAACAATAAGAGCAGCCAGAGGATTCGAGAGAATGGTTTTTGGAGGGTCGACTAAAATACACTATCTGAGGGTAGTCCAAATAAAATATCAATCGTCTGGAAATACCACCGATATACATCGAAGGGTTGTCCACTAAATAGAACATCGGAGTCATCCACTTTTATCTGGAGTAAGTTGTCCACAAATATAAACAACATCTTTGTTTTGAAAAAAAATAATATTTCATACGTGGCCTAGGTAAAGTGTGACTCCGTGCCTATGGGAGGACTCTAAGTGGCGGAGTTGATCAGTGTGATATCTGCTATGATCACGCATATACTTGAATGTATGTTTTCACGGGTTACTGCACATGCATCTTAAAGTGGGAGTAACCCATTTAGTAATATTCTGACCATCGGCTGACAAATTCACCCCTGTCGTAGGAAACATTTTTTTTCAGTAATGTGGGCGCAGAGGACGGCTCTTCTTAGAGACCTGATTTAGAAGAGTTTCAAGTTGTGGCTTTGGTATTATGATGTATGACATGTATTAGAATTTAGAATTTTAATATATGTTTGTATAAGAGTATTTCAACTCTTGAAACTATTGTATATAGTTTGGATATATTGTCGAGTGATGATGCAGTGGCCCAAGTGGCCATTATTTACCTCATTCGACCCTATGTGGTCGCTGGAGGTCGTGGACGTGTTATGTACTATGGCAGCTCCCAAGACAAAGGAGACTCGCCGATTCGCGGAGAGATGTCGGGTCACCAGCATTCACGAGCGCTTCCACGGGTCGACGAGTAGTCAACTAGACTTCCTGGATTTGGGGCTACTCGCAGATCGAGCTTAGAAAGTACAATACCTAGGAGCTCTGCTCAGGATTCATCACCACTGGGTGGTTTGATGTGTTGCATGAGATTACCTAGGAAATCACTAACAAAACTAGGACACTGCATGCACGTATGGTGTGTTTTATGTGATTTTGATGAATTGGTCAGGTGATGGTGTGTATGCCATGCTGTATGTGTGATGATGGTTTGGGTGCTAGTGATTAGCACAAGGTTGTGTTGTGATTGTTTGTGTTCTTAGGTAAGAGCACATAAGTGTGTTGAGTTTTACAAAGGAGTAAAATCCCGAATGCTGAAAAATAAATAAAATGAAATAAATTTTAATTAATTTATTTGGTTTAATGGATAATAAACTAAAATTTTAATAAATTTTAAGGTTGAACACTAGGTGTAGAGAACAAGGTTGAAAAATTTTTTGACAAATCTGTCCTAATAAAATGAAAAAAAAATAAGGTGAAGAAAAAAATTATTTTCTAAGGTTTACAGCTAGTAAAACTCGAAGAAAATTTAATAAAATAAATTTTATAATTATTTTGAGTATTCTTGAAAATGAGACAAAATTTTGAAAAAATGAAATTTTTTAAAATAAAAATTTTCGAGGATAAAATTGATATGACATGTGAATTAATTGTCTCATTGCATTAAATGTGGCATGATAGAATATGAACCGTATATTCGAGTATGATTAGTGCGTCTCGAGGTCAGTTTATGCCTAGTGGATACCGCATTGTATTTAATTTGCCATTTAAACCGTAGATGGCTAGTCGAGGACGAGGACGAGGCGCCCACCCGGTACCGGGTCGCACCACCGACATTCACCGTACCCACCGCATTTGATCGCAAGTCTTGTAGGCCGTGAGGTATCGCGCGTTAGCCTATAGCACAGCCGGGTATGTAAGGTAGTCGTGGAGGTCCTAGTAACCCCGTGAGGCCAGGGGGCGCATCATCCTCCGACATTCACTGTGGGGAGGAGATCCTACTTGCAAGGCACTTACTTGGTTTATGCGTGATCGAGAAGGGCGTTGGGAGGCCACGGAGATTTACCGACGCCATCAGATCAAAGTTATCGCTCCAAACAGGGCGAGGCCTGTATGGTGGAGACGTGGGCAAGACCCTGTGAGACTTAGAGGCTATACACGCAGAGTTTCGTGAGATTATTCATGGTGCATTTTCCAGATCACTGAGTATGCGGCGGTTCGTGAGTTCCTAGAGTCATGGTGGGGTGATGACTTCATGATGGATTATGGCTAGGCCCATGAGCTAGCCCGACTGGCCGATGATTACGTGGCCACATATGGCCAAGGTTAGAGATTTGAGAATGGATTGAAGTTGTCCACATGGTGCCAGATCAGAGACTCACTTATTAAGATACGGACTCCATGGCCAGGATAGCCCCGACCATAGAGAGCAGACAGAGGATGCTCGGAGCACTCCTGGGACAGTGTTCAAGAGCAAAGAGGAAAGAGAGTCGCTCTTCTTCGCACAAGAAAGAGGCGCAGAGCTTCTGGGGCCACGAGGGTTTCGTAGGCGCGGCCATCCCGGCCAGTGGACATATGAGAGTTGCTCCACCACGCGGCGATGGTGTGCTACCATTGCCGCCACTCAGATACACAGTGAGGATTGCCCCGCAGACAAAGGGATCCCGGTTTCGGACGCAGCCCGGGGCCGCAGGATGGGAGTGGATACGTGATAGCTCCTCCACGCACGGCACACAGCAGGAGCCGCCCCGCCTGGGGGAGCTGACACCCGGCACCTCCCATTTCACAAGCCCGAGAGGCCGTAGTATGGGTAGAGGCGACGAGCCCACAGCAGTGGACATCGTGGGTTCGTGGGCATTCACGCCATCACACCGCAGCCGAGTCAAGATATCAGCCAGCTTATACAGTACTGCATCTGCTTACAAAAGAGTGTTATTGATTCAAAGGCCGTATTCATTCATTGCCGTATGTTGTGATAGAGTTGGGCTTGTAGTTGAGACCTTAGAGGAGCTGATGTGGAGCTCTCCCCAGTGGATTAGCGCGAGAATATGGATGATATGTCGCGGGTCGCGAGCAGAGATCTCGACTCTACTCACAAAGGACTCGAGGACTGGTGCACATGTCGAGTTCGATGTCATCCTGGGATGGATTAATTGGCCAGCCTTACTGTGGTCAGAGATCGACAGAGTGGTAGGCACGCTTTCATTATTACCGTGACTTACTGTAGGGTATTTCAGTGGAGACAAGCATGACATTCGCCTCTAAACAAGATACGAGTCCAGTGTCGTGGATGGGGCTGATGTCAAGCTAATGTTCTGATCTCTATGATCGAGGAGACCTGATCGATCTACCTCTAGTAGTATGCTAGCATGTGGATGTTTTTCCGTATGATTACCGCGATCATTCCAATAAAGGGTAGTAGACTTTGCATCGAAGTCACACCCTCGGGTACTTCACCCATCTCTATGACCCAGATAGGATGCACCAACCCAGCTCAGGAACTCGAGTCCGGGGCCGCACAGGAGCTAGCTGGACAAGGGGGGTCATTAAACTACACCCCACCATGGGGCGTCCTGCCTCTATTTGTGAAGAAGAGACAAGACCCTTCGATCGTGCATTGATTACGACACAGCTGAATGGTGGTTACAATCAAGAATCGCACCATCGCAAGGATCGATGATTTGCTTAATTACTGAGAGGAGGCGAGAGTCTACTCCAAGATGTGACCTTCGCACCGGTTACCTTATCAACCTGAGAGGGTTAGTATGACAGACATCCCCAAGACAACATGACGCTGCTATGGGCACTTGAGCTACGTGATGCTCTTTGATTGAACGGATCACACGAAGATTCATGAGATCTCATGGCAGTTCCAACCCTATCTAGACTACTTCTTCAAGGTTTCATGGATGACATTCAATTACTCCCAATGACGGCACGTAGATTACTGAAGGGATCGTGTTATTACGAGCCAGAGATCATCACCGTATCGCCAAGTTTAGTAAGTGCTAGTTTCGGCTTAATGCAGGTGAGATTTTCAGATACGCGGTGTTTCAGACGCGGTCACGGACCCGTGAGAGTTTGAGGTCGCGACAGAGTCGGGAGAGACCTAAGTCGGCCGAGATAATGAAGTTTCTGGGATTGGCCGGTATTACAGAAATCATCGAGATTTCTCCTGGAGAGCAAGACTCATGACAAGTGTCAACTTTAAGGAGGTCAAGTTTGACGGGATGACCGATACGAGGTATTCCAAAGAACAAAGATAGATTCATTGAAGCCTTCCTGGTCTTGATAGTCCCTTTATTGTGGACAAAGTACACAAAGGTATTGTGATGTTTCTAGGCCTGACTAGGATGTGTTTTGATGCAACCTTATAGTAGCTTATGGTTCCCGCCAGTTGAAGAATCATGAATGTAATTACCCACACACTACACGGAGTCAGGCCCAGTTCTTCACTGAAGATCAGGCGCCTACTACTGCGACAAGTACAGGAGTTCGAGGTGTACCTGCACTACCATAAAGTCCGAAGTATTATTTTCAATGCTAGCCGGGACCTCAATATGAGGCAACGCAGATGATGAGTTTTCAGGAGACAGATCACTTTAATACCATCCTGGCAAATGGGCGTTAATGCACTACCGGGGTCACGCAGAGCGCTTCATTATATGGAAGCCAGGGAGTGGCGGATGCTCTAGGGATCGGACGCTTTAGGCTACGTGACAAATGAAGGTGACATGTGGCACGTTGGGGAGTTTAGTAGCTACACCGCCTCTCATGATGTAGCGATCGAAACCCAAAAGATTTTGGTATATAGCGTCCATCGTGACCAGTAATACCGCATGTGACGAGGGTTGGACCGTCCACTCAGATGGTAGTCTTCGGTATAGAGGACGGGTAGTGGTTCCCCAATGACCGACGGAGGGAGAGATCCGTGAGTTTCACCGCTGACGATCGTGCATCCGTGGCACGAAGATGTACCAGGATCTTCGCCGCCAAGACTACTAGAGCCGGACGAAGAAGCCATGTAGGGACTCCAGCGACGATGTCTCACGTGTCACAGTAAAGGCCGAGCATCGTATACGCCAGGTCGCTCGTACCCATCGAGGCAGAAGAGTGGTATGGGAGCACGCCACGATGGACTTTGTGACCCCACTTGCCACGACGTAGCAGGCATGACGCTGCACAAGTGAAAGTGGACCTAGCCACAAAGTCGGCACATTTTCTAGCCTTGGGCGGATGACCTTCACATCGGGAGAGATTCCCGCCTGCTTGTATATTCGAGAGATAGTCCCGGCTACATGGAGTACCGCGATCCATAGTGTTCTTGCTAGGGACCCGAGGTTTACTACGCACTTCGAAGAGTTTCCAAAAGGCTACAAGTAATAACGGCCGGGCGATGAGTACAACTTTCCACCCCTCGTACGTATGGTCACCCGAGAGGACTATACGTTGTTAGAGGACATGCCGCGAGCATGCGTCCTAGACGGCAAGGGTAGCTGAGGAGGATGACTTAGTGGAATTCGCCTACAACAAGTATCAGCGAGTATACGATTTACACTATACGAGCATTGTAATGGAGGCCATGTAGGTCACAAGCATGCTTGGATCGAGGTGGGAGAGAGTTCCATCATCGGTCCCCATTTGACTAGAGCACACCACTTAGAAGCGTGAGTTTGATATGACAATTGCTCTTCTCAAGGCCTCGGGAGTCGAGGAAGAATTATGCAGATGTACGACGCGCTTCGACCTTTAAAGTTCGAGGTCGGGGGATCACGCTTTCTCAAGGTGACGGCAGAGGAGCGGGGTCGATTCGCAGCGCTGGAAGCCATCGCCGAGGTTTATCACCTTTCGAGATACCGAGAGGATAGGCACTGCTATGCATCGGCCATGCATCACCCAAAGATGTCGATGTCCACATGTATTTCACGCTCCATGCTCGTATATACTGCGATCCAGCCATGTGGTGGATCGGGGGACAGATCGAGGCTGACACTAATGGGACCTTCGAGGAGGACCAAGATGCATTTGGATAGTCGGATCAAAGCCTTGCACAAGACCGTGAGGCTAGTGAGGGTGCTATGGCAAGACCTACGGAGTGGAGGACTCCAACGTGGGAGCGAGGACGATGCTGCGCCACCTATCCCTTCTTGCCTAGTGGGATGAAGGCACGTGTTTAGCCGACCTTTACATGCATGTGGTATAGCACCATTGCATATGCATGTGAGTGTTTTGATTGTCCGTAATTTCGGACGAAATTCCTTTTATGGAGGGGAGAATGTAACACCCGAGAAATTCCAATTTTTGGAAAAAGATAAAATCGTAATTTCGGTAAAAATTCTGAAATTTATTCTCTAGATCTCAAATGTTGAAACGGATTTCACCGTTGGAATCGTCTTGCGAAATCTAGCTACCACGTCGAATTTCGAGACAATCGAAATTTACACGTTTTTCGAGACATCGAGTTTCATGTACCGGAAAACGACTTGAGATGTGACAAAAGTCACATATAACATGTACATATGTTATACATGTTACATGAGTAGAGAGATGATGGAAATGGACGGCCGGGATAGTGCCAAATGACAAAAATCTAGAATAAGGGACAAGATGGGCATTATTTAGAAGTTTAAAGGAAAAAGACAAATAATGAATAGTGTGTAGTCTTCGAGGCAAGAGGAAAACGGCAAATGGTCAGGGGAAGATGCGTAAACGAAAATGGTGATTTTCAGAGAGAGAAGGATCTTCTCTAGATTTTCGGAGATCCAACCGCTTTAATTCTTCGAGACAAGCATAAATCTACTCTACACGTGTGCAGTTCTGGCTTTTTTGGCAAGGAGTTTCGACAAACTCCATGAGGTGTGGGTTTTATCCTACTCGTTTTACACTTTATTTAAAGTTGTTTTATAACGCTGTTACTGGTGGCCTCAACGGGGCCGGCTTGATCGGTCCCAAAACTTGGGACCAAATTGTTTGAATTTATTGCTTCCAATATGTGCGCAAAATTGCGAATCGTGAGGGACTGTTTGCTGTTAATGGCATGAATTATGCTTAAATCGTACGTGATGTATAAAAATTTAAAATTAGTTGAAATTCGGGTTCACAAAGTGAACCATGATTGCGAATTTATAGAGTTTTAAACACACAAATACCGTGGACTGTAGGTTGTTTGGGTGTTTATTTCATAAATTTATGAAATAAATCTTGTGTTGATGGTATGAGGTCGGAAATGGCTTGAATTGTGTGGAAAATGTAATGTGGTCGTGAACCGCGAACAATAACCCGAGGGTTTCACTGTTCCCGAGAATAGTGTTCACAAAATAATTTCGTGAAATACTGTATTTGGTCGAAAGTAATTCAACTTAATTGCTCAGACGATAACAGCCCAAGTGAGCTAATTTTTTGCATGGATTGTGAAATTACATAACATGCTCATGTACATTAAATTATGTAAATGTGTATCATGTTATATATATTCGCATGTGTTATATGAATTGTATCGAATCGGGCATCACGCATTCCATATGCTACGGGGCACCCTGTAACAATAAGAGAGGAGCGCAGGGAGGATTTTTCGGAGAGAATGGCCTTGAGGGTCGACTAAAATAATAATTATCGGAGGGTAGTCCATATAAAATATCAATCGTCGGAGTCGGCCCAATTGATATACATCGGAGTCGGTCCACTACTTATATCGGAGGGTTGTCCACAAATATAAACAAATATCTTTGTTTTGAAAAAAAATAATGTTTCTCATACGTGGCCTAGGCAAGTGAGGAGCTCAAGTGAGGACTCGCATGAGTTGATCGTGCAGTAGACATTCAAGCAGATCACGCATTTGATTGAACGTATGTTTCTGAGCATTGCATATGCACTTCAGCCAGAGTAACCCACGGCTATGATTCCACTATCGGCGATAGCTCACCCCTCGTAGAGGGAACATTTTTTCTGTGCACATGGGCGTCGAGAGGACGGCTCTTCTTAGAGACCGATTTAGAAGAAAGCCGTGTTGTGGCTTTGGTATTATGATGTATGACATGTATTAGAATTCTAGAATTTTAATATATGTTTGTATAAAAGTATTTTTCTAACTCTTGAAACTATTGTATATAGTTAGGATATATTGGTTGAGTGATGATGCAGGGGCCCAAGGCCATTATTTACTCTCATTCGACCCCAT
Organism: Tetrastigma voinierianum; assembly: GCA_016808115.1. Classification (NCBI taxonomy): domain Eukaryota; kingdom Viridiplantae; phylum Streptophyta; class Magnoliopsida; order Vitales; family Vitaceae; genus Tetrastigma; species Tetrastigma voinierianum. The sequence goes on along the minus strand of JAEQBH010002465.1, from coordinate 121,662 downwards.
GTGCTCGTTTGGATGTGTTGGGACAAAGGCAATTAAGCAGAGCTCCCATGCTGAGACTCGCCCGATTGCGGAGAGATGCTCTGGGTCACCCGACACCACGAGCGCTCAGTCAGGTAGTCAACTAATCTCCGGATCAAGGCCACAGATTCTGCAGGCGGTCGGGCCCTCCTTGCCAAGCCTTTCGCATAAGTAGCCACCTGCCAAAAAATAAAAATAAAAAAAGGCAAAAAGTCAGCTAACCGAACTGAAACAATAAAGAAAAAGATCGATGAAAGCACTTGAATGTGCGTAGGCGGTTTCTCAAGAAGAGCTGCAGCCTCTCGACAGTAAGGGCACCCACCTCCCGAGGTCTAGCCCGGGGCAGATGGAGGAAACAACCCGGCAGCCGAAGCCGTGATGAGAGCAGAGTCCTCATCCCCTACAGCCTCAGAGCGATCACGATTCCCTGTCACCTCGTCCGACATCAGAGGGGGCCGGCGCCCGCAACGGACTCTAGACCGAGATGTGAGAACCTCCAAGTGGGACTCATCCGCCTCCCGAAGAGTCTCCAAATGGATTTGCTGACAAAGGTGAGGAGAGGCTCCCCACCTTTAGTGTCTTACCCCCGGCAGGGGGCAGCCTCCGCGAGCCTCGGAGGCTTCCGCTCACGCCCTCTTCTCACAAGACTCCTGCCGGGACCAAAGCCTCTCGTAGGCTCGTGAGCAAGGGACTCCAAACGTAAGGTGAGGAAGATTTCAGGGGACGGACGCCCATGATCGAGAGGGTAGAGGATCTCATAAAATGAAGTCGAAAGGTGCCTCGCAAAGATCGTATTTCCATCCAAGAATATCCGACTTGATGAGCTCGGAGTAGGCACGCGGGGCACACTTCACCAGCTTCCGCTTCACCTCCTCGTCCTCAAGACTGAGATCGGGCTGAGCACCTGAAGGCCATGCAACCAAAGCAATGTCAAAAATATCCTATGACCTCTGAAAACCAAAACAAACCAAAACGAAGGAGAGCTCACGTAGGTTCTCGGGGGTAGTCCAGACGGCAGGAATGCCAAGTGTGTCCTCTCGATCAAAAGGATCAGACCCCAATGACCCGCCACTAACAAAAATAATGTTCCTTCCGTAACTCAGGCGAAGATGGAAGGTCCGAAAATGATCAACTTAGTGCCGAGCGCCGAGATAAAGAAAGCCTTCGCAGCCTCCCTTACACGAATAAGCTCAAAAGGTGGCAATACTAGGAACACCTGCTCATTCCCAAAAAACGACTCAACGCCCCACCCGTAACACCCTGTCAGTAAAGCCAGAAGGGTAGACATTGAAATGTCGTAACCCTTATAAAAGGATGCAAGGGTGCTGCAGGTCGCTCTAGAACTCACCTCAAAAAGCACACCATTCAGTACTTCAACAACGTGAGGTGGTCGCGACGTCAGTAGCACCAAACCTAGACCCCAAACGGGGGCCCATACCGGGCCGCAAAGATCTCATCGTACAAGGGTTCGACCCGACTGGGGCCCACGGCCTCAGCGTTCTGTATGGCAGCCCTCAAATATTCAGAGCCGCTAGGATACCGAATTTCGTTAATTTTGCCCTTGCCCTTATCCAAGGGAAAAGGAGGCTCCCCCGGGGCAGCCCGGTGAACCACCACCCAAAATCACGTCCCGCCATCCGGGAATCTCAAACTAGACGACCGGGCAGGATTACCCTTATGCAAAACAGAGGAGAGACCAAGACCTATAGAGGTACGCAGGGTCAAGCAAGGAAGAAAGAGAAATCAAGGGAAATGCAAAACCCCAAACGAGCACGCCTTAGAACCTCGCAAGACTGCAAACCGTGCTACGAGCAGGAAAGACGTACTAAGGTCGTTGAGACAAAGACGAGGGACACCACCTCAAGCGGTATATCAAGGACTCATCAAAGTATTCCGAACACTAGTCGGACAAGATTCAAGAAAAAAGGAAGCATAAACTTGCAGAGGTAAAAAAGCTTCGAGAATAGGGGAACAAAGTGCAAACAGTCAAGTGACGTTTTTAAGGAAGCTAAGAGCCACAGTCGAAATAAACACGAAAATCGAGAAGCCATCATATGACAAGACGTGGGACGGTGGCAGAGCCCTAATCAAACCCTTCCTAAGTAGCCACGTGGGTATCAGCCTGATCCAAGAAGCGATACAACCCTTGCCTACGCCCGCTTGAATTCAAGGTCGGGGCAACCGATCGGGTTTGAAATAATAGCGCCAAGCAGCCCAAGATACAAGCCCAAATCTGCCGAGAGTAAAGATCTTGACCCAAAGATTAGCAATTAGTCCCTTAATATCCCCTAAATGTTGTCCTAAAACGAGGGCCCAACTCACCCCTTTAAAAGACTGGTTGCCTAATGAATCCGTATTAGAGGAAAACACTCAATCTCCACCAAACAGAAAAGTAGGATATTTCCCAATTATTGCCCATCAATTATCCCTATTAATCGCCTTACGATATGAAAGCAAACTTCCCACCCAAATGAGGAATATCGTATCTTCTTCTAACAAGGAATGATATTATTCAGTGTCATCATCCAACTAGGAAAGTTATCATGATCACCCATTATAAATATCAGGTCACCCCATCGGTGAAAGGTACGCAGACTTATGCATAAAGCTTCATTCCCTAAGTAGTTGATCTTCTTTCAACCGTAGTGAATCACTAGCATAGTGAGAGGCAAATCCGCAAGCCCCCGCCGATCCTTTTTGTTTCTTGTTTTTGCAAGCAACGGTCCGTAGTCGCAAGAAACCGCCTAGCAAATCCAAAGACGCCGGTGCCCCAATTCCGCTGAAAACATCATCAAAACTCACTACACCTAAGCCTAGCTTTCCCAAATTTAGCATAATATTCAGCTACACTAAGAGTCATTTGTTTTAGATTAATCATGTTGGAGAACAATTGACTCTTATATGATGAAGGAATGTACTTTTCTTGCAATTTTGCTTTCATACCAAATTTCATTGGGCGATGCGTGGTTCACCTGGGGGACGAATCATGTCTCGCAACACATTCCGCCAACATCTTACCGACCATAATTTCATTTTAGCAAACCGAATCCACTCACTATCAATCATTTCATACCAATCAAAATATTTCTTAATAGCAACTAACCAATTAGAGAAAGCATTAGGATCCATTCTACCATCAAATTCAGGAGCACTAACCTTGACTTTTTTTGTGATGTCCCTTTGAGGTTGTCTAACTTGTCTATCCTAATCTTTACCCCAATTACCATTAACCCACCTGATTTGGTGGGTAATATTGCCTTGGTGGTTGGTAATCTAATGGGAAGTTGGCATTAGCAGGTTGAAACCGATCACCTAGGTTGAACTGAAGATCTCCTGTTGCAGGTAACTTCGTGTGCGGTTGAGTAATTGAATTACTACACAAGTGCATTTTACCTAGATTGTCATGCAAACCATTTGGGAATTCATCATATTGATGTGAACCTCCATAAGGACTTGCACCCCCAGTGTGTGTTAACCCAACAGGTTTTCTAACAGTTTCATCAACATATTCACCTATCTCATGTTTACCCAAATGTTTTAAAAGCAAATTCATTTTTTGATTTATTGCATGAGTTTGTTGTTTGAGGGTAGATTAACGTGAGTCAATCACCACACATTGAATTTAAATTACTTACCGGCTGCAAAGCGTTGGACTGAATCAAATTGTGTGTTTTATTTGTACTCAAGATATTGTGTAATATAGACTAGACTACCATTTAGATCTTGAGATAAAGCTTGTAGTCTTAAGTCAAAATTATTATGTCTCTCATTTTGATCTTTTGTGTTAGGTGAAGAAGAAGATTTAAGCATCACTGTAAAAATACACGAGATGTAATCTAAAATTTCACTAAGTAAGGAAATTTATAAACTATATGTTAATACAATAAACACAAATCAAAAAATGTAATGTGATTATATATCACATATTGCATGAGTCACAAAAGAATAACTAAAAAAACAAAAGTATCTCCTGGGTCTTTTCAAAGGTGGGAAGTTCAGAGTTGTGGGTTTGATTTAGGCTAGTGGGCTATTATATGGGGTTAGGTCCTGCAATAGTGGAAAAGCTATTAGAGCAACTCCAATGGGAGTTGCCAAAAATGGGGTGTCAAATGTCATTTTGCAACCTTGAACAGTGTTTTGCATCCTCTGAACAGTGTTTTTGCTCCAATAGTAGGTGCCAAAATGGGGTGCCATTTTAATAATTCAATGTTTTTTTATTAAAAAATATAATTAAACTTAACGGTTATATTTTAACGGGTATATTTTTCATAACGATCGTAATTTAACGGATATATTTGTATAGTAACAATTTTTGAAATTTCACTTCAAATTTCAAATTTTATCTCAATAAATTCAAATTTCAAATTAACCTGCGAATCAAATTTTGAAAATTTAACCGGGCCAAAATAAAAAATTTTAAAATTATAATCGCCTATAACATGTATAATTTTTCTCATGTTTTTCATCCATCTATCTTACATTTTCTTTATAAATTCAATATTCTTCTCTTCGACTATTTATCCTTCATACTTTTCGCTCATCAAGTTATATGAATCGCTTTTCCTAATACTTTGCAGAGATCCTCAATATTGGAAGCAGTTAAGATAATTACGACTTTGATACAGGCGCTGCAACTAAGGTCCGTTATTTAGTCCGGACGGATAAGAAGGCACGTAGTTCCTTCCTGTGCCACAGAATGGTTAATCGATAATAAGGTCACAAAAGACTCTATCTTAATTATTTTGCCAGCCTTGTGTATATGAAAGTTTTTTTTCGAAAGAGGTTCGAATGAGTCGCCCTCTTTTCTTCGAATTGTAAATGAGGTTGGAACAATATGATCCATACTATCCAAAGAACAGATGCTGGAGTTCTTGTCTGTCATCCCTTCAAAAGATAACAGCTGCTTATAGAATTCTTGCCTACGGAACACCGGCAGATTCTGTGGATGAATACATCAGAATTGGAGAAAGCACGGCAATAGAGAGTCTGAGAAGGTTTGTGAAAGCTGTTATTGCAATGTTTGGCGACCATTACCTGAGGTCACCAAACAATATCGATATTGCTCGATTGCTACAAACGGGGGAACAACGTGGCTTTCCTGGCATGTTAGGGAGTATTGATTGCAGTACTGGAAGCTAAAAATTGTCCTACCGCTGCATAGTTGTTATGGCATCAAGTCATTGTCATGAACCAACAATCATTTTAGAAGCTGTGGCATCTCAAGATCTTTGGATATGGCATGCATTATCGCCCACTTAGTTCATCAAATGACATAAATGTTCTAGATAGGTCCCCCGTTTACATTATTAGCAAATGGTCATATGCTCCTCCGGGCCAACTTAACAATTAATGGTATCATGATAGAATTTTATTATTATCTACTGGACAGCTATCCAAACTGGTCGACATTTGTAAAACAATTCTCCACAAGGTTTGAAGAAAACATTTTTGCCAAAGCACAAGAGTCGGCAAGAAAGATGAGCTGGCATTTGGGGTACTTCAAGCCCGTTGAAATTATACGTGACCAAAGACGCTAGATGAAGAAAACACTTGCAGATATTATGAAAGTGTGCATAATAATGCATAATATGGTCATTGAAAATTAATGAGATATCAGAATAACGACTTATGTCGATGCAATCCGCCATAAAAGTGTCACATGCGATACACCAATTAGAAGACTTCTGCAAACCCATTATCGATTAGGACGCTTGTTACTCATTTCAATCGCAGCCGATCTTATCGAAAGCATTTGTCGAACGGTATGGCCACTTAACAACTCCTATCAATTTGCCAGCATTTTTCAATTCCAATTTCAATTTCGCGGTTGTATTTAATTCCAAATAATTTCATGTTGTATTTTAATTCCCAATTTCAATTTCATGTTGTATTTTACTTTCAATTCCAATTTTATGTTGTATTTCAATTCCAATTTTAATTTCTGTTATATTTTCAATCTAATTACAACATAATAAATAATGACTACAAATTAAAAAAATAATAGCAACATAAGAATAACAACTAAAATTAAAACACTGCTTTTTCATAACCTCATCAGTTATTCCAATATGTTGCGTAAAGTGGGTCCATGCCAAGAGTATCGGGCTTCCATGATTGTCATCTTACTTGCATTTGAATTTCTCGTGACCTCGTTTCCTTCTTCAATTTCTAAACGCCACGACGCGTTCATCGCTATCTCCCGTTGGATACAAATTTGCTGCTGTGTCGCCAATCTTTGTCGCTCCACTTCCATTCTTTCTTCATTCCAAAGGGTGATGATCTAGTGATCTTTCAACATCGGTTTGCTTCTCTTTGTTTTTAAGTTGTTTCTTCGAAGCTGCCCAATGGCCTATCGAGGTTAGAAGAGGACGAGGGTTTAGTATCATCCCCTAAATATGGAGTTGAATAGCAGGATTCAACATGAGCTGATTCTGGAAGAGACAACTGGGCCGAACGAGTTTTTGCTCTCTTATTGGTCGGGTCGCATTACCACCATTTTACCCATTTTCAATATATTCCAACAATGCTCGTATTGAAATGGTTTTCCAGTAATCTTAGCAAACATTTCTTTTGCTTCATCAACTTGAAAAACATACGAAATTATTCAGTTAATAGTTCAAATATCAAATCATACTATTGTCTAAATTAAAAGTTTATATCTTAAATTATTTTGCTCGATGTGTCCACTTTGTCGGAGTCTTTCAATTTGACTATGAAAACCAACAAATTTGTTTCATTTTGCATTTATATCAGTCCAACGACTTTTAATAGAAGATCGAGAATCGCCATGATTGCCTCCATGAAGTTCTAAGATTTAATATTCTCATTACACGCACCACCTTGGTTGCTCATTCCCAAAGAATCGTGATTCGTCGTGATAAGTCACTGAACACAATTAATTTATCTTCTTCTCACGCAGTGTTTTGTCCTTTGCGATTTTCTCAATCTTGGAACGATTTTCATTTTGTATTACGCCCACATCAGGATTGCTCACGAGTATCATCATATAAATCAGTGTCGCTCATGGGCAACCGCTTAAAGAACCGCCATAGCTGCAACCATCTAAAAAAAAAAAAATTAATCAATTTTAAAGAATGAGCAATTTATAAAAGTATACAAATAAATCTATCAATTATAAAATTTATAATCAATTTAAAGAATTAAGCAATTTATCAATTAAAAATTATCAATTTATCAATTTAAATTTAAACCAATTTGTTTGAATTTATAGAATGAGCAATTTATTAATTAAAAAAATTATAATTAATTTGAAAGCGTGAGCAATTTATAAAATATACAAATGAATCTATCAAAAATAAAATTTATAATCAATTTAAACCGTCCTCTTGAATTTATAAAGTAGCAATTTATCAATTTTAAAGAATGTGTAAACCGTCTTCTTGAATTTATAAAGTAGCAATTTATCAATTTTAATTTAAAAATCAAATTTTGAATTTAAAGAATGCTACAAACCATCTTCTTCTTTCTTCTTGCTCTTCCTGTTCCTCCTCCTTTTTTCTTTCTTCCTATTCCTCTCTTCGCAGAAACCGCTTTCATAGTTAACTGCCTTCTTCCTTCTTGCTTTCTTCCTCTTTCTTCCTCCTCTTTTCTCTTTTCTTCCCTTCCTCCCCTTTCTCTCCGACTCTGTTTCTTCTCGCATTAAATCTAATAACAAGGGCTAAGGTTCGGGCTAGGGTTCAGGGAAGCTGGGGTTCAAGGAAGCTAGGGTTTTGAAGGCAAGGATTCAAGGTAAGTTCATCCCCCCTCACTTCCGTATTTTTATGTAAATTGAACAGATAGTACCGCTGAGACACAGAGCCATCAACTGCCATTTTGCATCCTTTTGTACTCTCCAAAGTTACAACATGGCACCCCAAAATCACGAACGTAGCCTTTTGCCACCGACGCCATCTCCGTCGAGGTCATACATCGTGCTATTTTAGCAAGCATTTCTGATGGCACTTCGATAGCAACTCCATTGAGTTGCTCGCCACAATGCTTGGATTGGTAAACAAGCAATGGGGCCCAACAGGTGTGGTCTACGGAATTGAAAAATTGTGGAGTTTGATTTGATTTCAAGGTAGAGATTTGTAGTTCTTCCTGTTGGTGGCGGTGGGCGTGATTTGGCGGCGGGGGTGGGCTGATTTGGTTTGTTTCTCGAGAAAACGAAGGAAAATTCTAATGAAAGAAAAACCGGACCCTATTGGAGAGCGTCGCACGAACTCAGCAAATCGGCGTGCTAAACCAGGCGGCAACTAGGGTGAGGTCGGCGACGATAGCGGGGGCGATCGGCAGCGGCGTTGTTGGGGCGGCAAAACAGGTGTTGATGGATTGCTTTTGTGCGATTAGTTGTATGTTCTAGTAATTAGAAATATGATGAAAAGAAATTTTGAAGGCAATCGATTTGAAAGAAAACAGAACAAAAACTTAAAACAAACAGAAATAACTTGATCTGGGATCGAAATTAGACTCTAATACCAAATTTATGTAGTTTGATTACAAAGAATAATAAAATTTAAAAAAAAAAAAAAGCGAACAAATAAACATAACAAAGTTTTTGAGTTTTTAATATCATATCAAGTCCCTAAAAATAACAATATAAGGTGTTATTTATAGGCATCAATAAAAAACCCTAATAGATAAATCCAAAAAGTATGAATAAATAAACAACAAATAATAATAAAAATAAGTACGAATAAATAAATAACAAATAATAATAAAAATCATTATTAAACTTGGTATTTCTATCTAGTCTAAACCTATATATGAATTTACTCTATGTCCCATCACATTTCCATCTCCATACTCATTATTGATCTTCCAACCACCCCGATGTTAGCAATCCCCATACTCATTGATCTTCCAGCCACCCATGTTAGCAAGTCGTTGCATACATAAAGGGTCAGGCCTATGATCTTGTTGCAATATGTCTTAAAATTCTAATTTAGAAATATCTCTATAAATATGATAAATCACAAGCGAAAAAGTCATAAAAGATAAATAGCCTTGTAAAGGGTTATATTAAGAGTGTAGAAGAACGGAAAATACCCGATAAAGTGTGAAGGATTTTACAATTCAAGATATGATACAAGAAATAGGAAAATATGGGATATTTCGAATAAATTTATCATATGTATGTCATTTATATCTTTTATAATATTTTCTTAAGAGATTGATGGGCTTATGAAGGTTATATGGGGTGCATAGAACAACGAAAAATACATGGTGAAGTGAAGGCATTTGCAATTCAGGATATTGATACAAGAAAAGAAAAAATATGAGATATTTCGATAACCTTATTGTATTGTATATCGTTTTATCTTCTATAATATTTTTTACAATTTAGTAGAAAGATTCTTCCCATGCATCTCTATATCGGCATGGTAAACTCAACCACATTAAGACTTTTCGTCTTTATATAAATTATTTTATCTTTATCTTTTTATTCTTAAATTAATATTATTGGTATTAAAGCTTCTACTCACATGCTTGATATCACAACCCCTGTCCCCAATCAACCCATGCTCCAATGCTCCACACAATAGAATGTTCATCTATCCGAACCCGGGAATTATGTTTACTTGCACGGTAATGAAGGTAATGTAGAAAAGGAAATTCACAGACATACTAATGCATAAAAAATATATCCTCAAGCAAAAATTTATTTCACATCTATTTGAAAAATTCTTTCACGAAAGAATAACATTCCCGACAATTCATATTTCATGCATTGGACAATCTTAGTTGTAACGACGCATGACGTTAGATCAAATTAACTAAAATCCTTGATTATTTTGAGATATTATCTTTATTTTTTGGGATATTATTTTTATTTCATATTATTGTTTTAGGAGTATTATTTTCTTTCATATTATTGTTTTAGAATATTATTTTAGTTCCTATTATACCCATATTATGTGTAGAGTATAAATGGATATTTTAGAATTTGTTTAGGGATTTTTTTCACTTTTATCGATATATTGATTAGAAAAATCAAAGTTTTTGCTTTATTTTATTCTCTGAATTCAGAATTGGTCTCTGGTTGAGACGTGTTATTCTTGTTGATCAATGGTGTGTTGATCAATCACGCTACACGCTACGTCAGGTGGTATCAGAGCAAGTTTCTCCCAATCGACTGCTAATACTGGTGCTAGCGATGGCAACCAATCCCAAGACGGTGATCGAGGATTGCAAGCTATTTGGAGATCAATTAACAAGTAGCAACAATCAATCCAAAATTTAACTCAGTAGTTGGAAACAATACAACTCCAATTGCAAGCATTATTAAAGATCAATGGACAAAGGAATAGGAATGACAATGAGGAACAAGGCGAAAGAATTGGCCTCACTAAACCCACTTTTAATCACATTCCAAAAATACGAAATCAAAGAAGGCCAACCGTAGGATTTGATGACACTTTAGATGAGAATGCCGACTTTGATGAATTTGCGAATCCACGTGGTAGACAAAGAGAATGAAGGAAGTGACAACCAAACCACTTTGGCGATGGCGAATACAAACTAAAGGTAGATATCTCTAACTTCGATTGTGATCTTGATATTGAGGGGTTTTTCGATTGGTTGACTGAGGTAGACATATTGTGACGCCTCAAAATCCGGGGGTCCGTTGATCACCCATCAACCCGCGGAATGCTTGTGGATATCGTGTAACTCGATACCACACTATTGTGTCATATTTATCGAGATCCATAATTTAATACAAATCGGACAAAGTCTCCTTTGTACCCCCGCTCTATCCAAACCCCAACCTACACAATAAACAATAACATGACCCATTCGAGGCCCAATATAACACAATGACCGCACCGGGTCCATTTATGAGTAAAAATTTACCACACCGGGCCCATTTATCCACATTCATATAAAAACATGTAAGACTATATTAAAAACAGTCCATATGAGTTCAATTACAACTTTTTTACATAAAGGTAATGTCAAAACTAGTTTGTTCCAAAAATTTTACAAAAAAAATTATAAAAGCCACAAGTCGGCTTTCTTCACCTTATGGTCTAAAACGATATCGCCCATCGATGTATAATATCCCCGCGACTCAAATGTTTTTCCCAGATGGTGAACCATGCCCAGTAGAGTAATGCCTATAGAAGCTACTCCCCACCTAAATGCACGTGCAATGCTCACATTTGACAATTCATATTCACATCAACAATTCCAAGTAAGAATATGCAATTCTAGGTTGGAATTTTACATGTCATGCTATGAAATGAGATGAGACTCACTCATGCACCATACCCAGCTCTACCGAATTCCCACCACACAATGTAATGACATCAATGTGATAAAATTCGTCATTGATGGATTACATCCAATGATCCTTCTTGAAATAAAATCATGTGTTTATAAACCAAAACTTATTGGATGTTAAACCTCGAATGATCATTTCATATACAAAACTCATGTGTCTTTTCGGGTAGCAGATTTTCAGAGTCTCACCGCAGGCCTCGCATGCCTTGCTATACTTTTTAGACTTTCACCTTTTGAGTGTATGAACCAGTAACCGAGTCTTTCACCCAAGGGAGTGTCTAGCCCTTCTTGCTATTACTCGACACAAGTTTTCTCATGTCATGCAACCGTGCAACTCTGTTGTACTTCATCCAACGGTACTGAGCCTACTCATCAATCACCAAATGTAGTGTTTGATCTCAACAATACACTCACACCCATGAAATGCAATGTTCCCGTATATATGCAATGTAATACACTATTGCATATCAATGTCATGTCACATATGTAATGAATGTCATATGTACATTTTAATTCATACAATTCATCATGCATCATAGATAATTATATCACATGCATATAATCTCCAATTAATTACTCACACCAATGTCAATACATTAAAACACATATATTAACATTTTATCAAACAACAACAACCAAGCACAGCGATATCACAAAACTGCTAAATACCATTACCAACTCAAGGAAAAGTGTGGCATATAAAATGCACACAAAACAACCTAAATCAGCCTTAACAGAGCAAAAGGCCAAATCAGAGTTCCCCAGCCACACATAAACCGCCAAACAAGCCCTTAATAGTCCGGATTTTTCTCTTCATCCAAACAGCCCCTAAAAACAATTTTTTGGACATTCCACAAACAATCACAAACCAACTCACAAAACCACAAACAAGCCATAAAAACGGTCATAAACCGTTTTTAAACAGTCCAAACAGCCCCTTAACAGCTATAAACCAAATTTTTAATCCAAACAGACCCTAAAACACTGTTTTGAAAATGCCATAAACAATCACAATTTAGCCCACAAAACCGGCCACAATTAGGTCACAAAAAGGGCCTTAAACTGTTTTTAAACAGTCCAAACAACCCTTAAACATGCTAAAATCCGACCAAACAACCCCTAAAACCATCCTTTTAACATGTCATAAACACTTTCACATATCGTACCAATAAAATCGATTTACAAATAGGCCAGCAAATACAAATGCACCAAATGTACTCCTTTAAATGTGCTAAAAACAAATAAACAACCCCTTAAGGAAGAAAACATAGTGAAACGACCCCTAAGGATGGAAATAGAGCCAAACAGCCCTTAGGGTGGAAATAAACAAAAGAAGGAAAAATCTCTACCTCTTAGAGCGTAGTATAATGATAGGAGTTTCGAGAACACCTCGTAAACCCGAAAACTTTTATTTTTCCTCCTTTGGATCTTTGGTGAAATCTCTCCTTTTTGATACACGCATGTAGCTCTTGTCAAGGTGATGAACTTTAGTTCTTAGCCAAACGAATTCCGACCAACGGAACTCCGAGGATCGTCAAAATAAGTCTTGGACTCTTCCTTTTTCTCCCTTTTTCTCTCCCGCGGTTGAACCAACATAAACTGTGAGATATTTTCTGCCCTAACCTGATTTTTAATCCTTTTTTTAATCACGTCGCACCACGTGCCAACAACTTATTCGGGTATGTTTTTTCCCCAAAACGATTAATTTTGTCCCGGTTTAAGTCCAAATTATTTCAAATGAACTTTATTTAAATTATTTCCCAACTTTCAAGATTTTCTCAAAAATCTCGTTTTTTTTTTTTTTTTTTTTTTTGGTTCACCAGACATTCGTCACCCCGAAAATCGTAAAAAATCTTATTATTTCAGAATTCGACAAAATTCAGGTAACTAGATTTCACGAGACGAATCCAACAATGAGGTATGTTTCGTCATCCGATATCTAAAAAATTTCAGGTCTATATCCTGTATCGTAGTGACAATTTACCGTTTTGTCATTTTTTTGAAAAATTCAAATTTACCCGGGTTTTACACATATTCTTTAAATATACCGAGTTTCCCGATGACATAAAGGTTAAATTTGTTGCTTATAAGTTAAAAGGGTGAGCATCAGTATAGTGGGATAGATTGAGGGAGATTATGATGATAGAGGACCGTGATCCGGTTCAAACATGGCATAGGATGAAGCAATTATTACGATGTAGATTTTTGCCTCCAGACTATAAACAATATATTTTTTATGCTTATCAGAGATGTACACATGGCAATAGGAGGGTGAAGGATTATACTGATGAATTTTTAAAATTGACAGAGAGGAATTAGTTATTATAAAGTGAAAACCAACCCAAGGCTTTACAAGCGAAGGGAATGAACTTTTTAACTATTGTTCATAACCCATCCTCACTTATGGGCGAGTATAAGGAGGCCCGAGAAGTGCATTTGATGGGTGTGAAGGGAGAAGTAGAAAGTAGAGATTTAGTTGGGGCTCAAATTCCGATGGAGGTGCAAACTTTGTTGGAGGAGTTTGATGATGTAATTCCTGATAATCTACCGACATAATTACCTCCTATGCGTAACATACAACACCATTTAGATTTGATTTCAAGTGCTTCTCTTCCTAATATGCCTCGTTATAGGGATGAGTTCTAATAAAAACAAAATCTTAAGGGAGAAGGTAGAAGAATTGCTTAGCAAAGGACATATTTAGGCTAGCATGAGCACGTGTGAGATACCAATTTTGTTGATGCCTAAGAAAGATGGAAGTTGGCGAATGTGTGTTGACACTAGGGTGATCAACAAAATTATCGTTGGATATAAATTTTTTATTCCAAGGTTAGATGATATGCTTAATCGATTAAGTGGAATAATTGTGTTTAGCAAGATTGACTTAAGGGGTGGATATCATCAAATCAGAATCTGTCTAGGTGATGGAAGGAAGACAGCATTCAAGATAAGAGATTATCATAGCAAGCTTCAACAACGAAAGTATGGACCGTACCAAATCATTAAGAAGATCAATGAAGAATGTTTACGCCATTGACTTATCGTTTCTGGACATTTGGATTCTAAATATCTTCAATGTTGCCGATTTTACTTTCTTCTCTAATCTATATACGAAGTCTCTGATATCCAAAAATAACTCGACGACAGTTCTTCAAGTGGAGGTGTCTCGATTTAGATTGCTGTGATCAAATCAACTAAAATCCTTATTTTGGTTGTTTTGAGATATTATCTTTTTTTTTTTATATATTATTTTTATTTTCTATTATTGTTTTATGAGTATTATTTTCTTTCATATTATTTTATTTCATATGATACCCTTATTATGTGTAAGGTATTAATAGATATTTTAGAATTTGTTTTATAGACTTTTTCACTTTTATCAATATTTATCAAAAAAATCAAAGTTTTTGTTTTATTTTATTATTTGGATTGAGAATTGATCTCTAAATTAAGACAAGCTATTCTTATTGATCAATCGGGTATTAATCAATTGCACTACACGCTGCGTCAAATGCTTATCAATATTTATCAAAAAAATCAAAGTTTTTATTTTATTTTATATTCTATATTAAGAATTGACATCTGGATTAAGACATGTTATTCTTATTAATCAATTGTATCTTTATTAATCGCGTTATAGACTGCGTCACTTACCTCCCTTACATAAACATAATTCCCCCAACTATAGCATCCCTAACCATTTCTAGTAAATGGAGTAAATGGAAATGCTGTTAGAGATAAGGAACGCATTCGACATTTCCCCACCAATATAATGGCATTGTTTTGGCTGTAATATCCGAAAAAGAAATGCTGGGACGAGGATAGGAATCGAGATGAAAGCTTAACTTTCCGATGTGGGACCGACTTTGGGAGATAAGGATAATGGGAAGCATCAATAAAGACACCAAACTATTTCTCTTGGAAAAATTTGATATCCAATTCTTTATTTTCATTTTTCATGCTAATCCCAATACTATTTTGAGAAAGGCCGTTTTCAACTTGCCTTAGTAAGAAATTGAAACGGCGACGTTTTGAAACAACCTTGGTTATCGAGCCCATTGGTTACATAGGCAGCCGTGCCATGCAAAATACACCCTGCCACGTATCGAGAAAAGTGCCATCAGGAATAGCCACGTGGCAAGGAAGTGCCTCGTCATTGAAAGCGTCCACGACCCTCCACGTGGCAACAGTCATCAATCGTAGGCCGTCCGCTTGATCCAAGCGACGAAGATCGACAAGTTGAACCACAACAACCATCTAGAAGGGTGCCACGTGGCATAGAAGTAGTAGTTTTGCTCGTCGCCTAGATTGGGATCCCTATAAATCGCGAATCGTTATTGATTCCACTTCCTCTCTATAATAGCAGAAGAAGAAGCTGGTGGAAGAAGAATCTGTTGCACAGCCGCAAATTTGCCAGTGAAATAGGGCGATTATGGCCGAATCAGAAGCCAAACGGCAACCAGAGACGGTAAGATTCTTCTGTTTTGATGTTCGATCTGACTTGAAAGAAATCTTTTTTTTTTTTTTTTGGCTGCTGAGAAAATGAAGGAAATTCTAGCCAAAAATTACATGTTTTAAAGATCTGTTTGGTTTTCGCCTGTTGATGTTCTTAGATTCATGGTGAGGAGCAAAGGTTGAAGTATATGGATTTCGTCCAGGCGGCGGCGATCTACGTCATCGTCTGCTTCTCAAGTCTCTACGAGTACGCTAAGGAAAACTCCGGTCCGCTGAAGCCCGGCGTCCAAACCGTCGAAGGCACCGTGAAGACCGTTATTGGACCGGTTTACGAGAAAATCTCTGACGTTCCCTTCGAACTTCTCATGTTCGTAGATCGCAAGGTGAAAAGAGCGCTCTCGGCGCATTTTAGTACTAGCGCCCGCAATAATACGTTAACGTGATGGTATCACTTTACTCTTTACAGGTTGAGGCGTCAATTTACGAGGTGGAACGTCACGTGCCCTCGCTGGTAAAGTGGGCTTCGGTATGACTCGTGGGTCAGAAGGCTCTGAACTGGCTCAGCGGTGGCTTCATAGTCCAGCGCGCCGGCGTGATAAGAAGAACATCAGCGAAGAATGCGTACATAAATACGAGCCACAAGCAGAACTTGTCCCAAGTATGAGCCAGTATATGAGCAGTACGCTAAAGCTTGAGGTCACTGAACCGGCTTCCCCTCTTCCCTCAACTGGCTCAAATAGTAGTCACCACGGCGGCGTACTGGTCGGAGAAGTACAACCAGATAGTGTGCTACTCGGCTGAGAGAGGGCACAAGGTGGCGTCGTATCTGCCATTGATTCCGACGGAGAGAATAGCCAAGGTTTTCCAGGAAGGTCACGGACTCCCCACCGTGGAAACCAACGGGAAACCTATTCCCTTGGCACAATGATAGGTTGTTAGGGTTTTGGAACAATAAAGCATAGTGTCATGATCATCTACACTAAATGTTTTTTTTTTTTTTTTTTTTTTTTTTTTAAAGACTCATCTACACTAAATGTTATTAATTGGCTTTTGTGTTTTCTGTAAATTATTTTATATATAAGATATTTTATTTGAAACTTAAGTATTTGTTTCTTTCCCGGAGAATCTCCTAATTTCAAATATTATCCCTAAAAAATAGTAGCAGGCATAACAAACCCACTATAATGAAGGAATGACACAATGTTAACTTATATTAAAAAAAGTATCAAATATTTTTAAAGCCAGGTTAAACGAAACAAACTTTGGTTGAAATATTTATTTATTTTCAATGTAGTATTGTTTAAAAATTTAAGATATTATTTGAAAGTGTTATAAATAATTCACTGATAACTGTGAATGTTTACACATTTACCCAATGAAAAATTATTACAGTATTAATGACTGTAACATTATATATATATAAGTTTCTGGAAGAATGAAAATATAGTTTTCTTCTTTAATTATTTATTTTCTCTCTTCTTTATATTTCAATAAGTTATCTGCACGAGAACTTGAACAATCACAAAGTAAAAAAGCTCAAATCCAAGGAACTCAGACGATATTACAAAATCATAAAACAAGAAAGGTACATTTTAATTTCATAGTCTGAAATTTTTTTTTGAAATTTTATTTTCAGACTTCCAATTTTATAGTTAAAAACCTGAATCTTGAATCCTATTGTAAAAATCAGCCCAAAGTCTACGTTTGAAATATTCAAGCCTGATGCTTGAAGATAAAGAAGACTTATTTTCTTTTCTAAAAATGCATCTGCTCAATTATATTATTATTAAATACACCACAAATTATAATTTCATATAGTATATATATATATATATATATATATATATATATATATATATATATATATATATATATATTTTTAACTTTATTATATAGTGTTAATTATTTCATATAGAAAATTTCAGAAGAATTGCGAGAAATTACATGGAATTAGTCATCTTTATCTCATCTTGATCCCTATACAAAGCAATATGAACTAGAAGTTCAGAAAATAATTCATTTACAAGGTCTTACAAATCAATTGCTTGATGTTTTTATTGATTCAACAAAAGTTACAAAATCACATATCCCCGCTGCAAATATCCCAGCGAGGATTGAAATCCCAACAAAAAATTACAATGCAGTATGACAAATGAACCTAAGTCACGATTAAAACGTGGAAGACCTATTGTCTCTAAAGACATAATTCCTAGAAAAAGGAAAAGTGTTATATCTATGACTGCTGAAGAGCATATAACTGTTAAGCCCCAGGTCGATGAACATGTAACCCCTGCAGAGGCACTAGTCAAAGAGTTATCTCTTAATGATGTACCAGTACATAACAATGAAGAGATCTCTATCAATTATATATATGAGTGAAGAATATGAGATCGAAATACTACACATATAAATGATGATTTTTCTTTCCAAGTGGCTATGGAAATCATAAGAAATTATGAAGATCAAGAGCCGCAAAATGTGAATGAATGTCGACATCGAAACGATTGGTTAAAATGGAAAGAAGTAATCAAAACATAATTAAGATCACTGGCTAAGCATGAGGAGTATTTGGGTAGGTAGTTGGCTTGCTTTCTGAAGAATATCTGGCCTGTTGGATATCGATGGTGTTTGTGCCGAAAGTGAAATGAGAATAATGAAATAGTGCGATATAAAACAAAGCGCTGTGGCCTAAGGTTTTATAGACCTGGAATTGGCTTATGAAACATATTCTCCCGTAATGGACGCAATCATATTGTCTTGATAAGTTTATGATCTTAGAAGAGTGGATAATAGATACGATGGATGTAGTCACGGCATATTTATATAGATCTCCCAGATCTTAATGTATATGAAAATCCTGTAGGATTCACATTGCCTAAAGCAATGAATTGGCTCCCGCGAATGTATTCAATCAAGTTGCAAAGATCTTTATATCAATTAAAAAAGCATGCAGTCGAATGTGATGTCGTTTAACCGGTATTTCTTTGAGAATGATATGAATAATTGATTGTATATGTTTTAAATCGAGAAAACGAGAAAATGGATTAGCGATAATAGCGATATATGTGAATGATTTAAATTTGATTGGGGCTAAGAAGAAGGCATCAAAATAGCCAACTATTTAAAGAATTTTGAGATAAAGATCTTGGGAAAAGCAAAGATATTGTAGCACTGCTTGGTCAGTATTGTTTGAATGGTGTATTGATTCATCAATGCGTCATATCTGAAAAAAAAAAGTCTGAGCGCTTTTATATGGATAAATCACACCCACAGCCAGTTCCCATGGTTGTTAAGGCACTTGAAGTAACTAAAGATCCACTCGACCTAAGGAAGAAAATATGAAAATTCTTGGATTAATCTGAAATATACTTTGAGTAATTTGTGCAGCTAATGTATCTTAAATTATCTTCAATAGGGCATTCTTTCTCGGTTAATTTGTAGCAAGATACGGCTCGGCCTCAACCAAGAGCGTGGAATGGAATCAGCGTATATTGAGATATCTTGATGGGACAGTGACATGGGATTTTATTCAAAGCAATGGAACCGCAATTCTTGGTATGCGGGATCGGGGATATCTTTCGGACCTCCTGGCTCGATCATGAAGCAGGATATATATTTACTTATGGAAATACTGCAATATCTAGAGATGGAGTTAAGCAAAGCAAGCGGTGGCCCATATATCTAATTATTCAAAAATACTTGTGATCGTGAAAATTTAGTAGAGAATGTGTTTGGTTGAATCGTGATACAACACATCAAATAATCGTATGGATTATCTTACAATAAGAGAATAATCGATAGTATTATATGAAAACAAATCTTTGCGTGTATTGCGCAAATCAATGGAGGATATATTAAGGTGATCAGTAAGCGAATTCCTTGAAGTTAACTTCCTGCACTCATGAACGAATGGTGAAATTGATTAATGCAGCAAATGGAGTCGATGATAATCTGTGATTTATTTCACCAAGCCTGCGCCTGCGGCGTTCGAAACATGCGGTGATTGGCATGCGCTAGGCAAAGATGCTTGAATTGAAAAGTTGAAGACGATATAGTCATGTCACTACCAGGAGGAAGTATGAGGAAGTATGAATAAAGATGTTAGATCTTTATGCTTTTTAAAGCCGTCCAAGTTTTGTCACGTGAGTTTTACTGGCCGATGTTTTTAATGAGGCAGTCTTCCTTAATCACAGTGATGGTCGTTTGGGAGTGTTATAAATGATTCATTGATAGTATCGAATGACAGTGCGTTCTTAGATGAATAGTATTACAGTATTAATGACTGTATGTATATATAAGTTTACGGAAAAATGAAATATAGTTTTAACCCAGATTATCTACAATTATCTCTTTTCTCTCTTAACACTATATTTAATGAAATAAATATTTAATGAGCTTTAAAGTTAAAATAATTCTTTTTTTTTTAAATTAAACATGTAGAATTTTTTTTTAAATATTCACAAAACTAATCTTTTTATTTGTGATTTTGAAAATTAATCTTAAAATTGTAGTTATTAACTACAACGTATTTAATAACTACAGTTTTAAGGTTAATTTTCAAAACCTTTGTTGATGGCAAATGCGATTTTTAAAAACAAAAAAAATGGTTTGATGAATATTTAAAAAAAAAAAAAGAAGTCTATAATTACTTGGATATGAAACTTATATTTAATAGCAAGTTGGTCCAGTGGGATGGGGGCAGTGGGGCAATAGATGATATATATATATATATATATTAAACCCAAATTCCTTTCGCCTGTACCTATGGCTCATGGTGGATTGCATATTCAATGAAAGCAGCTGATTCCGATTCAATCAAAGATTCGTCAGTCATTATACGTTAGAAATCAGGGGCCCCGTGATGTAGCCCACAGATCAGTAGTGGAGTCAGGATTCCAATTTCAATTGGAGAACATTAATTGATGTAATGTGACTTTTGCAAAATTTATATAAATGTAGGTTTCAATCTAATGGTTTAAACTTACACGTTTTAGTGCGGCAGCCACTTGAGTTTGTTTCCCTTGAAAATAATGATGAAATTTTTTCAAAAAAATTTTATTCACTTGTTCCACTAGATGTTTCAACAACATAATTGTGTCTCATCTTATCTTTTGTAACACTCATAATCTTTTTTGTTCTAAAAAAACACAAATAAAACATAAAACACTAAATTCAAATAACAAGAGCAATTCTCGTATAACACCAAAATGTTGATATTCATATTCGGGCCCTTCACACAGATATTATTACTACTCACCATCTGAGGTTTCTTTGGGCACAATAATTGGGAACTATCTAGAATGCCAGCTAGACACATCCCATGAGCAAATTAGCAGAACTCATGACACTCCTTCACCAACTGTATAATACCTTGCTAATAAGGCATTCATTCTGATGGCCATTTATATATTTGGATGTCATGGAAAAAAAGAAAAATTTTGATTTACCAAATGTAATAGGAAATATTTACAAACTTATGAACTTTAAAATTAGTTAATTTTTTTATTAAGGAAAAGAATTTTCCTTATTTGATTTTTTGGTAGTTAATAAATCTTTTTTTATAAGTAAATGTCCTGGTCCCATCCTGTTCTTGAATTCAAAAACAAATGAACTTGAATTCAATGAGTTTTTTTTTACGTAATCAGAAAACCAAGTCCCAGCTGTGCATGAACAGATTCCAGCTTCAAAGTTTAATCAAAAGTGATTACAAAGGAAACGAAGTATGGTCATTAAGGCTAAAATGGCTTAGGATTTTCATGTTCAAAAATTCCAATGACAAGAGCTTGCAATAAATGGAGACCATATCAAGATGCAAAACAGTGTCTTATTAACTTAATAACGGAATACTAATGAACAGACCATGACCATGACATTACTAGATTCCCTCTCAGTTCCTTCCAACTCTTTCTCAGGATACAATTCGATAACCTTAAAAACAACATAATCAAAATGGCCTCGGCAGCGGTTCTACATTGAATCAAATTTAAAGCAATCATACAAGAAACCATATGCTTCAGACTATGATCTATACTACTAAGTTGACTACCAAATTTAAAGTCTCCAGAAGCAAATAATGAAACAGGTTCTAGTAGATTGAGTAATTCTCACCGGTTCCAGGCCGGATGGCCTTGTAGATGGCCATGACAACTGGAAGAATACCGACGAGGGCTATCTGGAGCCGATCTGAGCTGCTTGTTTTGATGGTGATCTGTCCGCTCAGCTTGTTGTTCAATCCAACCCGAACAGCCATCTTAGAGCTCCGTCCAATGGAGAATTGAGACTGAAGGTTGGCCCCCAGCGCCAAGTCGCCTCTCCATTTCACTAGAGAAAGGCCTAGTGTAGATTGATCCTGTCCAATTGGGAAATCTGCTTCCCTTAGCCGAACTTCCAGATTTGCTCCATACGCTGCATCACTCTGACATCGGACAGTCCCAGTGCTACCCGTCAAAACCAGGCGCTTGCCCAGTGTGTACTGATCCTCGACTTTGAAACCCGTGGCCATATTTTCTCCTAAGAATGTAAGGGAAAACCCAGCAGCTGTCTTGTTCTTTTTCAGAAGTTTGAATTTGGTTTCCCCCCGAAGAATGTAGGCAAGCTGCTTCCCAACGTGTTGGATGTCAAAGCCTGCCATACTTGATCCATTCTCTCCATGCTTTGCAGCAACAGAGGAGTCCAAATGGATGTTAAACTCTTTCTTGTCCTTGGTCACTTGAACAGAAACTGATGCTGGAAACTGACCAAGAATGGCTAGACTCTGTTCAATGTTGACACCGTCGTACCCACAATCATGGTCCCAACCATGGGTGTCCAGAACTGGTCTCGCCAGAAACTGTGAAGTAGGCTCCAGGAACCGGAACCTGTAAGCCAGATTATCACAATCAAATGATGGTGGCAGGACCATATCAGGCAATGGAACTGGGACAGCAGCTGGACCTCCATTATCCTGCTCACCATCTTCCCCTGGGTAATCATAAGCCTCTGAAGCAACCTTACCTTTCTTCTTAGTCTCTCGCATTCTTTTCAACTCCTCTCTCCATTGCTGCTTCTGAAGGAGCTTCACCCTATAATCATACTCCTCAAAGTATGCCTTCCTCTGCTCTTTGCTAAGCTTGGCAAGCTGAGATTTCCTAAGAGGCTTGAATGGTGGAAGCTGGTCATACTCATCCTCATCTTCTTCTTGGTCACAGTCAGACAAATCATCCAAGTCAATATCAGAATCACCATTGTCACCACCTTGCTCAGCAGTGAGTTTTGGGTGTGTGTGGGACTGCAACAACCAAGACAACAAGTATGGAAGAGGAGGAGAACGGACACGGAAACCAAAGAGCTTGCGGTGGTCAAACGGATCCTGAGGTTTTGAGAGAGAACTTGCTTCAGATAATATCTTCATAGAGTAGCTTAGCAACAGTAACTGGGGTCTCCAACTCTGGCCATTAGGTAGCACCTTCTGGCCATCTCGGTTCTTTCTACATGAAGGATGGTTCTCAACAAGAGCAACAGGATTCATCAAACTCGGATTCATCAGACGCAGATCACCAACAGCTTGCCCAATAGACTGCTGAACAACATGAGATCGCTGAGAAACATACGTTTCATAACTTAAAGGAGCACCAGATGATCCATCTGGAGGTGCAGATGCACCATGCGTCAGGGTGACTATGGCACTTCTCCAGATTGATGAACCAAGACAACTAGTAATTGTTTTTAACATCGGCAAATCATTAAGATCTCTGGTCTGAGCATCCAGACGATCCATATAGAGGACAATATCTGGGGGACATTTCTTTGTGAACTTTTGTATGGAAGATAAAATTTTACGGTTGGCACCTTGTTCCAAGAAAGAAGACTTGAGACCTGGTGTGTCAAAAACCCGAATCTTAACCCCATCTACAACTCCTGTAATCTCTCTCACAGTAGTGGTGGCAGGTTCAAATGCGTCAATGAGGGCCTTCTGTTCGCCAAATATAGAATTTATGGTAGCACTTTTGCCCACTCCACTTTTTCCAAGAACCAGTATATTCAAGGAAAAGTTTAAGTCATCCTTCTCCTCCGCTTCAAGCTGCATAGCTCTCCTCTTTGCAGCATCAAGGCCAAATTCTTCACTAGTTTGCCGCCCTGCAAGAAGTGTCAACCGATAAAGAACCTGCCCAACTATGGAATCTTCAGAAGAATGACCTAGCCTCTGCACAAGCCTCAAGAATTTCACCCTTATCAGCTGTATCTTTTCCAGCTTCTTCCTATCTTCTTCAGTCAAGGTGTTCTCAGAGTCACCTCCACTGGCAAGATTAGAAGCTGTAAAAAGATTGGACCGGTTTGGTCGGGGAGCTGGCTTCAGAGACCGGTTTGCAGATCCCAATCCAGCAGGACGATCAACAGAGAAAAGCCTGGATCCGTCTGGAGAGGTTATTGCGATGCTACCACTATCAGAACCAGCACTTGTTGCTGCTTTCAGCAGAGCAGCCAATGCAGCAGAATCAAATAACTCCTTTCCATCTCCTTCTTCATCAGTTTCCACTTCTTCATCTGAATCACTTACAATTTGACCATCAATTCTCTGTGAATGATCACGAGAACTCTCTGCACCAGAGTGAGAACCTCCACCAGATACTTGCTCCAACTCCTCCAAGAACTGTTTGGCAGCTTCAGAATGTTCAAAAACCACACCTTTAGTGTCTTCATCTGTAACCGAGCCTTCAATCTCATCTTCTCCAACATCTTCATCTGAGTGATCATTGGTTTCATCTAGTTCCATAGCTGGGTTTAAAACTGAACTGATATCTGCAGATTCAGGTGTCTCTAATTTTCCAGAGACCCCATTTCCCAGTCCATCACCCTGAGCATTAACATGTGTAAGATTGTTTTCTAGCTGTTTTGCCTCGAGTGTTGGATTCTCGGCGGTAGATTCAGCACCATTTTCCACTGCCTGATATTCATTCTCAGCGGCTTCTTTGCCACTATGCACAGATTGTACTCCATCAGTACCTATCTTCATTAGGGGCTCATCCCTTGGGGCTTCAGAATCAGCTTCTGGCTCAGTTTCTGATTCTTTTTTCTCCTCGTTACTAAATGGACCAGCAGTTTTGCTATCATCAGTACAAGCATCCCCTTTCATACCATCATTGTTACCAACTATAACAGCATCATGGAAAACAGCACCAGCATTTAGTTTTTCATCTTTCTCCTGTCCAGCAACATCAGTTTTCTCTCCCAGTTTTGCAGTTTCAAAATTAAGGTCCGATACAGGTTTAACACTTTTTTCAAACTCAGCGTCCACTCCAACTGATTTCAAATTAACCGGTTCTTCTAAGTCACCACTAATCTGATCAAACCTATTATCCAATTTAACATTATCATCAACTATCACCACCTTTCCTACCTTCTCATAATCTTTGTTTTTTTCGTTATCCCCAACAGTATTTGGTCCAGACTCTGGAAAATTGGTATGCACAGCTTCCACAGCTGAGTCTCCTCTGCCAGTTAGTTCCACACCATCTTCTTCCACAAACTTATTATCCGTATTTTTCGCAGAGACAGGGCTAACTTGATCACTCTCCCCATCTGCATTCTCTCTGAAACCCTCATCCTCAACAATAGCCGCTCCAGACTCGGACACACTGACATGTATGGCCTCCACAACTGAATCTCCTTCCCTAGAAAAATCCTCACTTTCCTTCGTCACCGACTTATCATCTTCAGCTGCTTGAGGAATGAAAGGACTAGCTTTGGCAATCCCACCACCAACAACTGCATCCTCTTTGATAAGGTCATCAAGCTTTGGTGTCTCAAACGCACTATCTCCATCATCACCTCCCAAAGCATCGATAGAATCCCCTTGAGCAGGGCCGCCAATACTACTCTCTTCCACCAATTCCCGTACAACTGGCTTCTCCGTCGAATCCATAGGCACAGAATCCCCCTTTCCATCATTCTCAGAATTCTCCACCACCGAGTCAATACCAATCCTCTTCGAACCATCAGCCCCAATCCCGATAGATTCAATTTCTCCCGTCACTTCCTCATCCCCCAAAACCCTATCTCCAGGACCTCCGACAACATCATCCGCACCCTCTTCTTCATCATCATCATCGACCGACACCCTCGCAACAGGCATTACCATCTTGGGCACAAAAGCCTCCGATGAACCAACAAAAGCGGAATCATTACCTTCCCATCCTATGCCTTTTTCTACAATTTCTTCATCTGGGTCTCCCACAATTAGCTCCGAAGCCGTCTCAAAGTCCTCCTCCCCGCTCACAAATCCCCCATTCTCAGACTCACCATCACTACTCGCCCCACTGCTACTACTGCTACTGCTACTACTCTTCCCATTAATTTCCAAAACATCCTTTTTAACAGTATCGGTATCAGAACGAAACGAAGGAGACGCTCTAATAGGAGGAGAAGAGAAAGAACCTGATGAATTCGAAGGTTGCGACGTCATTTCTGTTCCAGAAAGAGGGACAAAGGCCTTCGACTCCATGGACACAAGCTCTTGCTCTGCACCGAAAAACAAATACAGAAAACCAAAAAGGCGTCGTGGGTGGTCGAGAATTAGGTTTCCTTCTAGGGTTTGGTTTTATTGGCTCAGATTTCGCCCCCTTTCGGATTGAGTTTCGAAAATGTCCGAGAGAGAGAGATAGGCCTCTCAGACTCGTTATCTCTATTTCTCTCTAGAATCCACTTTGGGGTTTTCGCTGTTTATATCGGCTCAAAATCCCCAAACTGCCCTCCGATACCTGACTTTGCAAGCCGTCCCTGACTCCCCTCCCATCATTCCTCTCATCTTTGGGTTTTACGAGGTAAAATTAAAAATAATCACGAAAAAAAATAAATTTTATTATTAAAAGTGAAATAACATAATAAAAAATCAATTAAACCTTAAATATAACAAATTAGGTAATACATATTTATTTTTTATATTTTGAAAGGAGAATAATATTATTGATTCAAACAATACATTTGAGAAAAATATATAATCAAATTTCTTCAAATGAATCGAGCAATCATACGTATTTTATAATTACATGATGATTGAAATCATATGTGAGGATTAAAATACTCCCAATATATCAGTGTTCCGATATATCTACGATATGTCAGATGCTCGATGATGTTAAACCAGATGTCGCGATGGCCAGATGTCGTCGATATATCGGTTTTGGGCTTCGATATATCGTGGAAATATCAGTGCATGAATGCCTTGTGTAGCGTTAGTTTAATTTTTCGATGGAATGTCAAGAGATATATCGGGATATATCGGATATATCGGATATATTTAAATAATGTATTTGAAATCACGAGCGATCCGACGGTTATGGATTCGATCGCGTAGGTTTAATTTTTCGATATATCGATATTCATTGTAAAATATCAGCTAGATATATCTGGGGATATCAGATATATCCGATATATCAGTAAAATCAAATCTAGATATGTCGAGTTAGGCAAATATTTTAAATCATTACTGTAAATTTCTAAAATTACATGCATGTGTAGTCGTGATTTGATTTGATGTATTTATCAGATTAAACTTATTTTATTATCTAAATCACTTACACATAATAAAAGCATTGCAACAAGTTAATGAAAACCACACGTCGCACAAAATAACGATAAAAACATTAAAAGAAACAAATTAAAATGTTAGATTTTTATGAAATAACCGTTTTATTGAATTAAAAAAATGATAAAAATAAACATATATGGATGATTTCATGCCAAAAATTACATATCCTTAAGAAAATTTGACTAAAAATAACAAGACAAAAGAAAAAAATAGACAACTAAGGTTTTTTATGTTGAATTGTATGTATGCAAATTTACATTTTTTTTATGTTTTATTTTACACATTTTTAATTTACATTACATCATTTTAGTATTATGTTATAATAAAACCTTCAGCCTACAACCTCTAGTTCTCTCATTCCTCCTTGGGTTAGACAAACAATACATTGTTAAATAAACATTCAAAAACCTTAAATATAACAATTTTGTATTTAGTATCGAGGTGATAAAGGGGTAGAATGGCATTCGAGAGAACTTAGAATCCAATCATTATATAAGAATATACCATCAAAAGGGAATATAAGTAAAAAATTAAAAAAAACAAGAAAAACTTTGTATTTTTGTTATCTTTTATTCTTATAATGAAATAAATATCATTTTTATTGACCGAAATTTATATATTTGATCCAACGGTGGATATTGGGTTTTGACGATTTGTTTGGTTGCGTGTGGTAAGTAAGCATGATAACGTTTGAAGATTGGGTCGGCATGTTTTTGGCGTATTGTAACGTGTTTCATGTGACTCCCTCTTATGCCTCATCTTTAATGCATGGTCATTAGTGGTTGCTGTCTATCCTATGTCAAAATATTTAAAATTTTATCTTCGTTTTTTTTCCAAAATAAAATAAAACTAATACATTTTGCACAAAATTCGAAGAAATATGGTGTTTTTAATCAAATTTGCCATTAATTCCCGAAACTTATGAGTCCCAACATATTATATTAGAGCTATAAGATTATAAAATTAAAATTGCAGTTGGACTACTAAGAATTAGGGGTGTAGCTTGGTTCGATTAGTCCAAACCATTTTCATTTAACCTAATATTTAGATGGATCGGATAATTATTTTCAAAAATTTTGATTAAAAGTATGTTTGATAGTGATTTTTGGAAGTATCTTTAATGAAAACGTCTTCTGTAAAAATGTTTTGATTAAAACAGTGCATTATATATAATTATTTAGTTATATGCAGGGTTAAAAATGTCGTAAAATATCGATGATATATCATCGATATTTCGATCATCAGCGAAAAATGCTAACCTGATTTTTGCGAATGAGAAGTTGTTTAACTGGAAAAAATCGTACCGATATCGACGATATATCGGTGAATTTCACGGAAATATATCAGAGCTGTAATACGTTGTGAAAAAATTAGAAAACTTCAAAATGGCCTATATCCGGAGATATGTCTTAGATATATCAGTAAGTTTGAATTTTGGAAGGCCACAAAAAAAAGCGATATTTAAGGTGAGTATCTGCATTTATAATGAATAAATGGTAGATGAAGGGATGTGAGAGAAAATGAAAGTTTTTACCGATAATTAATATACGTTACCGTATATGTATTTAATAATTACTATCGTTAATTATTTGTAGAAAATAGAAGAAAATCACAAGACGGTTGTTAAGTCTTAAGCACACTAATTGTTATCATTTAATTATTATAAAATTAGAAAGCAAGACGATAGGATATAAAAAAGCGAAAGATTAACTGTTAAATATCTTTCAAGCAAATTTTGATATATAAATTGAATATATATTTAAATTTTGAATAATTTATAAATCTTAGTATATAGAGCTATGTCCAGGTCGAAATGCGAATATATCGTAAAAGCGAATATTTTTATCGGTTACATCAATTGGTTCTTCAAAGTTTTGAAGTGTTTATGGAATTAATAAAAACACTTTTTATGCTAAAGATATTTCCTATATAGCTGCTAAAAGTCGGTTCAAACAAACCCCAATTCAATCTAAACCTAATTTAATATTATATAATATACGTAGTACATTTCATCCTATATGATAATTTTCTTTTACATTCGTAGGAAAATATACTAAATTATATTTTGCATGTATGTTTTTCATTTCTCATTTTCTCAATTAGACCCTAATTTTGTCAATCCAAGTTTAGCAAAATAAGGTTTGGTTTGGGTTGAATTGAGTTCCTTGTGCTAGAATTCGGATTGAATTGAGATCGAGTTTATTATATCTTAATTTTAATTAAATTTGTGTTAGTCATCAACCGACCATCCTAAATCAAACCAGATCAACCCATTCCATTAACTTTAATTTAGCATGATTAATATGAAAATAGCTTAAACAACTTAAACATAACTTGGGCTTATAAAAATGAAGTTATGTTGGTATAAGTTGACTGTCTTGGTGTTAAGAGTGTAAATGGGTTAAACTCAGGTCAAACTGTTTTTTCAAAGGTTAGTCATCAACTCAGCTACAAACCTATTAAAGTGCTAAAAGTATTAAGAAATTTAGGTCATGTTTAGTAGGTAGGGCCCTGTTTAGTAGGTAGAAAATTTTAATTTTCTACAGTAGCTTTCAGCAAGAACGTTTGAATTACGATAATAAGAGCGAAAACAAATTTTGAAAACAGAAAATGCGATTATTTATTTTGACATTTTATATATGAATCGGCAATTTAGAAAATTTGTTTTCAGCATTTCAATTAAATTAATACGAATGGGG
The DNA here is from genome assembly GCA_016808115.1 of Tetrastigma voinierianum. Lineage (NCBI taxonomy): Eukaryota > Viridiplantae > Streptophyta > Magnoliopsida > Vitales > Vitaceae > Tetrastigma > Tetrastigma voinierianum. Next base: position 91,641 of record JAEQBH010002465.1, on the reverse strand, counting down.
TTGAAAATGAAAGCGATATTTTAATACGAATAATCTGAAGCGTATTTTAAAATGGCTAGATTAGAATCGTTGAAAATTTTCGTAATACGAGATTTTGGATAGAGTTAGAAAATTTTACGTGAAATGCTTGAGTATAGAAAATTTGCTGTTTCCTACAGTGGCTTTGAAAAGCAATGAAAACACGTTTAGTTATGAGAATCGAATAATGTAATTTAAAAGCGAAATAGATTCTTATTTTGACATTTTATATATCATCGAGAAAAGCGTGTCTTTGTTTTTATTTGTTTTGAGTCATCGAAAAGCGCGGGATTTGGTCGATTGAGATAAAGCAACGAGATTGTAGGTATTTAACACATTTTAACCACTCTTTTCGTCTTAAGCGATTTTCTTACCATCGGGTTAAAGCACGGGTTATGATAATAAACCATGCTTATTTTAACGTTTTAAATTTGTTTTCGTGCTTTATTTTCGAAAATGGTTTAAGCGATTTTTAATTCTTTATTTTTGTCAATTGATGTGAAATATATTTTTTGGAAATGGCTAAATATTGAATACATTTGAAAATTTTAAATGCGAGATTTTGGATATAGTTAAAAAATTTCGTGAACTAAACGGGGCCTAATAGTTTTTGAGTGAATTCATTAATAAAAATGACAATTTAATTCAAAATAAACTAAAGATACCATAAACAATAATTTCTCACATTGTGATTGGGGTCTTATTTAGATTTAAAGATTCATAAAATTTTGGGGCATTTTTTTTTGGTTTTTCTAAAATCAAATTACTTTCCAATGTTATACTGTTTGTTTTTTCATTTTTGCATAACTTAGTTCTGATTTTTTGAAATTGTATTATGAATAAAAAAACCCAAAATATTTGATTTTTTCCAATAGTAAAAAAACCATTTTTTAGAATACGTACAAAATCTTTTAAAATTCATATAGAATATTTCAAAATATTTAAAGAACAAAATTTTTTTTTTTTAATTTTGGTTTCATCAATATAATATTTTTTAAATTATTAATTTTATATATTTTATTTTAGTTATATAAAATAATTATTTTTTGTAAAAATGATAATAATAAATTGTTTATCATAATAATTTTATCATTTTATTTTTTGTAAATATGTTAATATGTTATAAATATATTATACAAATATTTTTTATTTTATCATAATAATAAGAGTGATTTAATTAAAAAAAACCTTTTGAAAACTTGATTTCAAAAATATAATCCTTCATCAATTTTTTACCTCATTTTTGACAAAAATACCTTTTATTTTCTTGTAAAAATAATTATTTCTTTTCAAAGATGTATCTAAACATAAAATAAATGAAATGAAAAATGGCATTTTTGTTCCTTACAAGTCATCCTTCAAGAAAAAACATGAAAATGATTAGTTTTACAAATTTTGAGTTATTTGAGGTATTTTAACCAAATAATTTATTCTTTGAAAAAACAACAAATTATATATTTAAGACTTAATACTTAATAGAAATACAATATTAAAAAATCAAATAATTTAATACTTAATACTATTAAGTCTTATATAGCATTTATCTAGCTAAAAGTTCTATTTAGCATTAAATAAAAAAAACAAACAAACCCCCTAATAAATCTTAGTTCTAATAAAGCAGTTAGCTAAAAAAATTTCAAAGGCACTATCAACAAACGAAAAATATTTAATCTATGCATTAATATTCTAAGTAATAGACAAAATCATATTTGAAAAGCAAATCTCATAGGTCATATTCAATGACTAAAATGACAAAATATAAAATCAATTTCATTAATTTGGAGTGAACTTTATCTAGCAAAATATCAATGAGAATTCATGTGGTTAGTTTTGGTAGAGGAAAAGGACATCTCAATGCTACAATTCAATGACAAACCAAATTATATAATGAACAAATAGAAGGGATAAGCTCTATATGACATCTCAACATCTGGTACTAGGTTATTATATGAAAACATTGAATATAAAAAATAAAATCTAAATTTATTTTATATTTTGATATGGGGTGTAATGAAATGCGTGATAAAGAAAAGGATGTAGTAATGATTAGCATGAAGGTGAAATTTTATTTTGTTTTACATGTAATGATTTTGTTTGTGTACATAACAAGGTGTTTCGGTGTTTTTTCTACCAAAACATAAAAAAACTATGGGAAATTTGTGGATGCATTGGTATGTCAGGAAATTATAGTATTTTCAAATTAAAATCGTCTTGTCATAACCTACTTTGGGTGGCTTCGATTCCTAATTTTTGTGATTTATATAATTTAAGTGAAAAATCTTTTGAAAATAGAAGCCCAAATTGAAAATTTGAAAAAAGCATGCGAAGCTAGTTTGAAAGATAACAAATTCATTATAGAATTAAACTAAAAATTAAATATTGAAGCGAGAATGGTTGAAGTAACATATACTTGTAAAGAAAATATGCAAAATTAAGCTAAAAATCTGAAAAGACAACTGTTGAAATTGTAAAAGACTAAAAGAAATGATGAAATGTTACATTTTAGTACTGATTAATTCGATCTTTTCTTTCACGATGTTGAAGTCTTGGCTTATATAATTCTGCGAGATAAGCTGCACTCCAGTAATACGATAACTACTCACGTCTTGTTGGTCTTTTCTCGAGTCCTTACTCTCTGCTAGTACTTGATGAAACGAGCACTCGCCAGATAATTGTTTACATATTCTACCATGTCATGATTTGGAGACAAAGTCACCTCCATTTTCTACCTTTGATCGAGTCACCGATATCGTATTGCTTGAACTTTTGTGTTTATTTAAAATTTGCGTAAATGACCTTGGAGCTTCGTGGCGGTCTGTAGGGCAGAGAACACTACCGAATGAGGTTGGGCTCCGTTTGGGTTTGATATATCCATTCAGCACATTCTACTACCCTTTAGGTCGAAAAATTATTTAAAAACCATTTAGGCCCAAAAATTTATTTTTAGTTTAAACAATTGCCCCTTGCATACAATATGGCTCATGGGCCATATTTGGCAATAATATATAAGCCCAATATAGCTGCGGGGCCCTGACTTCAACCATGAGACCCGAAGTCGATTTCAATGCATGATCTTGAATTAAACCCGGTATAGTGAGCCGGTTGGAACGTAAAAGCTGTGATTAATTTCCCAATAAAGTTCCGCCAATAATCGTTTGGCTTTGGCCTTCGTTCTTCCTCCGGTGGAACATTCCCACCGCGACAATCAATTCTCATCTTACTCTTCATCTCATTCATATGCAAAAAACCATTATTCTAAGGTTTTTTTAAAAAAATTTCCAAGGCCAAAAAACTAATTTAAGTTACCAAGGAACCCATTTTCTCTCATTTTCATTCTTCTTTTCCTTCTTCTTCCTTCTCTTATTTTACTTCTTCTTCTTATCCAACGTTTATTGTCGATGTTGCTTCTCTTGATCCTCCCGACTTCCGTCGTCGATTTCGTGTTCTTGGCTCCATCGGTACGCAAACACTCTCTTGTAGTATTCCTTATTTCGGTTTTAATGCCTGAAACTCGAAATGATCGTAACCTTTCTTGACTTTGTCTTAGGAACCTCTCGAGTTGGTTCAACTTCCAACTCGATGCCATTTCCGTCTAGGTAATCTCAATTGTTTGTTTGTGCTCATTTTCCTTGATCTGTATTGGCTCTAACATTTTTTTTTCTTTGAAGTACTCCATAGCCTATGATGACATTTGTTTGTCACGAGTTATGATTCGGCTACCAGCGCTGCGACCCGTCGGTTAACGATCTGACCGCTACACCATTGAGCTGCGAGGAACAACGGAGATTAGATCCCATAGAGTTCAATTCCGTTCGACCATAGTCGATATGAGCTCGAAGCTTCCTTCATAACTCCCTGAACTTCTTCGTAATGGCTCCGTTCCATGCCTAATTTCATAGGGAACCTCAAAGTGGCTCTATTTCATTATATTTCATCCATATCTCAATTTCATTCATTTAATATACCTTTTGTGTCATTGACATAAGGGATGTCGTTGGTGGCCAAAAGTCTACCCTTGCTTGGTGGAATGAGAACTTGGTCTTGAAATACTTGATTTTTTGTCCTTTGATTGTTGATGAAAACTCACTAACATTGCACAAACACACTTACAAGTATGACATTTCATTAGTGGACCAAAGTGGCCTTAGGCCTATCTTTGGATGTGATGAACTTATGTGTATTGCTCATGGATTCACTGAACACTAGCACACGTACAATTATAGCCATGACATTACATTAGTGGACCAAGGTGACATTAAGCCTACCTTTGGAAGTGTGCTTGTGTGTGGATGATAATGTCTTGCTTCTATCAGGTATTGCTCTGAAGAAATTGATGAAACAATGGCTAAAAGCCTACTATTTATTTTTAAATATATATATACATATACTAAACTGTTATGTGTTGGGGAAAAACTTGCATGCTTGAGAACAATGGCTAAGAAGCTTGCTTTGACTCAAAACTAGGATATAAAATGTATTATGTCGGAGAAAACTGAATATTTGAGAACAATAGTGGTTAAAAGGCCTACCTTAACTCAAAACATTAGAATAGAAAATGTATTATGTTGGAGAAAATTGAATATTTGAGAACAATAGTGGCTGAAAAGCCTGCCTTGACTCAAAACATTAGGATAGAAACCATTTCCCTAACTCTTCCCCTCTAAAGGTTGTGGTGTCGACCTATTTCTTTTAACTCCATTCAATTCTTAAATCCCTTTCCATTGAGTAATAGTCGCGACTATGAAAGTTGTAATTGCGACTACGCTATACGGATACTAAAAACAATATGTCATGGTCCTCAATCATCTCCTTGGGTCATAGTCGCTACCATGGAATACTGTGGTCGTGACCATACTGCAAGATCCTTCCCACGAGGTGCTGACGTTGCAACGTGGAGAAGCAACGTCGTGACGTGGAGAAGCAACGTTACGACGTTGCTTGTTACTATAAATTCATGCTCTTTGTCACGTCGTGGCGTGGAGAATCAACGTCTCAACGTTGAGAAGCAACGTCACGACGTTAAATGTTGCTCACTGATTTTTCCATTTGCTCCCAAGGGATAACTTATCTCTTGGTGCAATGATGTAACAAGTCCAATTCTTTAGAGTTGTCTTGCATTTGAATGTGTAGTGGCTACAAAGCCCACTTTCCTTTACTCCAATTCAGTATGAGGGCTTATTTCCTCAATCTTAGAGTGATTATGATACTGTAACACCCTAAATTATACCCTAGTAGTTTTATAGCATGTTTAGGGTATAATGAAAGTCAAAATGGTGTTTTTCGGAAATTTAAGTGCTCAGTATGAAAAATGATATAACAGGAATTATTAAAGAAGTAAAGAGGATAATGGACATTAAGTTAAAAGCCTATGTGTTATGGTATAATATTGTTAAGTTGGTTTGTAAATTTAATAAGGAAGAAGGACTAAATAGCAAAAAGGCATAAATGTGAGCCAACTTTACGTTAAGATAACAAATTGTCTTCTAGGATAAGCATTATCCATTTTGGGGATTTGGGAGCTAAGGCTTACAGTTGTGGAGAAGGAGACCAAGCTAGCTTGTGCTCTCCATTGTTTTGGCTCTCTTTGCTCAAGGAAAGGAAGAAGTGAAGAAAATGAAGGCTAGTTGAAATGTTCAAGAAATAAAGGTATGGAATTCTCTCATTTATTGGTTAGGAAACTATCCTAACTCATTCTTTGGTTATGTGTGTGTTAGGAAATTCTTCAACCTCCTTTCTTGTTTGTTAGGAAACTATCCTAATTCATTCTTTATCTATGTTTGTGTTAGAAACACCCTAACTCTTCAAAATGTGTTTTTGGGTTGGTTTGAGTTAGGTTATATGGTTGTTTTGAGTTTGTTTTGTTTTGATTGGAAATTTGGTGAAAAAGGGAAAAAATGCCTAATTCCTGGAAACCCGATGCCTCTCCGCTTAGGAGAAGGAGTGCTCGCCTAGGCAAGGGTGCATTTATCTGGAAGCAAACCGAGCACCAAAATTTCGATTTACGCACCGCCTCGGCGAAAGGCTACTCGACTGGCGTAGGTCCTTGCCTAGGAGAAGGTCCCCCCACGCCTAGGCGAACATGTAGTCCTGTTTTTGTTTCCTTTCTTATGTTAATTCTAGAAACCATTACTCTTTTGTTCAAATTTCCAAGGAGTGATAATTATGTATGAAATTGGATTTATTGAGGTTCTTAACAAGTGAAAAATAAATAAAAGGGGTCCGTACACATGTATACAAGTTATATGGTCTTAATTACTAAATAAAATGTACGTGACATGGATATAGATACGAACCTCGTCGCCTAAGCGAAGCGAACCTATTTCTAGGCAAACTTTGCTTTATTGCCCCTTATTTGCTTGTGTTATATAAATACAAGAATGTGATTAAATAACAATATCTGTGGCGCCCCGAATCCAGGGGTCGTTGACTACCTTGCGTCGACCGGCTCGTGAATGTTGGGTGGAGCATCTCTCACAAAAATCGGCGGAGAGTCTCGGCTGTCGCGGAGCTCTACCCTTAGTACATAACTGTCCAGGCATCCAACGACCACATAGGGTCCGAATGAGGTAAATAATGGCCGCCCAGGCCCTTGCATCATCACTCTGACCGTATATCTCAACGAATACATATCTCATGGTTGAGAGTTGATAATTCCTCTTATACAAACATATATCAAAATTCACAGAATTCTAATACATGTATACCATCAGAATCAAAGCCACAATGACTTTCTTCTAAAGCGGCCTCTAGCGATGAGTCGTCTCCTGTGCGCTCCTGTACTGAAAATAATATCCCTCGACGGGGGTGAGCTAATGCTGATGGTGGAATCCTTTGGTATTCTTTAAAACAGTCGTGTCTGATGCTCGATGAAAACACATTCAAGTAAATCGTGAATCCTACTTTAATGTCTACATGATCATTCGTATCACAGTCTCAAAGGCTCTCACTTACTGTACGTGTGAAACCTTATTTTCAACAAAGATGTTTGTTTTTGGTATGGACAACCTCGATTATAGTAGTGGACCGACTCGATATTTATTCTATTTAATTGGACAGCCCTCGGAGTGTATGTCAAATTGGGCGACTCAGAATATTGATATTTTATATGGATCTTATAGATGCATTAGTAGTATTTGATGACCCTCTGAAACCATTCTCTCGAGAATCACCTCATCGCTCAACTCTATTGTTGCAGGGTGTACGTTTGCATATGGAATGCATGATGTCAATTCAATATGATATATCAATACATATAAATATATAATAATGCATATATTCGCATAATTTAAAATCACACAAACATGTCATGTAATTTCACAATTCATTACACGAAATTATTTCATGAATTTAATTATCAAACCACGAATTCGACTTGAATTCTTTGGCCATGGCATTGTTGCGAAAAATTATTTTGTGAAACGCTATTTATATGAGCGATTATTTCGGGTTACTATTCCTGGCAATTCACGATCAGCCAGTTCGCTGTGAACGAATTTATAGTGATTTAGTATATGCATCACCATTACAATTTTATTCAGCCAATTTGCTTCGAACACCGCGGCAGAGTGCGGTGTCGCGAATTGTCCAAATGATTTAAATTCCACATTTCGGTCCCAATTTTGGGGCCGTCAGCAGCCGTTGATCATGGCCGGCGAAAGCATTCTCATATTAAATCAAATGTAAAACCAGTAGGATGAAACACTGCGCCTCGGAGTTTGTGAAACTCCACTGGGCAGGAATCCCACGCGTAGGGCCTGCGTAGAGTAGGCTTTCATGCTTGGCGAAAATTTACCGATGGTGGATCGCGTGAAATCTATAGAGGTCTCTCTCTCTCTCTCACTAGAAACTAAAATCCTAAGCTACTGGAAGTGCCTCTCCCGTTTTTCCCTTTTTGTCTCCAATTAATGGAGAATATGAGTTACTATTCACTCTTTCGTCTTTAGTGTCATTTAAAATTTAAATAATAGTAATTTTGGCCATGAAGCTTGGATTTTTGACATTTAGCACTATCCGTTCGTCAATTTTATCATTCTCTACTCATGCAACATGTATAGCATTAGTAATACGATGTTATAATATTATTTAATACATCTCATGTCGTTCAGGCACGAAACTTCAGTACCTCAAAAAACGTGTAAGTCGAAACTGTCTCGAAATTGACGAAATTCGATGTAGTATCTAAATTTCGCAAAACGATTCCAGCAGCGGTAAAATCCGTTCGCCATTGAGATCTCGAAGATAAATTTCAAATTTTCTGAAATTCGATTTTACCATTTTCGAGAAATTGAAATTTCTCGGGTCTTACGATCTAAATGCTGCAAACACATATAAGTGTATATGCCTTAAGACGAATAATGAATGAATAGGCACTCTTGATTAGTGCTTTGCTCTCTGTTTTAGTCATGACACTCTGGATTGGTGCTCTGACCTTACATTCACGTGGTGCGAGCCACGTTATTTATCTTGGCACCTACATTGATCTTGTCTAGTACCTTGGTACCTATTATCTGTGTTCCTCATTCATTATTCTGCGTCTATCACAATGACGTTTATATGATAAGTATCTGAACAACGAAACATAAGAAAATAAAAGTAATCAACTCTTATGTTAAGGCATAATTCAGTTCAGTTCTGTATGTACCAACAAGTACCTTATGTTCTGAAATCTCTGATTATGTACTCCTATGAGAGATATGAATATTTTGATATGCGAATTATTTTACATATCTTGTGATTGAGGATACCACAGTGGTCGTATCACATTTCATTAGTATAAGTTTAAGCGCGGGTGTTTCGTCAGTATGAGTCTTGAAGAGTGCGACAGACATCTACCGCGTCGCTAGAATATGTGACGTTGGAGTCCACCTTATGTAGGTTTTTTACTCTGTTTTTAAAATATAAATGCAATATTTTGTAATAGTGGAACTTGTATAAATACAAGTAGTTAGAGACTCAAATGTATGAGCAGACAATTTTAAACACCACTACAGTGGTAGTCTTACAAGTTTATGTCCTTATGAATTTATGATTGAATTGGGCCCACTAATAACAAAATGTCAGATTAAGAAGTCTCAATTTTGTGTGGCGTCCCCTCACCTGCTATGGCTAGTAGAAGGGGCGTTACAAATACCCTCTCATGAATTTGGGGAATATGTGTACCCAATGGCTTAAAGGCCTACCTTATTCACTCGGATATTTCCGTTCTTATTCCCCTAATCTTGAGATGGTCAATAAGTCTTCCTTGGGGAATTAGTAGGGAATTTTGAAGAAGTTTGTGTTTTTTAAGTAAAGTGGCCAAAGGCCAACTTTACTGCCTCAAATCCTATCTTAGAACTTGTCTCATACATATTCTCAAATAACCTTAATAATCTCGGGACCTATCCGAAGAGGGAATAAGAACACCCTTGGAGAAATAAATGTGCTGACGAATGCAATGGCCAAGAAGCCACTTTATCACTAGGTCATCCTATATTTCTCGAGTCCTAAAGTGGTCATGGAACCTACCTTTGGAGAATTGATGACACAACAAGCCCATTCTTAGGGAAAAGTCTTTATTTAGGATCGATAGGGATCGCAAAGCCTACTTTAACCTTCCAATCAAAGATCAGTATCTACTTCCTCAGGTTTAAAGTGATCATGGGACCTACTTTATTTATTCATAAAACAATTGAGGGTATAACAAGTCTGACATTGAGGAATACAAAAGGTTTGAGCAGTGAGTGACCAAAACAACCTACTTTATCACTCAAAGTAATTACTAAAAATAATTTCTTCAATACAAAGATGGTCATTGAAACCTATTTTTCTTGTTCTTCCCTCATTCCTCATCTATTTTTTTCTTAGTAGTATGGACTAGCATTTCCCACATTGTGGGAAAATATTTCTTGAGGTACTTCCCATTGATGTACCTTTTGTGGCTCCCCTTTAAGGCTTGATAGCCCGTAGGCATTTCGTTGTACTTGGTGAACCTTGAATGGTCCCTCCCAGTTAGGAAACCATTTCCCCAATTCTCTATCTTTAGCACCAATGGGTAGCACCACCTTCCATAGGAGCTCTCCTTCAAAACTCTTTGTTCTGACCCGCTTGTTGTAGGCCCGAGCGACCTTCTTTTTCTGGATCATGATGTGGTCAAGCTCTTGTAATCTCTTCTCATCCAATGCCTCAAGTTCCATTATCATGGCCTCACTGTATTATTAAGGATTAAGGTCATTCTGCCTGGATACTTTATAGGTCGATTTGTGTTATGTAAAATGTGTACGCATATATGTGTTAGTGCACTCGTCGCCTCAAGTAATAAAATGATAAGTGAGTATCGTTCCCACAAAGAATTGGGTTACTAAGTACTGACTCTAATCTAGCCTAAGCTCTATTTGGATGGTGGAAAATTTGTAGAAAAACTCAAAGACGCTAATCTATGCATGCAAGAATGACTCAAATAAAACTAAAAGACCTTAGGGCATAGATTTCACCTAAACAATCATATATGAACATCCTAACCCAATCAATCAATGTTTATTTTCATATGAAGATGGCAATTTCACTAATGTATATGTGAATCTCTCTAAAGCATTCATACACTACCCTTAAGATTTAGGTATTTTGCATCTCTACTAAACCCTAAAACCCTAAGGATGCAATAAACCCAAGAAATCCTAATACCACACCTAATCTCATTTATATCTCTATCTCATGATAATTCGATGGTAAATCATTCATGGTCTAGCTTAATCATCACTTCTCAGTCTTAAATAAAGTCACAAATCATGCAAATATTGGTCAAATATCCTGAGCATTGAGGCCCAAATGAAATACTTCAACCTTTGTGTAAATAATACGTCAATCAACCCAATATAAATTGAGGAGGTGTACATTCAGTGTTGGTTACATCTAAACCCTAAGAAAGTAAACTAAAACATCTCTAAGTGAAAGAAAACTATCAAAAGAAAAAGAAACAAAGAAAAATGATGAGAATAAACAATTTTGAGTGAAAGGCCCATCTCCTCTTCTTCAATCCTTCTTAACAAGTTTTTCCCTTGGGATTTGTCTTAAGGCGTTTATTTAAAGGACTTCATTCTCACAGCTTCCAAAATCGGCCCCCCTTGGTTTCTAGGGCTTTTAGGCTTTTATAGCTCTAAAATCATACCTAAAATGACCCTAAAATGGGCTTATTATCAAACTTCCTGATAATGGGCCCCCAAGCAACCGGTCTACCGCTTGTGCTCTACAAAACTCTTTGTTTTGCACTCACAACTTCCCGATGTCATAACTTTGTCATCCAAACTTTGATTTGGGTTATCTTGGACTCTTTGGAAAGCTAAGAGAGTGTAGAATCCATCCATGTAAATTTTGATTCCATTTGAGCTCATTAAAAAGCTGAAAAAGTTTGAATACAGTGGCTGATGCTTACATTATGTGGGAAATTGTTGATTTTTCCTTTTTTTTTTACTCATTTTCGCACAATTCCGTCAAATAGTTAACCTAATCACAAAGGTGGACATTTAGAGCATTATGACACTTATTTAACATAAAAACTACTTTAAAATAAGTAAAACATAGGGTTAAAATGAGTATTTTATATACTCATCAATACCCTTAAAGAATGAACTACTACCTCCATTGGAAGCATTGCATCATGTCCATATGTTAGAAAGTAAGGACTTACCCCTGTAGAATCTTGCTTAGAAGTTCTCTAAGCCCATAATATCTCAAATAAAATTTTGTGCCAATATCTAGGATTATCCTCTAGCATCTTCTCCAAGATGCTTATCAACACCTTGTTAGAAGCTTCTGCCTACCCATTTGCTTGGGCATAAAAGGGAGTGGATTTGATGAGTTGAATGCCTTAGTCTTTGGTAAAATAAGTCATCTCATCCCCAGTGAACATGGTGCCTTGGTCGGTTGTAATGGACTGAGGAATTCCAAATCTATGAATGATTTGTTCTTTGATGAATTGGATCACATCCTTTTGCTCTACTTTCTTCAAGGGTGTAGCCTCTACTTATTTAGTAAAGTAGTCTATAGCAATGAAGTTGTGTCCCTTTGATGAAGCTGGGTAGATTTTCCCATTTAAGTCCATGGCCTATCCTCTGAAAGGCCATGGTTTCACAATTGAGAGGAGTTCCATAGTAGGTATCTTTTATATGCTCCCATACTTTTGACATTGTTGGCAACCCTTGGAGTAATTGATGCAGTCACTTAGGATGGTTGGCCAAAAATAGCCATGTCTCCTAATCATCATCACATTTTATCAGAGATTGATGGGCTCCTTTGGACCCCTTCGTGAACTTGCAGCTGTCACTTCCATGCTATCTATGCAGGATTAACCCATCGGGTGCTTCTTGTACAATTTCTCTCTGTGGATGAAATTATGTGATTGATCTTTCACCACATGGGGACACATGTTATGATCTTTTCACCTCTCGATCTTAATTCTCCTTTCCTAAAGTGATCATGGAACCTACTTTGGAGAATTGATGACACAACAAACCCATTCATGGGGAAGAGCCTTTATTTAAGATCAATAGGGATCACAAATCCTACTTTCCTTTCAACCCATAAGTTGATACATATTTTCCCTAATTTTAAAGAGGTCGGGAGACCTACTTTATTTATTTTGAGAATACATCGCATATAACAGGTACCGCTCTGGAGAAATATGAGAAATAGTAACTAAAAAGCCTACTTTGATTCTGGATATATATTGAATAGGTACCTTGTTGGGGAAGATTTGAATGCTTGAGAAAATAATGGCTAAAAAACCTACTTTCTTAACTCAAAACTTAGGCTAATACAATTTCCCTTTGCTTTCAGCATTATTTTTGTCTTAGGCTTGCTGAGTCTTTATTAACCGTAGGATTAGCCTAATCCTTTAGGTGATGCCTAACCTCTCCCACATGGTAGAGGAATATTATTTAAGGTATTTCCCCTTGATGAACCTTTTGTGCAGCTCACCTTGTAGATTTGACATTGAATATGTTTTTGTCATTTCCATAGTAGGTTTTTTAAGTATCACCTTTTGGGGTCTGCTTTCTTTAGAGGGTTCAATGGTAATCCCCTTGTAAATGCAGTCTTCATCTACTGTAGGTTGCTTATGTTTCACTTCTACTAGGCTTGCCTCCATTTCCTTTAATTTGAAGAAAGCTAACAAAGTTAGAGAACTAGTAGAATAATTCAAGAAAAATGATCTGTACCTATCAAAATAGTTCCCAAATATGTTTCTTCGTTTGAACTGCAAATAGAATAAACATTCTCTGTAGCTTTTCCTTCAGATTTGGCTTTCTCTAGACCAAGCATCACCTTTTCCTTAAGATTCTCTGCCTCCTTTGTCTTTCCCTGTAGCATTTATCCAAGAAGTTGCCTTTTCTCCATGGCTTTTTATCTCTACATCCTCATTGTTTTAGTTCTAGTGAGCTTTTTAGGAAAATTCTTATGTTGCACCACATGCCATTTTTGCACAGGTGAGAAAGTAGGAGAGATTACAAACGTAGGAGGCATTTCCCTCTTTGCAAGATTATTCATGCTCCTTCCCCTTGGAGAAAAATATCTCTCTTTTGGAGAAAAAATATTCCCTTTGGAGAAATTCTTGTTCTTTGCCTCCTGTTTTGAATCTTCAAATGGATGGTATAAATACCTTCCATTTTTTCCTTTTTGTCTGGTTGCAGACACTTTTCCTTTTGCTACCAAGTCATATTTATAAGTTAAGTATTGTTTAGGAATCCATACCTTTCTTACCCTGGCACTTGGTGAAAATTTCCCAGCCTCCTTTGCACTTAGCATAGCCCTCGAATATGTAGCATCTATGTTGATTGAAGCCACTAATGGAAGTGGATCTTCATCAATCACCATGGCTTCTTTTTTTCTAGGGAGCTTCACCATGACTTCATTTTCTCCAGAGAAATTTACTGTGACTTCCTTTTCTCCAAGGAACTTCATTGTAACTCCCTTTTCTCCAAGGAACTTCACTGTGACTTCCTTTTCTCTAAACAACTTCACTATGACTTCCTTGTTGACCCTGTCTTGGATAACATTCCTGAAACTCCAACAATAATTAGTACAATGATTCCAAGAGTTGTGATACTTATAGTAGACTTTTTCATCTTTGCTAGGGAGCTAGTGATCCGGAGGAAAAGTGATCAGCTTCTCCTTCACAATGAATTTCTCAATCTCTTCCACATCATATGTATATTATGCTCGTGCATTTGAGGCTTGTGACTTCTTTCCTAGGTCAAGTGGTGGAGGTGGTTGCCTAACAAGTTGGAGAATTTGTTGTCCTCTGTTGCCATTTACTTCTACAGGTGGTTGCATGATGCCCCCCCGAGCCTCCATTAAAAGAAAAGTCCCCTTCATACGCTCCAGGCTATGTAAGTGGATTAACAGAGCAAAAATCCTTTGAGGAGTTGTGGCCCTGGCTACATTAGGTCTTTCCTCTGCTACGTTCTCCAAAGTACCACCCTCTCTCCTCTAGGGAGAAAGGTATCTAACTTCTACCATCATAGGTGAGTGGTGAAAATTTTCTTTCAGGCTTAGAAGCAACTTCCTGTCTTTGTTGCCCCCTTTCTCTAAAGTTCTTTAGGATGGCTTGAGATCGCTGCATCATTTCTTCCATAATGGCGGTCATGATCACTCGTTAGCTCTTTATTTCTTGCATAAGAGCCTAAAATTTATTAGAATTATTAAAGAAAATAATAGGCACATCCATTTTACCTGCACATCTTTCTTCCACTTGTTCAATTAGGTTGTTGGATGGATTCCCCTATTGTTGTACTGGAGAATTCATTAGGTTCTCTATTTGTTCCACCAAGGCTAGAACTCTTCCTTCCTATGCTGTTATTGTAGCATCAGATCCTGAGTCCGGAGACTTTACGGTTGTCTTACTCCTCAATTTTGGTCGCATTGTTTTAAAAAATTGGGCCACATTGTGGAATATGCACAACTATATAAAAAACAAAAACATGTGTGGATTTTTACAAATATATGTCCCACTGGGCGTGCCAAAAATATGTTTCAGTGTTTTTTTCTACCAAAACATACAAACTAAAATTGTAGTATTTCCAAACTACAATTGTATCAAAATCTAACTCTACTCAGCTTGGCCCAGATTTCCACTAGATCCTACTTGAGTTCCTTAGAATCTAAAGCGGAAAAAACTTTGAAAAGTGGGTGGGTGAAGCTAAGAGAGAAAAATTGTACGAACTAACTTGAAAGATAACAAATTTCATTGTAGGATTATACTGAAAATGAAATACTTAAGCGAGAAAGCTTCAAGTAAAAGATGCTTGTAAAGAAAAATATGCAAACCTAAGCTAGGAATCTGAAAAGACAGCTGTTGAAATTGTAAAAGATTAAGAGAAATGATGAAATGCTTTATTTTGAGTGTTAATTGATATGTCTTTTGCTCTGACGTTGAGTCTTTCTTTTATATACATTCTTGAATAACTGCCTCGACGGCCTTAACAATAAGTTGCTCACGTGCCACTAGAGTCTTGTTCTTGGTGACCTCGCTAAAGTCTTTGATATATGGCTTTTACTTTTAATAACTATTCACATATCTACCATATCATGACTTGGAGACAAAGTTTCAAAATCCTTAGCCGACAGCTTTGAAAGTTTATTTAAAATTTCCAAAAATGTCCCTGAACTTTTCATGGGCTGATTCTCATGGGTTTGGGCTTTCTTGGATGGGGTTGGACTCCGTTTGGGCTTGATATATCCATTCAGCCTATCCCACTACCCTTTGGATCGAAAAATTATTTAAATTCCATTTGGGCCAAAAAATTTATTTTTAGTGTAAATATAAGGAATCAAATGTTTTGCATGAGTTTTATTAATTATAGGAGTCATAGAATATAAGATATATAGCACTTGAATTTGATATTTTCATTTAATCATTTAAATTTTCATGGGTCAAATATTTTAATGTATAAAAATAAGGTAACATATCTATCAATGCTTCTATATTATGTCTATAAAGATGTTTTCTTAGAAAACGGACAATTAATTATTGTCCAAATGAAAAAATAAAATAAAAAAGAGCAAGATAGCATTGAAATTGATACATAATATTATGCTTATTCATTATAACAATAATGATATATATGGTGTGACTTAAAATAAATAAATAAAAACTTCCTCATCATTATCACAACAATAATCTACTTGAGAGTAAGGTACTTTTGTAAGTAAAACACAACAAATAAATAGTAATATCTAACATTCTATCACACATGAGTCATAAAATATGAGATAGCACTTGAATTTGATGTTTTCATTCAATCATTTAAAATTTTATGGGTCGAAGATATTAATATAGAAAAATAAGGTAATATGATTATCAATGATTTCATATTATGTCTATAAACGATGTTTTCTTAGAAAATAGCCAAAGAATTATTGTCCAAGTGAAAAATTCAAAAGAACAAGACAACAATGAAATTGATGCATAAAGATATCACTAACGACATTATGCATATTCGTCATAACAACAACGATATGATGCAATTCTTTTTTTAAAAAAAAAAAACTTTCTCATCACTATCACAAAAATAATCTACTTGCACATATGTAAAAACATAACAAACAAATAGCAATATTAAACATTCTATCCCACGGGAAAAAAAGAAGAGTAGCGTGAAGTGTATTTGATTGCACATCATTTATATATGAAAATCTTGTTTTTGATTCAGCTGGCTTCCAATTTCTATAAAATATTTATATTTTTGTATTTTGTTTTTATCTTAGTTTTATTTGGATCAAATCAAATAAGTTTGTGAAAGTAACTAGACTCTAACACAATTTTCATACACCAAAATAAACCGAAGTTTAATAATTAAAATTAGTTTAATGGTTTTATACACAAAATTGAAGAAGAGATATGTGTTGTTATTTACATACGAAAATATTGTTAATTATGTATATAGAAATTGATTTATTTTCCTTTATGAATCAATTGAAGAATTCATATAATTTTTAATATTAAAATAAGGCAATCCTATGAGGGCTTGTAGAGTGTCGTTTAGGCCTTTCGAAAGGATGTCGGTGTCAAAGAATTGCATGGCGTAATTACACACGGTTTCTCCAACTGTCTCCCACATGTGTTGATAGAAGCCTGCATGTATTCTGTCCACCCTAGGGATACGATTGATCCACCATGGGAGAATCATGACTAACCAAGAAAGAGCAAAGAGAGGCTTCACGACGGACCCTCGCTACAGTTGCTTGTCACAGACTTAGTCTTTTATTTAGGCTCTTTGTGTGATCTTGAAACAGCTCTTCCTTTGATATTCTTTAAGTTAGTCTTTAGTTTGCTGAAACTGTATCTGAGAACTCTATCCATGGCTTGGATGCTAAGGGAACCTGTAACGACCCGTACCAAATAATACAAGTTTTTAAAACGTTTGACGAAGTTTGACCAAATTTGACCAACAATTAGTATGTGGGCCCAAGTTGACTTTTTCAAGAATGAAGAATTTTGGGTTGACTAAGACACCATTTCGTAGGCCTCATCGTCTGAGTTCATAGACGGGTTGAGCGTTAAAATGGGTTCACGGATAAAAGTTATGGCGGGAGTTGAAGCAGTAGTGTTTTAAGCAGTGTCAATCGATCCCAGGGTTTTTTACTGCAAGCGACCCTAGGCTCTATATAAACCTAGTTTGCGTGCCAAATGAGACCCTAGCCCCAACACACTCCATTTTGGGCTCCAAAACCCTAGAGAATTCCCCCGAGCACCTTGGATCCGGCCAGGTTGTTTTGAACATTTTTAGGCAAACGGGTTTTTGGCCAGTAAGCAGCTTAGGCCTCCACCTTGCTGCAGCGCCCAGGCGGTGCCACCACGAACGACCATCGCCCGTTAAATTTCCACGGCCGTGCGTAGCCAGGGCCCAGCCTCGCCCGGATCGAGTACGGCGAGCCTTGGCGGCCGCTGTGCGGTGGAGTCAGCCGGTTCGTCATTCCGGCCATTTAGGCCAGCCCAGCCACCTCCCTCACATTTTGGACCTCTGGCTCATTCCAGTGGTCCTTTTCACGGATTCCTCGCCGTTGAAGATACGAAAACAAGTTTGGTGACGGTTGGATCGAGTTTCCGGCCACCACAATGACTATTGGACCAGGTAAAGTCTTCTTTGTGTTCACAGTCTCTTAGGCTTCCAGTTGATATAAAGTTTGTAAATTTTGAGCGTCGTTTGGTTAGTTTTGCATTTTTGGGTCACTTAGAGCCCGATTACAGAAAGATTTGGGCCAGAAATTGGACGCGATTGGTCAAATTAGGCAAAATTGGGTTGGATTAGTGAAATTGGATTTTGGTGAGTTATTGGAAGGTTCCGAATTTCAAAAAATTAGCCTACGGGTGAAAAGCCTGAATTTTGGATCTTAGGATTACATAGAGGCGCTATTTGTATAGTGGACAGTTGAGTCCAGTTTGGAATAGTTTCATAGTTCTAAAGTATCTAAGACATTTGGGCGTCCCCGATGTCTTTGATTTAGTTAATGGAACTAAATGGAATTGTTATTATATTCTGATCGCGGCGAAACGTGAAGGCAGTCTGCGAGGGCGTAGTGAACATGTAGTCGGTGAGTGGTTTCTGTGTTTAAATGCTTTGGGGGTATTATTATGATATATAATTGTGGTTGAGTATTATATATATAACTTATTTGATCGAACGGTTGATTATGCGTAAATGTAATTACTCTGTTTTTTATATAAGCAAAGTTATCATTTTAATGTGGATTTTGTGACATTTTAAATATTTGGAAATTTTGCGAGTTCATGGATAAATTGGTGGTATTCAAACATTTTGGTACATGGATTGGGGGTTTAAAACCATTTTGAAAGTTATTGATTTAGAAATGGATTTTGATACTTTAATGAAATGATTATAATGCGGTATCGTTGGAAATGTTTATTAGTTCTTGCGTGATGTCGGGTTGCAGAAGGTTTATTAGTTGCCATGGTGTCGTGAGGTTGGAGTTTGCAGACGATTTCTTTATGGTATAGTACGATACGTTCATTGGTTTACAGTGGGTATAAGATTGATATTTATGGTTATTGTATTTTCATGATTATTTTCAAGACATGATGGTTATATATATCTTATGCTCAATTTTTTATGTTGTGAATAAATTCAGTTACAAGGTTAGCGATAAAGATGTCGGTTAAATTTTTGAGCATGAATTTCATATTGTTGATTTGGGTATAAGATTGGGTTTTGTGAAATGATTCCAAGCGGGGAACACTTCTGAAAAGTGGACGTGAGGTCTTGAGAGGAAGGAATTTTGAAAATAAAACTTTATTTTAGCCCATAAATTATATCATGGCTGAGATTTATTATCTCACGTTTTATTTTTTTAAATCCGTTCTCTAGGTACAGACAGTCCGTAGAGACCTACCTCATGTGAAACACAAATCAGCTCGTTAGTTACGTTATTATCTTATATCTGCTTCATTTGGACTTATGTATTTCATTATCTCCTAAATTATGGCTTGCTCTTAGAATGCTCTGATCTTAGTATTGAACTCATATGAGTCTTTATCATATGTGTGTTTGTGGTTATGACCTACAGTAAGATGGGTCGATTGTGGATTTGAGCGGTTGTGGATCTTTTATACATATATTGAGGTATTATATTAATGAAGGTGTTCTTTCTTGCTTAAAGTTAGGGGATTCGTTGGGTGATCACGGGGTGTCTGAGTGGAAACTTCACTAGGCGGGACCACCCGAGGAATCTTTGGAGGGTTTCCGAGTCGGGTCTTGTCAGAACCCACAAAAGAACACTTAGAAGTAAAGAACTCTTATTGATGGAAGAAGCTCTTACAATGCTTGAGAAGCTCTCAACTATTGGTTAGGTGGGTGGTTGGGTTGCGTGGTGCCTTGGCCAAATGAGGCATTAACCTATTTATAGGCACCTTAAGAATTATCTAGAACCTTTGTTGGTTCCTTACAAATCATGAAAGTTCCATAATACTCTACTATGTACAAGTACAAGAAATCCACGGAAGACTCTAGATAACCCTCTCATCTTCCATTCCCTTCGTAGCCTTCCACTTATGTGTGTACTCCTTTAGGATCTTCTATAATAAGTCTATATACATGGTATTTTCAAGATTTCTCTAGAATACTCAAGTCTTCCACACATGTGTAGAGGAGTGTGGACTTCTCTAAAGTCTTCTAGAAGTTTTCAAACTCTTGTAGCCCAGAAGGTCCCCATAAGTCTCTAGATTCTTCCCATCTCCTTAGGTAAGGCCTTGAGGGGGCTCATTTGTCCCCATGGAGGGATCCTTCCCATATGAGGGTGTGTCTAAGAGAATGAAGGCTTGACACTCTCCTCCACCCATGCCATCGACGACCCTATCGATACCTCGGACTTGAACCGTCGAATCAAATTCACGAACTTGCCCAATGCATCCTCACGCTTCTAGCTAGCCTTCCACCTCGGTAGACCCTTGCATCGAACCAAGTACTCTCGTACAGGAGGGACCCCATGTCTCTTAGTGACCCACTCAGCTAGGATAGTCTCCACCTCCTTCTCTCGCGAGCTTCTAGCCTGCTACTAGTACCCATATTTTTGAGGCTTGAAGTGTCGTCCCCTCTGGCCCATTGACTTTTCCTTGCCCTTAGGATTTTGTCACCGCATAGGCTGGCTACCTCAGCCTGCTCCCTTGCAGACTAACCTTGCATATGAATTAGAGGGCACCTAACATCTACATCGAACCCAAGTGTGCATCATCCTCCTTGTTTTCACTTTTCTAGATTAGGGCATTGAGTACTTCCTTCTTAGGGAACTCCCTTACCAAATGTGGACCATCACAAATGAAGCATATTAGCCTTGATGTAGACTCTCGTTGCTTGCCCTTATCCTCCCTAGTGTAGAGCACCTCGCCTTTCCCATACCTGGGAGTACTAGGAGACACCTCTTCTTCCCCACTTGTGGTGTGGCTATCTTCTAAGCCCTCGTGAGTAGCCATAACCGGCGTCTGGCGACATACAAATGGCTATACACCTCTTTTGCTCGTCGGCTTCCATTGCCTTCAGGAGCTATCCACCCTTGACTCGACCTAGGGCACACTCAGAGACCTTGTCTTGAAGGCCATGTGCCACTCGTGGCGACAACTTCAGCGTGAGCAGGTGAGCTTGCATCGCCTCTTAAAGGTCCTCGATGCGCCTCGCCATTCCCATGGCCTCGATGCGTTGCTCACAAAGTTCCACATCCCGCCCAGTGTCGCCACGCTGACTCACAACAATCGGAGTCCTGAAGCTATAAATGTCGTGTGAGACTTGTCCTTCACTGCAGTGGAAATTTAGGGTCGCTTCTCTGATCTTGCTTACTAACATCCTGCACTTGAGAGCCAACCATTGCTTTCTTCAAGCACACCCACACGTCGCAACCAAGCTTTGATACAAACTCCTCCTTTTAGATGGCACCAATCAAAGCTCTGATACCAACTATCACGGACTTAGTCTTTCCACTAAGATCTGTAGAAAGCGCAAACAACTACGCCTTTACTTAAATATTGTTAAGTCAGCCTGCCGTTGCTAGGCACAGCATGTTATCGCTTCTGCGACTTGGATGCTTAGGACACAAGAGAACTCATAAAAGAACACTTGGAAGGAAAGAACTTTTATTGATGAAATAACTCTTTACAATGTTTTAGAAGCTCTCAACTCTTGGTTAGTTGGGTGGATGGATTGGGTGGTGCCTTGGCCAAATGAGGCATTCACCTATTTATAGGCACCTTAGGAATTCTCTGAAACTTGGTTGATTCCTTTCGTCGTAGAGTTCAGGAATACTCTCTTATGTGCAAGTTATATACAAAGATCGTGGAAGATTACAGATAACTCTCTCGTCTTCCATTATCCCATCAACCTTCACTTATGTGTGAACTCCTGCAGGATCTTAAAATCTTACATGTAGAGTACATATCTGAGGCATTTTCGAGCTTACATAATCTGGGGTTGCTCTCTTAACACCTTCTCAAATCTTCCACACATGTGTAGAGGAGTATGGATTTCTCTATGGCCTTCTAGAAGATTTCAAACTCTCTTAGCTAAGTTAGTGTTGTAAGCCTCTGGGTCTTTCTCCTTTAGATAGAAATTGTGAGGTTCGTTGTGTCTCTATTGAGGGATCATTCTCATATGAAGGTGTGTCCAAGAGAATAAGGACGTGACATGTTGCCAAAGTTGCACTGAGGATCTCGATCATGTGTTCTGAAAGTGTCTAAAGGCTCAATAAATCCGATCACATTATGGTAGGAAAGCCGCCCCCCCTAAGATAAAAAAAACTAATATAATGTTTTTTTCTTTCTTGACGGCTATCGTCATTATCCCTACTTTATGAAAAAAGATAAAACAAACATATATATTATATTATACAAATGTTGGATTGATGACTCTTTGAAAAAATGTTGGGTCGGTGACAAACTAAATTTGTACATATGTATTATAATAAGTTACCATAAAGTAATAATTATATAATAATAACCTTAATAATGATAATAGTTTAAAAATAAAGTCCCCGTATTCCACTTATATTAGACCACGAGTAATAATAATAGTAAGGATGATGACGATTTTGAATTTGCACGAAATTATTGAAGAGAAAATAGCAAGTGAAATGATGTTTAAACTCATCATTTTTTATTGGTATGTCTGATACTTTCTTTATTGGGCCCAAATTTCTGAATGAGTAAAATGGGCCAGAGTCGAGCCCCACCCATTGAAATTTGTGGAATATTGAGTATAAGGGCCACCCACTCGCCACTCCGAACTGGGCCATCTGTGGCTCTGTGCGATCCAGTTTAAAACAAAACTGTTTTCAATGTTTTCCAAAATAAACTTGATTTTTATATCTAGGTTATCCGTTTGGTTCCTGAAAAATGCTAAGTAAAATAAATGATTTTCTCTTTATTATTTTTGAAAAAAAGTATATATAATTATATTTTTTCCTAAATGAGTTTTTTTTTTTTATAATTAAACATTTTGTTATAATTTAGCACCCTCAAACCCTTCCCCCTTCTTGGATGTTTTGTATTTTAAAATTTGGAACATTCTACATACTAAGGTAGACATATGAACTAAAATTGATTTATCACATTTTGACCTATTTTTCATTTTGTTTTCTTTATATTTTTCCACTTTTTTTTTCGTCTATTTGCCATCAAAATTTTCAAAATTAATTAAAATACATTTTTAAATAAGTAATTTATAATTATATGATTACCCATCATGCCTATCTCATGTTGTAAAATATACAAAGTTTAAATAGACAGAAAAGAGGTTTCATATTCCTGTCTCAATAACAATATTTCATTACATTACAATTCCAATCGAATAGTTTATTACATTATAATTCTAAATATTTGGTTGTAAACAAAAAATTATAACTATATAATCGAGGTTTCTAAAAGGGTTAAGAGATGTCCCAAACTTGAGTATGCAAAATGAATAGACATCTCAAAAAAATATATAATTAATAATTTTCGTATTATTCTCAAAAATATATTTGAACATCCAAATATAGCAAGTATTTTCCTTTTCTTGTTCCTTTTTTACACAAGTGCCTGACGTTTGACATCGAATTTTTGATAAATTTACCAATAATTAAGTAAATAATTATCAAAATATTATAAATTGGAAAATAATTTCAATTATACGGTGGTTCGACATGTAATGGGAACTAAATTATTTTATAGTGTCGATGTCTTAATATGATTCCTTAATTTTATATAATCGTGTTTTAAACAGTTCGTAATTTGACATTAAGAAATTATATTTTAAGCGCGATTTCGTAGTATATCACTGAAATCGTATTTTAACAATGATTCGTAATTTTAAAATTATCTTGTCTTGAAATCACGATTTCGTATTTTACATTGAAATCGTAAATTAACTCTTATTGCAATTTTACATTTACATTAAAATATTATTTTAAAGCGATTTCGTATTTTACTTATTTGTTTTATGTAGCGATTTAATTTTCATATTAAAATTATGTTTTGAAGATTAGTTGGTAATAAGTACCATCCACTTACAAATATTTGTTTTCGTTTTATATTTAAAAAAGTGTTTTTTCTAAGTATGATATTATCTAAAAAAAGCCCCGTTGACATCCTCCTGATTTTTCTGGCACGTGAATAATTATTTTCTCTTACCAAAACCGACAGGTGATGGAGTCAAATTAGAGTGTCCGCCGCCTTCGCCCTCCCACCTCCTTAAATTACGTTAAAGTACTCGATCAAACATAATAATTACAAAAAAAAAAAAAAAAACTTAAATATATATTTTTCTATCTTTCCTATCGTAGGTTTTGATACTTAGCAATATTTCATGTGTGGCAAGCTTTTCTCTACATCTCTCCCACCTCCAACTATGAACATTTCCAACCGGTTCGAACAAAATGGATCACCTAAAAAATATGAGCTTAGTATCAAATTAATTATTTTTTCAAAAAACTTTTTTTTTAAATAATCATCAAATTAGTCATTTTTGTGTAATGAATCTGGATTCCTTTTTCTATAAGTTTTTTCTTAATAAAATTATCGTTGCGCCGTCCGGGTTTTGTTGTTTTCGTATTTTTCGTTTGATGTCTTTGTTATAACAGTATGGTTGTGTTGTCTTAATAAGATAATCTATTTTCGATGTCTTGTTATGATGTTTATTTGTATGTGGGTGATTGAAATAGTAAAAGCGTATTCGATCGAGACGTAAACGTAAAATAAAATGCATGTCGTTAATATGTCTGAAAGTCGTATGTATTATAATGCGTGCTATAATTATCGAATGTGTAGGCTTTAGGCTTCGTAATTATCTTTATCGATTTAGATGCGTATTTGTTTATATTTAATTTTTTTAGTAAATTTGATTATATACATTATTACTAACTTGAATAAATAAAATTATCTTTATTTAAAAAAAAAATTTGTGATTGTAAAGTTAATTTTAAAACCATATTTACCGACTACAATGCAGTCCGTGAATACAATTTAAGGTTAATTTTTATAACATCGATTGTGAATGTGATTTTCAAAACACAAAAAGATTTCCATTACTTTTCAGGAAGCGGCATTTAAACAGTAATTGCTACAATTCTTATTTGTAAAGTAAAAAAACATGGGGGTCAAACTTTTTGAGAATGAATTTGAAATCACATTTACGTCCACATCAACCTTACAATTATTGCAACTAATCAAACCCAACCATGATTAATATGCCCGATTCCTGCTTTCTAAGACTCTAAAAAGCTCTGCTTATAAGATAATTATTAAAGAAAGCATCGGAAAAAGGAAAACATTACGTAGTCCAGATGTTTGGTTGGTGAGAAACTAATTTGTATGTGTTTTATGATTACCGAACATAAAGTAATGATATAACCATAATGTTCGATTTAAGTTTGTTTGGTGGTGGTTTTTCATTGGTCCACGTTTCTTGATTTTATGTCAACGTGCTGGGTCAACGAATTATTGAGTCGGCTGGGTAAAACGAGCCGGACCTTGTGGGGATATCCAAGCCCGGCTCGTTGTTAATTCTAAATAGTGAGTCTGGAAATCAGGTCGGTCCCGATCCTATGTGCCATTTGGCTCCCGGATGGTCCAGCCATCAAGTGGAGAGCATGACATTGGAATGGGCTCATACGTTCATAAGTCAATTTGATATGGACTTGGGACTCGAAAGGTGGGTGTAGGGTGCAAAACTTTCGAATGTTAGCCAAGTGGACGTCTACAAATCGGCATCGCGGGGGACTTGTGAGAGCAGTATGACACCGATACAACTTAGTCGTAATGAATGGCTGGTCAACGGCTTGAAGATTCGCAACCGTGTTATGGCCAATGATTATATAGTAATGCGTGATGCTGACTCATTCATTTAAGCGTATTTTGATATCAAATTAGTAGGTAACATGTGTAAATGAAAGTAATATAAATGTAGACTCAATAAATGTAAAAGATAAAGTCGATCCCGATCTTCTAGGATCTTTGGCTCCCGGATGGTCCGCCACAAAGTTGAGAGCATGACATTGGAATTGGCTCGCTATGTCGAAGTCGGTCGATATGGACTTGGGACTGGAAGGTGTGTGTAGGGTGCAAGACTTCCAAATGCTATAGTGCCAATACTTAGGCTCGAATTGGCATATGGGGGTGCAGGAGAAGCGTCACGGTCACGAATTCTGACTGAGTATGAAAACAAAAGTTGATCCAACCAAGGATTGAAATTTCGGATATATCGGCTATGTCGGATATATCGGATGCTCCAGGCAGCTCGAAATGATTTTGATCTGAAAGATCGTTTACGGAAAAATCGTGAAAAATCGGGAAATATCGGTTGATATTGTAGATATATCGATATCGGTAGAAATTTAGTGAAATTCGATAGAAATGGAAACATGTAGCCTTGTGACTTATTTTCTTGAAAGCTCTTGGAGATATATCGGAAATATCGGTAAAACTCTCGGAGATATATCGGGATATACTCGGAGAAATACTCTATCAAAATGACCGTATTTGTAGAATTAAATCCATGGTATAATTAAAATTCTGAATATATTTTGGCCAAGTAAGCCAGTTATTTGACCCAAAAAAAATCAATAAATACCTCTAAAATCATTCAATTTGATCACAAATTCTCTCTACCAATATCCAATCTTCATTTCACTCCAAAAAATTTTCTTTGTGATATCTCTTAAATAACTATATATTAGTTTAATATTTTAAATTAGTTAATTTAGTAATAATATATTAATAAATTAACATTTCATGTCGTTAATTTTTAAAATCAAGTTATATATTAGTTAATATAGTGTATGCATATTATAAATTTATAATTATATGAAGTTTTCATATTTTAAATTAGTTTAATTTATTAATAATATATTAATAAATTAATTTTAAATGTTAGTTAATATTGAAGCGAGTATGTGGATGAGCAAATTTCTATCCATAGAGAAGTTGTGAGTCTGAGTCAGAGACGTTTATTCGTGAAGCGTGTTCGATCTTATAATCGATATTGGAACGTATAATAACTGGTGTAGTGTTAATATTTCTTAGAAATTGATCTGTCAGTAGTGTTGTGATTGAGTCGCGTAAATTTTGTTTGGTTAAAATATTACCCAATGTATATATTTGATTATTAATGTCGTTTTCTGGCATTTAAAAAATGTATAGATTTGAATTATTTTTGTTAATTTTCGATATATCGATATTCGCCAAAAATATCAGTAGATATATCTCCAGATATATCCGATATATAAGTAAAATCTGAAATCTGAATCATATGAAACCGAAGCAGATGTTTGGCGAGATGTGACTGAAATTCCCTAACACGTGTCACGACGACAATTGTATAATGTGCATAATCATACTCCTTCACTATGCATATTTCTGACATCAAATGAGTGGGCAACACTGTAAATGGTAGTAATATAAACGTAGACTAAATAAATGTAAAATATAGTGAACTTTCTGTAAATTTTTTTGTTTAATATAAATAATTGGATTGATTCAAACCATCAATACATCGAGATAAACATATAATTAAAATCGTTAAAAACTATGAAATAATTTACAGGTTAATAATATGATCAATTAGCTAAAAGTCTATAAATTTGATAGTTAAGTCTACACATTATATATCACCTATTGCTTGTTTAAGTATATATATGGTATAATTCCTGATATATTGTGACGTTGACTTGATTTAGTGTGTGTTTGATTTGATATATTTTGCTAATTTGAATTCTTTCAGCGCATGAATAAATGTCGTATCGCGATGTCCCAGCAATGGCACATCGTACAAAGGTGGCGAGTAAATCTATAAAATCGCGAAAACTTAGATTAATGCGGAATAACCACTTTATTAAAAAAAACAAATGGAAATATGTGTAGATAGATAATTTTTATGTTAATAATTACTAAAAAATCATATCTTATCGTTTCAGGAAAATAAACTATGAGAGAAAAAGGTTAAGAGAAGAGGAGGCCAACTATCCAATTTTTTATTTTTGCTAGTGATCTTGTTTTAATGGGATGGGTTGGAGGCGCGTTTGGGGGTTGTTAGTAGGAGCAGGGGCTGCTTTGTGGATTAGTGCGAGAGGCTGGATCGTCGGGCGGAATGGGGCTATTTCTTCAGGGCGACACACGAGACAGCAGCGTTCTTTCTCTCCTGAAAGCTTGATAAATAAAGTGGGGCTGTAGTGGGCCAGATTCGTGCTGCGTCGGTTTATTTGAAGAAAGAAGCTCTTGGGCGAATGTGTTGCGTCTGTTTTTGGAGTTGGGTTGCACGGTATTTATAGTATATGTTTTGATTGGATGTGATTAGATTAACTTTCGTTGTGGGATATTTATTGCTTTTATCGGTATCGTATTTTATTGTATATGACTGTTACCGTTATCTTACACTCATTTGTAGGATCGAAACGTCAGTAGGATGAGAGCTGTTATATCGTGAATTATCTTATTTTATTGTTGGTGATATCTAGTTAGATTTCGCAGGGATAATGCCGTTATTGGGGATCTTCACATTTACTATCGATGAGATTTAGTTTGATTTGGAATGTGGAGCACTACCGATTACATGTAGGCCTTTGGGCCTTGCGGATTAGGCGCTAGTGCAGGGCAGTTTAAGTTTTGAGTCTTTGATAGTGGCCTTCTTCTTTGGGTTTGTGAGTAGGTCACGCGGCAAATTTTGAAATACTATCAGTTAGTATTAATATTATAACTTTATGTACCTTCTTCTTAGTTAAGTCAAAAGAAACTCTAATTTGGAATTAGCTTTCTAGACATCTCTAATGAATGACTTAAAACCATGGATGTCTCGACTCTAATTCCACGAGACTTTGAAGTTGATATTTGAGTAAATCCTTTGCTCTTCCTAAGGGATCAAGCTCGAACTTCCTATGGTACGTGTATGTGGATATATATTAGAAAAAAAAATGAAAATCTAAACATTGGAGGTGACCATTTCAAGTTTGTTGCTTATGGCAGTTATACTCCCTTGCAATTCTCTAGTTTTTTGTAATAAAAAAAAAAAAAAAACCTTGTATTTGACTTCTTATAGTTTTTATGTTAAATATACAACGTCAAAGATAAATCTACCAAATAACCATACTTATTATTTACAATAATAGACCTAATTATCATAATCACTAATATGGCTAAAACCAAGAAATTAATAAAATAAAATAGATATTTACAAATTGATATTTCTTTAGCATACTGGGTTAAATTACTAAATAAGTTTTTCACTAAACTTGTATTTTATATTGTAGCTGCATCATATTTTATTTACAGTCATTAACCTACGTGGTTTTTATTGAGTTCGAGTTTCTAGTAAATGTAAAACTTATATATAATGAATTTATTACGAGTGACCATTGACTTTATTTATTTGTCTATATAATGAGACATTTACATTAATTAAAATTTACCAAACAAGGTTGATATAGTTATAAAGTGCAGTTTTATTTCAAAATAGTAAAATAATTGATCTTCTATACTTCGATTATATATTGATAATCAATTACTATTTTCTTTATAATAACAATAAGTTTCATTACTAAAGCTTAAACCCCAAATTAGTTTGATACTTTTATAATAAAGATTTCCAACCGACCCATGAATGTGTTTTTTACCAATTACCATCACCCTTAAGGGCGGAATCAAATAGTAAATGAGTGATATGAGAAACGAAATTTTCATAATCATAAATCAAGATCATAATACTACAATATGATATATATATATATATATATATATATATATATATATATATATATATATATATATATATATATATAATGGATGTAACAAAAATACCATCTAAGAAAAGTAACACCTTCAACACATCATATGATTTAAGGTAAAAACAATGGTCCTATATTGTTTTAATTAGCGCAATATTTTGTCTATATCAACTAAGTCAATCATACAAAACATTTAAAACTTATTTACCATTAAAATTTGACGAGACCTACCATATTTTTCGACAAATGGACAGTTAGGTTTAAAATCCCTCATAATTTGAAGTAATCATCAAAATTTAAAGTATCATATGAACAATAAAAAGGCATAATTTCAAATCGATGCAATGAGGGGAAAAGCGGTAAAAAAATAAATTAAAATTTCATAAAATAGTGAAGTAAACATTATGTAATATAGTCTTGAGGCTCGATTCAAGTGATAAAAGATAGAACATGAACAAGTGATTCTAGGCTCTCGAATATATATAAGAACAAAATACCGTAAAAGTAAATATATGTAACAAAAATATTAAATAAAAGAATGAGTAATTATACATAAATAAGGAGTTGGACTGATTCCAAATTCACAACAAAAACAGCATCCATATGGGGGTTTGACTACCATTAAGGAAAGTTCAATATCACATGGATTTTATATATAGGGAGAGGGAGAGGGAGGGGGGGTGGGGGTTGGGGGGAATAGAGGAGTGAGAGGTACAAACAATATATAGTTTGCATGTTAATAATAATCAAAGAATCTCTTATTACTTTCTCCGTAACATTCACCAAAAACCCAACCTATATTGAAATATAAAAAGAAGTCCACAGAAGAGAAAGAGGCTTTGATAAACTGATCCCCCCAACAATCATTCGCACCCTTCTCTCTCTTTCTCTCTCCCTCTCTCTTTCTCGCTCGCTTAATATCTGGATCACAGAAGAAGAAGAAGAGGGAAACTAGCGGCAGGCAGTATGGTTGAAACGAGGCGGAGCTCTTCTTCTTCTAAGAAACGTCATTCTTCGTCTGGCTCGTCTTCTTTACCCACCGGCAAACGATCCAAGGTCCTTTTTTTTTTTTTGATTTTTTTTGGGGTTTTTTCGATTTTAAAGATTAGGGTTTGGGGTGGGGTGTGATTGAAAATCTTTTTGTTGTTCTTTATTTTCTCTGATTTTTTTTGTTTGGGTGCTTGGAATTTTGTGGGTTTGCTTTTTCATCATCGATTTCGGAAATTTGGGATTTGTCGAAACGGCAGTCGCAGGAGACGGCATCGTCGTCGAGTGAGGCTCCCGGTGATTTGAGGGCGGAAGCCATATGTCCGGCGAAGGAATTGGGTTCTGAACATCTTGACCAGGCGTCCCAACCATCTGATCCGCCTCGTAACGATACCCCGAAGGCTCCCGATGCATGCGATGTGATTGCGAAGGAGAAGTCCGCCGATGCCGTGGCGGAAGACGAGGCCTTGACGGCGCCGTCGCCGTTGCCGTCGCCGTCGCCTTTAGGTGCGATCTCGGTGTTTCTACGTGTGCTGTTCTTCTTGGTGTCTGTTGGTGATTGGTTTGATATTTTATTTGATGGGTTTAGGTGAGCCTGTCGTTGCTGTAGAGAAATCGAAGTCTGTTGCCGTGGTGTCGAATCGGGGGAGGAAGCGATCGGCGAAATCCAATGCTACTGTTGCTTGGGGGAAGCTGCTTTCACAGTGTTCGCAGGTGGGCTTTTCTATGAACTTCACAAAGTCCTTTATTTAGTTTATTTGGAGTGGAGAAGCCTTTCTGTTTCATATTTATCCACAACAAATTTGAAATAAGGCGGATGCCACCGTTGGTTTAATCCTACTCACAGTTGGGTACCTTATTTTCTGGATACCCAAACAACATGAATACAGTGTCTGAATTATATTCTTTCAGTTTTTTGGCCATCAATGGACTGCATGGTTTTCTTTTTTCTTAGTTGAGAGGCGAATAGAATAATATTTTGGGTTCTTAGGGCTTTCATACTCAGTCTGATGAATTCTATCGTCTTCCCTTTAGCTGAAATGAGGTGTTCGATATAATTTATTTTCTTTCAATTGTTTTTCTCTCTCGCTCGCTCGCTCTCTCTCTCTCTCTCTCTTTTCTAAGGCCTTGTAAATCTGTTAATATACTTAATTTTTTCTTAAATCTTTAAATTTGTTAACATTATTGGTTTGTGAACTTAATTTTATTTTAAATTTTGAAAAGATGTAGCTTATTCAGCAATATGTTGTGATTTACATGTTAAGTTATTACCTTATTACTAAGAAGTGTTGAATCTAGGCTATTAGAGAAGTAATTTTTGTTCCATACTTGGAATATTGAGGGATTGCTCTATTTGGACCAGCTATTGCCTAATGGATCAACCTTGAAAAAAGGTGTAATAGCCTATTTGTTCCTAGGTATTGATCACTGATGATACTGAATAGATCAAAGGTGGACATAATAGTTCAGATGGATGCTGAATGGATTTCATTTTGTGTAATTTGACACCAAAATAGGACCTGCATGTGGCGAGGAAACTGCAGTAAATTCACACATGCCCATTCCTTTCAGGAGGAATTTGTTAATGTCCTATTCTAGGAGTATCCTCTTCTTTGATAAAGAATGGGGAGAAGAATCAGCATGGGCAGAACATTCCTGAATTATGTTTTTCTTTGTGTTGTTATAAGGCTTATTGGTTCATCAATGGTCCATATCACACCTCTAAATTTGAATAGAAATATTGATAAGAAGAATTCTAAAGCCTGGCCATCCATTTTGGTTATCTCTCGGATCGGCCTTTGTAGGTGGACAGACCAATCCTTGGATATTTTCTCAGCATAAATATGTCAAGGGCATGGTGAGGATAGGGAGTGTCCAGATATGACTACTACATAGGCATTTAAAAAGGTGTGTTTATTTTTTATTTTTGTTTTTTGGTGTGTGTTGTTTTGTGTGGAGTGCAGAGTGGGGCACAGGCTGCTGCTGGCAGTGGTTTGATGGTATTATGTATTTTGAGGTTTGTTTTGGGTGGCTGTGTTTGTGTGGGTGATATCTGCGTTTCAAGAAGGCTTTATGGCATTTTTGCCCACTTGTATTAGATTCATATTTGACTGTTGCCAATAAATTAACTGCCGATTATTTCTAATGTTCAAGTGTTATTATTACTCCAGTATCCTCATCAGTTCCTTCATGGTCCCCTTTTCACTATTGGCCAAAGCCGTGCTAGCAACTTATCACTGAGAGATCCATCCATTAGTAATAACTTGTGTAGGCTGAAGCATATAGAGGTATGACTTTGTGTAGTATCTATTTGTTATTTATATTACATGAATATTTGGCTTAAAAACAGTGGTGGGCGAAAAAAAAAAGTCCTACCATTCCTCTTATTATTATTTTATTCATACTAATAGTTCTTGATTACTTCACGTAGCGGGGTGGTGCATCTGTTGTTGTACTGGAGATCACAGGAGGGAAAGGTGCTGTGCAAGTAAATGGCAAGATTCAGCAGAAGAGTTCCTCTGTGATAATAAGTGGTGGTGATGAATTGGTATTTAGTGCAACTGGTCAACCTGCCTATGTATCCTTTTTCTGATATCTCCGTTCCCTTTCTTCTTTGTTGTTTTGCTAAATATGCTGTGAATGTGGTTTTTCTGTCTGCATGTTTGATTTGGATATAAATGTAATCCTCTAACTTATTAATGTTCACCAAGTTCCTTGACACATTACCAGATCTTCCAGCAGTTAACCAGTGATAACTTACCTGCCCCAGTCATTCCTTCTTCAGTAAGCATTTTAGAAGCTCAGAGTTCTCCGGTAAAAGGAATACATGTTGAGGCACGGTCTGGAGACCCTTCTGCTGTTGCTGGAGCATCAATATTAGCATCATTGTCAAATCTTCGAAAAGATCTGTCCCTGCTTCCACCTCCTAAAAACGGTGAGGATGTGCAGCAAAGCACTGAAATGACCCCCCCACCTCGTGGAACTTCTAATAGTCATATCCCAGATACTGACATGAAGGATGCTGAAAATAATGATGTGACTGGGGTTTCCTTGAGAGAAAAAACTGATGTTCCATCCTCTGAAGCTGCCAATGAAAATCTTAATATCGGACTGGATGCTTGTATGGATACAGAAATTGGAAAAGTCCCTGGGGCTACATATGAATTAAGGCCGCTTTTGAGGATGCTTACCGGATCATCTTCTCCCGATTTTGATTTAAGTGGCAGCATTTCAAAGATTCTTGAAGAGCAAAGGGAAATTAGAGAAATCCTGAAGGATTTGGAACCTCCAACGGCTTTGACATCAACAAGACGCCAAGCATTTAAAGATAGTCTACAAGAAGGAATTCTCAGTCCTGATGACATTGAAGTTTCATTTGAAAGTTTCCCATATTATCTGAGGTGCACAGCTTTGCTTTAGTGGTTTTTAAAATTGCATTGTGGTTGAAACTTCTAATTGTTTTCCTCATGCTTGGTCAAAAGAAAACATCCTTGCATTATGACATGTTAGTTATATATGAGACAAATGAAATTATCAGGCACCTATCCACTATCTGTTTACACTATTTTTTTTTGTCTTTATTGGCTGGCATTTTGATTGTTTAGATTGGTTGACAAAACTATCCATTTTGATTGTTTAGATTAGCACCAATCCATTTTTTTATCATTGTTAATGATGATGGATTATGAGTTGCCTGTAGAGAAACTTTTTTGGATGTTATAGAGCTAATATAATCAACAGTTGAAGTTTATATAGTTTTAAACTTCTGTGTGTATGTGTATGCATTAAATAATTCAGATAAACATTTTTTGCGTGAACTCTGAAGTGTTGCATATTTAGGTAATGAGATCTTTGTGATTATTGCTAAATGCCCATTGTGTATTGCTACAGTGACACAACAAAGAACGTTTTGATTACTTCCACATACATACATTTGAAGCGTGTTAAATTTGCGAAGTATACCATAGACCTTTCTTCTGTTTGTCCGCGAATTCTATTATCTGGTCCTGCAGGTACCACCTCTATTTTTCTTGCTGTATTTGCTATATATATAGATATATATATATATATATATATATATATATATATATATATATATATATATATATATATATATATATAATTTCTTTGATTCCTGCTGATATCTGGTACTTATGAATCCCTATAGGTTCTGAGATATACCAGGAAACTTTGATGAAGGCACTTGCCAAACATTTCACTGCCAGACTGCTTATTGTTGATTCTCTTCTATTGCCTGGTGTAAGCTTTCTTGATATCTTGATTTGTACACTTCCTTTAGTGGTTGTACTTCATATACTTTTATTTCTTGTTTTGACTATAAAAGTAATTGCTTGGGAGGAAATTTCATCTTTGTCTTCTAATAATTATAGGGATCAGCCCCAAAGGATCCCGATCCTGTGAAAGAAAATATAAGGGCTGAAAGAGCGTCAATTTTTGCAAAAAGAGCTGCACAGGTTGCAATACAGCACAAAAAGCCAGCTTCCAGTGTTGAGGCTGATATTACAGGTGCATCTGCAGTAAGCTCTCAAGCTCTGCCAAAGCAGGAGATGTCAACTGCTACATCTAAAAACTACATATTTAAAAAAGGCATGTTGTTTCTTCCCCAATAGCTGATACTTGATCATCATTTGTTTTTCTGAATAGTCTAATCCATTGCCATTCAGTCGACATCCCTTTGATTCCTTTGCCTTATGAATGATTGTAAAATCAACAGGTGATAGAGTGAAATTTGTGGGTACACCATCTTCTGGATTTTCTCCTATGCAGCCTTTGAGGTATTTTACACTGATTAGAGTACTTTGAGAAGAAATGATGTCTTACTCTTGAGCGTTCTATGAAATGTGCATTGGAATGCATGTTTGATGCATTCTTCTCATCTAGATGCTATAATTTTTTGAGATCAAGCTAGATGTTTTATCAAATAATCTGGATTTGCCAACAAAAAAATGATTTAGTTGACTTAATTCTTATGACCTTTTTCTCTCACCTTCCTCTCCGTTCTTCATTGGATATCAGGGAAGAAATAAAGATGTGCTTTCTATAGGCTTGTTACACCCTCAATTGGTTATGACAAATGCTAGGATGGGTAGAAGGGGTACATGGTTGTAAGTTCGGTTCTTATTTTTGATTTAATGTCTTGGGTGCCAATTGTTGATTGTGGGTTGTGTGATTATTCACTTCAAGGTTTGGATCTTCATGGAGAGTTTGAAAGGTTGGTCATGAAAGGTTCCTTGGTTATAAGGGGAAAAAGGGTGTCATCAACCAAGAAGCTTGGCTGTTGAAGAGACATGGCTTGTCTATTTT
The DNA here is from genome assembly GCA_016808115.1 of Tetrastigma voinierianum. NCBI lineage: Eukaryota > Viridiplantae > Streptophyta > Magnoliopsida > Vitales > Vitaceae > Tetrastigma > Tetrastigma voinierianum. The sequence goes on along the minus strand of JAEQBH010002465.1, from coordinate 55,590 downwards.
CTTTTTCCATTTTTAACACTTCAATTTCTGCAATTTCTGCAATTTCTAACCTCATATAGAAATTTAGTATTGTGTAGGCTTTTTGTTAGACCTTCCTTTTAAATGCTTGAAATCTTGAATTTTGTTAGCTCAAATTGAATTTTAGACTATATTTTAGAAAATTGAACCGGACATTTAAGTCATACCTTACATTGCTTAGACATGCATCGAAGCCTTTTATTTATTTATTTTTAATTAAAATTTTTTTTAATCGATAAAAAAAGATATTGATCAAAGAGCAGGAGGTTCCAAAGGAGTACATAGGAAGTGAGCAAAGAGGGAGCTGAGATGGAACCTACAGAAAAACCTACCAACCCAATGGCGCCAACCCTACCCACACCCAAACCAGTAAAATGCTTGAAAAGAATTCGTGTAACAACAGCTATCACGGTTACTTGATTACAAATTGTTCGAAGTTAGATTTAATTTTTGAAGCGTTGAAGACCCGGGTCCTCAAACTCACCTATTTCTTTTCCTACCATAAAGTCTAGAAAAAGGCATAAAGGCAGTCATCCACATTTTTCATTTTACCCACTGGCGCTCCTTGCACAGCTAAGGTGTGAATATCAGAGTGCAGAAAGACCCAACTAGTCCCAACTATCGTCAAAAAAAGGTCCCAAAGCATCCTGGCTATCTTGTAATGAATTAGTAGATGGTCTATTGTCTCTTCCTCCTCTTCACAAAGGCAACATTTGTTCGCAAGGGCTCTTCCACGACGTTTAAGCTGATCCAAGGTGATCATGTTTTTCTAGGAAGCTTTCCAAGCGAAAAAGCTAATTTTGGAGGGGACCATAGAGTTCCAAACTGAGCGGAAAGGAAAATCAATCTCAGGCGAGAGGTCTAAGCCTCTATACATGGTCCTGATTGAGAACTTACCGTTATTGGATCCCTTCAGCAGAAGTTTGTCTTTAATCCAAGGTTTGATTTTTTTCCTGTGGACAGAGGAGAGGAATATTTCCACCTCCTCCATCTCGCAATCATTAGAGGACCTTAGAAAGGTTGGAGACCAACCCTCTTCCTCCCTGAAACAATTCCTCAGATCTGCCACCATAGCATCTTTTTGCACAACCAGGATAAACATAGAGGGGAACAAAGAACACAATGCCTCCTCACCTCACCAAACATCTTTCCAAAAACCAATCCTCCTTCCATCGCCTAAGGAGAAGGCAACATTTTGGAGGAAGAGAGTCCGTTTCGATTTCCTTCCACAGGCAGAATGCAGCCTGCCCTTTGATGTCTGTCACGGGTGCCACCCCAGTAGTCTCTCCAAATTTGATACTCACAACCTTTCTTCAGAGGGCATTCCTCTCATTTGCAAACCTCCAGCTCCATTTGCATAAAAGAGCCTTATTTAGCCTGGAGAAGTTTCTCAGACCTAATATCGCTTTTTTCTTCTCTGTACAAACTGTGGCCCATTTAACAAGATGAGGCTTCTTCTCAAGGCTGCCCCCACTCCATAGAAACTGTCTTTGAATTCTCTTCAATCTATTGCAAACCCTTTTGTGACATACGGAAAAGGGATAAGTAATAAATTGGAAGGCTAGACAAAGTACACTACAGTCGCAGCAATCCTTTCACCCATAGATATCTGCGTCTTGGCCAGGCCCGACTCTTAGAAACGTTTCTTCATAGGTCCCGAACCTGAAGCTGCTGTGTTGGGTCTCCCGAGAGGAGACCTAGATGCGAGGTAAGGGAGGACCCGACCACCTGTTGAGGACATGCATCTAAACCTTGTGGGACTTTAGAGTGCTTGATTGAATCGATTTCTTTCTCTATATGTTGGAAGTAGAGTGTAGGTTGGGTGAGCCTTAATAGTTTTAGGTAAATAGATCGTTCTTTATTTAAGAGGTAAGAGACAATACAATAAGATATGCATGTATTTCATATATGTATACATGTTTTTTCCATTTATTATTCATTATGTAAATGGACTTTTTTTTTTTTGAAAAGTTATGTAAATAAACTTACAATTAATGATATACATAATATGAAGAAAATGGAAAGATTATACTTTAAATGGCTTCTCTAATATTTTTTCAACCTTGCGAGTGGAATGGTGAAACGTGAAAGCAGAGGAGATGTTTTGGTGTGACTGAAATACATTTAAACACCATTGAGGAGTAAATGGTTATGAGGAGGAAATAATATCAAAGAGAGAGTTTTAGTGAGTGTTAGTCTGCTTGTCATTGAGGTGAATCATACTATCGCATATAAAGAAAGAAGGAAGTATTGTAAGGTAAGGAATCAAGGGAGAGGTCAAAAATTGAAATATGCTCTAATGATATGGTAAAGTGTTCCAATGTTGTTAATCGACCGCACAAAGAAGTTCAGCACTTGATATTTTCTTTTAGGGAAGGTAAAAGTCAGTGGGATGGGCCTCTTCACATTTATATATTTTTGATCAATAAAAGCAAATATATTATCAGTACAGGAAACCAAGAAAGAATATTCAAAATATGTCAAGAATACAAATAAAGAGTAACCTGTATTATAAACAGAAAAGACAAAGGACAAACTAATTAATTCAAGGCACGGCCCTTCACATGATACATTTCAGTTTCGGGTATGAACTATTTCACAGTTTCTAAAGGCTTAAGAATGTCTGCGAAGGGTGCTAGGTAAATGTGATAGCAAGGTATGGAATGAAGGGGGAAGTCTTACAAGTTGGAAAGATGCCTTCTGATGCAGGGAGTTTTCAGAATGCCTGATTCAGGCGATTTCAAGATATCAATGAGGAAGGAAATCAGGGTTGACTCATTCTGGCATGAACTTGTCTTGCGCAGAACTTTTCTCCCAGTGTCATTAAATAATATGGTAGTTATGTATCTTCATGAAGAGTAAGAACTATCGGGGTCATCCATGTTCCTTTGTCATTTAATGAAGAACTGGTCAGAGGTGGATGAAACATCAGATGAGTTAAGAGTTATGATCAGCAGGGATCTTCAAAGAAATATGTTTAGGTAGGAAGATGAGGGATCTGCTGATTCGGTTAGACTTCTCGCTTAGTTGTCTGCCAAAGCTGGGAATGTAAGATATATACATCCACTAGGTTTTGCACATTCTCTCAGTTCAAATAGAAGGTTTAATACTGAATTGTGTTGTTGATGTTCTAGATGATATGGATAACAAGTTTTGCATCTGAAAATAGTAATTGCAAATAGCAGTAACGTTAGTAGAACATGTAAGAGGAGAGGTTTGGGGAGAGTTGTGTTCTTCTCTTAAACTAGGCTCGAGAGAATATTCCATAGAGAGTTAATGCAATCCATTGTTAGGGGTACTGAAAATCTTAGAGACTTTAAGCTCATATGTCAAGATTCAGTGTTTATTTTCTACTAGAAAGATATTATCATGAGACCTTTTAAAGTTTACCACAAACAGTAGCTCCAAGGCTTCCGTTTTAATTTGACACTCGATGAGCAAAAATTTAGGTGGGATTTTTAATGAGTAGGTTGCAATTGTCGCAGTTAGTGTCATTTCCAATGATTATTTTTCAATGTTTGAATATTTTCCATAAGAAGGCTTTAAATAGTTTATTCTTTCCAAAGAGCCTTGTTGAGGGACCTGGTAGTTAGTCAAAGTTGTTAGTTCTAAGTTCAATATATCATAGATTTGAGGTGTCCAGATAATAATCCCAGAACTGTCTATATATATGGTTGTTTTCTGTCTTAATGAAATGAATAGAATGAATAATTAGTTATCTGACTTTCCAAAGCAATACAAAGTCTTAAAGATGCAGATCTCTATGTAAAGATGCCTAGGTTCCTAGGAGTGATTCTAGGGTTATTTCAATCTTTCAGGTGATACAAAGTACTCCTGTGTAGTTCTGGTTTCTGTGATAGATTCCTTAGAGTTATTTCAATCCTACTCATATTCTTTCTAATTATTTGGTGCCGGTGATCACATTATTTCTTTCATTTTTCTCTTTTTATTTTTATTTTGATGACAATCTAGTAATATATATAAAAAGAAGGCAGGGTCCCAGAGAGGCAGTACAGATGTATACGAGGGGGCTCAGAGCCAAACTAAAGGCAAAAGGCATAAAAGCAAAACAACCATCACTCAAGACAAGGCTAAAGAATACATAAAAATATTTCACAAGAGGCTCAGACATCGTGAACTGGGCAAATTCTAAGAAGAGAGTACGAAAATAAAAATTGGTATGATCAACCGGCCTGGAAAATTTTCACTTTCGAACAACCCTAGCTTCTCTTCTCCAACAGCCCAAATCAAACAAAGAGGAATCACCATAACTTAAAATCTTTTTCCGGAAGGAGTAAGAATCCAACCTAACATCGTGTTCCTTTCTTACCAGAAAGGCAAACCTAGTCTCTCCCCTTGATTAAGGAGAAATACGCCACATGCACCGACCAGTACACACGCCTGGAGACTTCACTCCTTTCCCCAAGATATATTTAAAATCTGACGCTGGTTAGAGAAACCTCTTAAGTTTAACCACATATCAAAAATCTGGGCCCGTTTCCACCAAACTTCCCAAGAAGAAACCATCTTCGTGGAACAACAGGTCTCCACAAACATCTTTATGGGCACGATCGTTGTCTTCCACCTTCAAGAGGTCGAACAAGTTTTACGTAGAACTACCATTTTCGCCTCTTCCACCAAAAAGCTCATCATTGTGATTATAATTGATATTTCTGAATTAACTAAAAGAACCTTAAATTTCCTCCAATTCCCAATCATGAAAATGTCTTCAAAAGCTGAAGTTCCATCCTCCCCAGGACCCTAAGAACACCTCCAAAAAGTCTGCTACCTGCCCCCCTTTTGAGCTGGGAAGGCACTATATAGAGAGGGAAAGGAAGAGCATAGTGGAGGTTCACCAAACCACTAGTCTTCCCAAAATCTCGCCTTGGAACCATCCCCTATCTTTCATGGAACAATGATGTCTTAGAGCAAGCTGCTTTTGGCACTCCCTTCAAAGAACAACCCATGACAACCTTTAGGGAATATTAAGTTCAACCCCTCATCCTTCAACCATATTTCGTATTGATAACACTCTTCCACTCAGAGCGTCTATCAGGAATCTCCACACCACTTCTCAGCAAGAATGCAAGAAAATCAGAGATTGCGAATGCCCAAACCTCCTTTCTCTTTGCTTTGACAAACGGAATCCCAGTTTATCAGATGAAATTTTCTCTCAAGTGGGCCCCCTCCCCAAAGGAAGTCTCATTGAATTTTGTCTAGTCTAAGCTTGACTCCCTTAGGGAGCCGAAAGAGAGACAATAAGTAGGTGGACATGTTGGAGATGACACTTCTGATAAGAGAGTCTTCCACCCTTGTAGATATGTTGCCTTTTCCAAAGAGCCAACCTTCTACGAAACCTTTCTTCCACCCCATCCCGCTCTAGCCGCCTTATGCTTTGCTCCCAAGGGCAGACCAAGGTACTCAGTAGGTAAAGAGCCTATGTTGCACCCTAACTCAAAAGCAAGCCTTTCCACTTCATCAACCTTGTCCACAGGCAACAAAGAGCTTTTCTCTAAATTGATATTCAAACTCGAGAGAGCTTCAAACCAAGCTAAAAGCCAGCATAAGTGAGTCATATGCTCCTTAGAGTCCTTACAGAAGACAAGAGTGTCATTAGCAAAAAGTAAGTGTGTGATTTGCTTCACTGTGTTATCTCTCCCCTTAAAAATGTACTTGGAAATATAACCACCTTTAGCAGCTTTGTCAATTATTAACGATAGAGCTTCCATGCCCAAAACAAATAGATAAGGCGATAAAGGGTCCCCTTGCCTTAACTCTCTAGAGCTCCCAAAAAAACCTGTTGGGCTACCATTAACCAGAACAGAGAAAGTAGCAGTGGAAATGCACCATATATATTGCTTTTGGTCAATATATTGCTTTTTACCGATCAAAATTTTTTTTTTTTTCTTGGGCTTTTCCTAGAGTTCCTCCATTGCCTTTTGGAGGTCCTTTACAATGGTACTTTAAGTTGTTTGGTAAAGTGTTAATTGATAGACTCAAGAAGGTGGTGGGAGAGATAGTATACTTATCCTACCAATGTTTTTGTGTAGAGAAGACAATTTTTTTTATGCTTCTTTGATAGCTAGTAGGGCCATTGATTTGCTTTTGAGAAATAATAGTTGTGAGATAATCTGCATATAAAAAATAGTCGTGGGATAATCTGTGAGCTTGATATGGAGAAGGCAAATAGTCTTGTTAGATGTAGCTTCTTACCTTTGATATTAAGAAAGATGGGATTTGGTGATAGGTGGATCAATTAGATCAAGTGGTGCATTTCTATTGTGACCTTCTTTGTTATTGTTAATGATTCTTCAAGATTTTTTAGAGCGCTAAGGGGTTGAGATAGGGGAGTCTCTTTCTCCTTATCTTGTGATTGTCATGGAAGCCCCCGATTGCTTGCTTAAGAGGATTAAGGTTGGTGGTTTTTTGCCGAGATGTCAAGTGAGAGGAAGAGAAGGGGAGGTGGATGTTTCTCATTTACTGTTTGTTTCCCGTCCGCTTACTTGGGCCTTTTTTTTTTTTTGGGATAGATTTACTTAGGCCTTTCTTTGCACCACTCTTTCTTAATTACCCTGTTGTGAGCTTCTTTGTTATTGTCAATGATTCTTCTTCAAGATTTTTTTTAAGAGCACTAAGGGGTTGAGATAGGGGAGTCTCTTTTTCCTTATCTTGTGATTGTCATGGAAGCCCCTGGTTCCTTGCTTAAGAGGTTCAAGGTTGGTGGTTTCTTGCTGAGATGCCGAGTGAGAGGAAGAGAATGGGAGGTGGATGTTTCTCATTTACTGTTTGTTTCCCGTCCACTTACTTGGGCCTTTTTTGGATAGATTTACTTAGGCCTTTCTTTGTAGCATTTTTTTCTAAATTGCCTATTTATTTTATGTCCTTTACTTGATGCTATCATTACTTGGGGTTAAAAAGATTGGTGAAAATACAAAGAAACTTTCTTTGGAGAGGAGGGATCCTCGAGAGAAAACATCATTCTGTAAGTTGGTTTGTTATATGCTTAGACAAAAGTAAGCGTGGATTAGGGTTTTGGAATCTCTTCTTGCTTAATGGATTCTTTTAGTGCAAATCATCAGTGGAAATTGTTGGGAGAAGGAAGGAGGGTGGGCACGAGGTAAAGATGCATATAGGATAGGGTTATAGAGAGCTGTTAAGAAGTAGAGATTCTTGTTAAGCTTCAAAGTTGCCTTTTTGGTAGGAAATGGTCGGGGGTGAGTTTTGGATGGTTTCTTCTAATGAGGCATGGTTGAAGGAGGATTGGGAACCATTCTTTTGAGGGAGGGCGTTGTGCCACTTGCTGCTCTAGGCGAATTAATGATTGAGAGATGGAAATCATGGAGCATTTTCTTATGAGACTACATGAGAGGATGGTGTTCATGGATAGGGATGATAAAATGCTGTCAATTGAGTTTAAGAATAAGGCCTTCTTTCTCAAGACCTTGTATGAGGGTTTGAAGCTAAGAAGGCAGAGTGTTTTCCAAAGTGTGATTGGGAGTTCGTGGGTGCCACCAAGGGTGGATTTATTTGTTTGAGAGGCTACTTTGAAGGAAGGATCTAACTTTGAACCATATTTGGAGGAGAAGGTGGTTTTGAGCAAATAGATGCTTCTATGCCTCTAAGAGGAAGATTATATTGATTATATTTTTCTCATAGTGATACAACAAGAGTTTTATGGCATCTTCCATTTTCTCCTTTTGTTGTGTAATGGTACTCTCCTCGGTTATAGTGACTTTGCTAGGATGGTATGGCTTATTCTTGCTTAAAAAAGGCAAATGGCTTGGCAAGTTGCTTCTTTATGCCTTTTTGATTGTTTGGAAGGAAAGAATTGGTAGGACGTTTGATAATGAGGGGCGATTGATTCAAGGGTTGAAATTTGCCTTCATTTGTATTCTGTGAGCTTGATGCATGCTGTACATAGTTCTTGGTCTTCTATCTTTTTTAGACTTTGTGGCCTGGCTAGGGAGGTTGTTGTTGGTGTCCCTTTTTATTTTTGTGTTACCTTAAGGTGCTTCATTGTATATGTCCTCTGTGCTTTGATATGGTTTTTGGGTCTTTCTTTCCATAGAATGATTTTGATTACCTAAAAAAAGAAAGATTCCAAGAGATTATAAAACATTCAGGGGATAGTTGTTGTGGCTTGGTAGTAGTTGATGAAGAGCCCTCTAGGCAATACAATTCGCAATGTGGTGTTGTAGTCTTTTGTGAAGAGGATCTCTTGGACATCGCATTTGGTGGTGGGTCCTTCCTACTCTGTGATTCAACTTTGGTGGGAGGTCTACCATGGTGTCTCTGGTTGCCCCTAGAGTGGATTGAAGATAGAGGTGGTGCTGAGGAAGAGACAAGCCCAAATAGTGAGTAAGAGATACATTTCTATCAAAGAAGTGCAGGGTTTGGGATGTGTAACCCTTTGACCCAAGTTTTAGAGGTAAGGTCGTGGATTTAGGCTGAGCTAGGCTCTTGGATGCCCAAGGTGAGAGAATCAGGGATCCAAGTGGGGCTTAGAAGGGTAGTGGTTAGTGGTGACTTTAATGGTTTGGCTTTGAAGGAGGCCCATTGTGACACAGAAGGGGATTTTGAAATGGGTTGTGGGAATGGGGGGTTTGTTGGAAAGGACAAAACTGATTTGGTTGCCTGCAAGAATTGAAAATTTAGGCGTCAAGGGGAGTCATGAGGGGCTTAGGGGTGGGTAGATGTTTGAAATTAGGACCATGAGTGTTGTTTTTCTTGGATAAGTTGGTATTAGAGCTTGTGGATTTGGAATTGAAAGAATATTCAATTTTTTGAAGGTTAAAAGATGAAAATTTGTGAAATGGGTCGTGAGAATGCGGAGTTTGTTGGCGAGGACAAAACTGATTTGGTTGCCTGCAAGAAATGAAAATTTAGGTGTCAAGGGGAGTAATGAAGGGCTTAAGGGTGGGTAGATTTTTTAAATTAGGACCAGGAGTGTTGGTTTTCTTGGATAAGAGGGTATTGGAGCTTGGGGATTTGGAATTGAAAGAATATTCAATTTTTTGTAGGTGAAAAAATCGTGGGATAGCTTTGTTTGAGTTTGGCATGGATATATGGACCCATCCTAGTGAGAGAAAGGGAGGATTTCTTGGTAGTTGGGGTTATAGGATGATCATTGGTGTGTATGTGGAGACACCATTGTGGTTGGATTCTTGAGGGAGTGCAATAGAGGTAATGAATTGTATCTAGTTACAAGAAGATTCTCGAAGATCATTGAAGAGCTTGAGTTATGTGATCTTCCTTTGTCCTATTACTTAGAGTTAGAGTCTGAATCATCAATACTTGTTGAGATTAGATCTGTTTTTGGTGGTTTAGAGTTGGGATAGTCGTTCAAGGGGTGGTTTAGAGTACTTTGCTGAACCTTGTTTATGAGCATGCTCCCCTATTTGAAGAGAGTGGTATGGAAGGATGGTCTCTAAGTCTTAAGATGGCTATGTAGAAGAGGTAGACAAATCCTTGATGAGGTGCTGATAGTTAATGAAGTTATAGGTTGGTTATTAGGGAAAATTGTGATTGAGCCAACCTGATGTGTTTCTACTTGAAAGTTAATTGAATTGTACCTATGCACTGAAAAAAAAAAAAAAACCAACCACATTGCGATTGATTTGTTTTTTTTCCAAAGAATATGTTTAGGCTTAATTATAAGGCTTGAACCTCCTTCCTCAACTTGGTTCAGTACACTCGGTAGGTGTGGGTAGCCAAAGGGCATGAAGATGCCTAGAGGTGTCAAAGATGGTGATACTCCTGATGGTTGAGATTGCGGAGTGAAATTGATTGGTGGTTTGGGGTTAATGGAAGTATAGATGATGGTAGAGTTGAGCTAACTAGAGATTGTGATTGTAGCTAAAGGTTAGTGTTGTGGGTGTTAAGGAGAAGTTGCATACGTTGTATGGTCATGAATGATGGTCTTGGTGAAGATGATATGGTGAGAATGGTGTATAATTTTTTCCTTTTGTTGGTTTCTTTTTCTTGTTGTAATCAACCTTGTGGCATAGACAAAATAAGGAGAGAGAAAATGAGTGTTTTCCCCTTCCTTTGCGACTATTGTCCTTTCTAACTTGAGATTGTGATTGTGGCCAAAGGTTAGTGTATAGGTTGGTAATATGGTCATGCATGATGGTCTTGGTGAAGATGATGTGGTGATAATGGTGGATTTTTTTGGATTGCTTTTTTTTTTTTTTGATAAATATGTAAAACATAATATATAAAAACAAGCACAAGAAAAAGCCAACCCCAACAGTATACAGGGAGAGGAAAGCCTACAAAAAAGGGGCCAAAGGCACCTCCCGCCTGCTAGCAAACCCTAGAGAATACACAAAAGAATCCTGACAAGAGCGTCCTCCTCCACCTTGAACCCAGCCCAGGAGGTGAGCATGCTTACAAAAGAAGATTTAAGTCTGCTAAAAGAGAAATGCATATTATCGAAGACTATACGATTTCTTTTTCTTCTTGTAATCTAACTTGTGGTGTTGACAAAATAAGGAGAGAAAATGAGTGTTTCCCCCTTCCTTTGTGACTATTTGTCCTTTCTCACTCTTTTAAGTTGAGGTGGTCATGTGCTCTTGAAGACCACTTTGCTTAGCTTGTTTGGCAAGCATCATGCTCCCAATAGATGACCACTTTAAGGGCACATGCTCTGTGAGTTGGGCAAGCTTCAACCCATTGGAGATGGGTGTATGGGTGGAGGATGGTGCATAGAAGGGTTGGTTGTTTTAGTCCTCGTGGACTTCAATATTTTCAAACCAAAAATGAACAATTTGAATCGTTTTTTCCCTTTCCAAAATTGAACAGGATCTTTACAATTAAAACAAACCACTGAGAATTGTTTGGACTAGTTTGGTTTGGTTTATTTTTTTAATCTAATTTTTACCTGCACCTTTAATATATTCTATCTTAAAAGGTGTAAGTTAAATATTGAAGGGGCTTACAATCATTTCAATTGGAATTTCTTGACACCTTTTGAGTTTTTTCGCCCAAAAGTTTTGGGGTTTGAGGCATGGGGGTGCTTTTTCTCCCAACTTATTCATGATAACAATGGAGGCTCTAAGTTGTCTTCCAAAGAGCGCTAAGGATGGTGGTTATCTATTGTGCTCTAAGGTAAGGGAGGGAGAGGAATTGAGAGGGGGAAGGTGTTTCATTTGTTTTTTTGTAGCTGGTACTCTTTTTTTATGTGGGTTTATAGACCAAATAATTCATTTAAGCTCATTGCTCACGTGGTTTTTAAAATTATCTTGAAAAGAGGAGTTGATTTGAGTTTTGAGAGCGAATGTTGAAGGTTGGCTTATTTAATTGGGTGTAAGGTAGATGTGCTACAAGCTTCATATTGGAGCTTTCTTTGGGCTCTTTTTTCAAATCAATGATGGCTTGGATTGGAGTAAAGGAGGTTCACAAAAGGTGATTGTGGTTTACGGGGTGTTGTTTAAAATTTTTGTTCTAGAGCACATTATCTGATGTCATTGTGAGAAAAGTTAGATTAAGGCTCAAGAATAGTTGAAGTGGCCTCTTTTGTGGAAGTAGGGTTTTGGAGAATTTTAAGTCTTTCTTTGCTCACCAAAGTGCTTTGATGTAATCAGGAGGAAGAATAGGCATAGCTGTCTTGTCATGTGAGAATGGGTATGGGTTAAGATTAAGGAAAGCTGGGAAAAAAGATTGGGATAACTTTAATGTTAGAATGCCCCTTTTTTGGGAAATGACAGGAAGGTAAAGTTTTGGAAGGATACTTTGGTGTGAGGAGGAGCCTTTATGTTTTTCTTGTTCATCTCTGTTTACTTTGGTCTTATCAAAGGAGGCTTGGGTGGTGGATTTTGGGGCCGTATAGGAGAGGGTGGTAATTGGAATTTTTGTTTTCCTAATCCTGTTTTTGTTATTCGTGTTCTTTTTTGGTGTTCATTGTATATTTCTTTGGTACCTAATTGTACTATTTTTATGGCGTTTGTTTATCAAATTTCATCATTGCATGTAAAAACAAGATTTATAAGTTAACAACCATATCTGTAGTGTTTTTGTTCTGTTGAAACTATTTCTCATTTTATGTTTTTCATTGCAGGGGACCAACTTATGGTTATAGAGGCAAAGTACTACTTCCTTTTGAAGAAAATGGATCCTCCAAAATTGGGGTTAGATTTGACAGATCGATTCCAGAAGGGAATGATCTTGGAGGTCTTTGTGAAGATGATCATGGTTACTTTTGTCCTGGTAATTTCCTAGATATGCTTGCCTTGTGTTTCTTCAGTCTGTACTTTGGACCCTTCATTGTCATAACATTTTGTTATTATCTATCACTTACTAGTTGTTTGAACTGCAGCTGATCTACTTCGTTTAGATAGTTCTGGCAGTGATGATGTTGATAAACTTGCACTCAATGAACTCTTTGAGGTGAATACTTGCTTTCAGTCTAGAGGCCAAAAATTGTAGTTGCCTTGTTCCATCTTCAAGCATTAAGATTTGAAGGGCATATCTTTTGTAGGTTGCTTCAAATGAAAGTAAAATCAGCCCTTTGATATTGTTTATAAAAGACATAGAAAAGTCTATAGTCGGAAATCCGGAGGCATATGCAGCATTCAAGAGTAAGCTTGACAATTTACCAGAGAATATAGTTGTAATTGGCTCGCATACCCAGATGGATAGCCGCAAAGAGAAGGTAACAGTTAGTGATTTATCTGTGTCAAACTGTAGATAGCTTAATGACATATAAATGATACTTTTGGTGTTGACATGTTTCTTCCAGTCCCATCCTGGTGGTCTTTTATTTACGAAGTTCGGAAGCAATCAAACAGCTTTACTTGACCTGGCATTCCCGGTATGCGTATATTAGTATGTTTTTTTTGTGTTTATGATCACTTGGAGTAACTGTAGTGCATAAATAGCTGTTTTACATGTGAGCTGTTTTACATGTGTTGCTGGTTTCTTGTATGTCTCCGGCCATTATTGTTGTGCAAAATCTAGCTATCATGGTATGCTCTGAGGGCAATTCTCGATGTCATTGTTTTAGTGGCCATAAAATTTTTCCTGCTTAAATTCATGTTTTACATCAATTTCTTACTAAAGTAATGAGTGCCATATCAATTATATGGGAGATGAGAATATTTTCATGTTTAAAATATGCATAAACAAATTTGAATTACTTGGGAAAGCATTTAATATGATGCACATATCATATCTACCTATTATAAATGAGAGGTGGTAATGGAAATTTCTACACTGATCGGGAAGTAAGGTTTTTGTTTATGCCAGAGGGAATAGGCCGTGGTGAACTTGAATTCATCTGAATACATTGACATGATGTGTATTTCCATCTGACAAATATGTCCAAAAGTATATAGAAATCAAAGATCTAGATCTTGAAAATAAGAGGCTTGCAAAATGAATTGCAGCACAGTAATGGGGCAATTTAACTTACTACATGAAGTGGCTTAGTCAAATCATTAAGATATGTGTCTGTGGAGTTGATTTTGAAGTTGTAGTCAAATCATTAAGATGTGTGATCTGTGGAGTTGATTTTGAAGTTGTAGTTGTACAACGGGTATGGTGAAATCTTGGGATATTCAAAGTAGCTACATTAATGATTTGATTTATTGTTACAAGCTTTACAATATCAGGATAAAACAACACCTCTATTGTTGTCACACATAATCCTGGGCATTTCCCTTGGCAGAAGATTAATCCGAATACATTTCTATTGATATTATTTACTCATTCAGTGATTTATTTTTTGAAGTTGAATCAAGGGGTCCCTTCTAGGTGGGTTGATTCACAAATTTACTGAATGATATGAGCTTATACTTTCTTTAGGATAAGTGCAGTGCACCGACTGTATCTGCAGGAACAACACCATTTGGCTTGAACATGTCAAAATGCACTTAATTCTGCAACTATCTCAAGTAGTTTTCTATCAGATTATTTCTCATATCAGCTCTCATATTTACCCAAATGTTAAAGAATTATCTGACCAGGGGACTAACGCCGTGACCAAGGTCAAATGATTGTATTACCTACTCTGGTTTTGTATTGGTGATTTGATCATTGAACAAAGATTTTCATGCAATCATGTGATTTTCTGTGCTATGAGATCATTACTTCTTGTTTACTAAATTTCTGAGCTCTTGTGAATTTGGAATTAGTGTATTGTAATGATACAACATCTTTTGTCCGCAGAAATTAACCATATACTTGTTATTCAGGATAACTTTGGTAGACTGCATGATAGAAGCAAAGAAACCCCCAAGACAATGAAGCAACTCACCCGGCTTTTTCCAAACAAAGTGGTGATACAACTGCCACAGGTATAGAGCCTACATTCAGTTTATGATGAAATGTTGCTTCTCTGGTCACCGAAAAGAAGTGATGAAATATTTGTGAGAGTTGTTGCAGGATGAGTCGCTTCTCTTAGATTGGAAGCAGCAGTTGGACCGTGATGTTGAAACTCTAAAAGCACAGGCAAACATTGTTAACATTCGTTCTGTGAGTATTCGCCTGCTTTCTTGAAACGGCTTTCTTTGTAACTTGTAAATTTGTAAGGCTTCACTGTTTCTAGTTTTTTGTATTTTTATATCACTCAAAAAAATTAGCATTGCTTTGTACATGCTGATAAGCTTTGCATGCAAGGATCTTCCCACTTCTATGTGGCATGAATAAATATCATGATGATGTGTTACCTTCCAATTCTTCATGAATGGGAGGTACAGTTATATTAATAACTTAAGTTTGGGCTCTCCCTTATGGATGGGTGTTAAACAAATATCCTTCTTCCTTTGTTATCATGGATTATATTAAAATATTTCTTTGTGAAAATCAGAAGTTCTTATATGAATTTTATGGTCTAGTTGTTTGAGGACATTAAGCCATGAATTGTCCTGGCACTTCTATGGGCCAGTGGATATGTTTTCCAAAAACATTTTGGTTTTGGATTCTCTACTGTCTCTCTCAGGTGAAGCGTATGACCCTGCTTTTTGTGCGTAATGAGGTTACTTAGAGAGAGACTGGCCAGAATAGACTTGGAAATTGAAGATGTGTCTGCAAGTTTTTAGGTTTGGCAGTGGAAGGCTTTGAGGAAGAAGTTGAATCCCTTTTGAATTTGGAAGGGAGCTTAAAAAGTTGATTTGCTCTATTAATTGCAAACCTTTAATTGGAGAAGGGAGAAGTTGCAGGACGAGTAGTTGGGAGTTGGTATCTGAGTTCCCAAGCTAGTGTTGAGGCAAGGAGTTGGAAAGTGGAGAGGTAGGTAGACGAAGATAAAGAGGTTGTTTTCTTTTCGGTCCATTCTCTCTCTCTCTCTCTCTCTCTTGCCTCCCCCCTCCCTTCCTCTCGCTCTTTTGCCTTTTCTCTTTCTCTTACAAACCCCCTCCTTTCTCTCTCCAATTGATCTTGGCTCGAGTATTGGCCTGATACCAGCCATAGACAAGGGTGGGTAAGGCTCAATAGAGTTGTACCTAATCTTTGTTGAGATTTTGAATCCTGTTAGTGGTATGGTTACTTTTTCAAGGGGTTTTGTTCAATTGCCTCCGGTAGAAGGCTCGGGGGATTGGTCTTTGATGGAGCAAGTATGTGCTGCTATAGACTAGGTGTAGTAGCTTGGGAGTCTCTTCTTCTTGGCGCCCAAATCGTTGCCTTCAAGGGGGGCCTTCTTGTTCTAGGTTATGGTTTTGCTGATTCTTTTCAATTCTACTACTTTTTGGCGTTCCTTCTGTGTACTGTGTACCTAGTGTGCATTTTCTTGTGCTTCTAATGTATTTTCTATTTATCTATCCAAAAAATGGAATCTCCTTATTTGACCATATCATGTCAGATGTGGCATGCCGACATGCCTGTTAGCAAAAAAATTTGAGATTCTAATTTTCTAATTTTGAATGCATGACATGACACATAAGGCAATGGTTCAGATGAGTGAATAATCCTAGTCTTAGAAAATTTTGTATTTAAAGAAAAACATAAACAGGAATAGCAGGACTGCTCTGGTGGGACTTTCTTTGTTCCTTTTTGTTTTCTTTGATGGACAAGGAATTTGCTCCTTTCTTGTAGATAGATTGTTTGTTGTTTTCATGTTTTTCTGGGGTCTTGTATTATTTTCTTGGAATTTATAAGTAATCTTTATGATTTCAGGTTCTAAATCGCAATGGTCTGGATTGCCCTGACCTTGAGACACTATCCATAAAAGATCAAGCCCTTGCAATTGATAGTGAGCATTATCTTGAACTTTAGCTTTTATTCCCTCGTTTAGTTATGTGATCCTTCTTCAATGTTTACCAATGCTATTTTTTTTGCTAAACTTTTAATAGGTGTGGATAAGTTAGTTGGCTGGGCTTTAAGTCACCACTTTATGCATTGTTCTAATGCCTCAGTCAGAGACTCTAAACTTTTGATTTCCGGCGAAAGGTTATTATTTTCTTCTCTAATTGTTTTAGTCAATAATGTTACTTATGCCAAAAACTTAATGGACTTATCTATGTTCTTTTATTAACATTGTCCTTGCTGATGTGTTTTGCAGTATTAGCTATGGTCTGAATCTTCTACAAGGTATTCAAAGTGAGAGCAAGAGTTTGAAGAAATCCCTCAAGGTAAAGTTGCAACTGTCTCTATAAATTCATTGCTCTTCAATAAACCTCACAAATTAATCTAGTCTATCAAGTTATTGAGTGACATGTTGGAATTTTTATGCAAAAACTTTTCAGGATGTAGTTACTGAGAATGAATTTGAGAAGAAACTTCTTTCTGATGTTATTCCACCTAGTGATATTGGAGTAACTTTTGATGATATTGGAGCTTTAGAACATGTGAAAGACACCTTGAAGGAATTGGTGATGCTTCCTCTTCAAAGGCCAGAACTGTTTTGTAAGGGACAGCTGACTAAGGTTAGGAGTCTCATTTGTTTTATTTCTTTATTGTATATGCATCCGTGTATTGTATATGGGTATCATGTGTCAGGTGGAATTTTCTTTTGAATTATGGATGTAAGTTTTATTTGTCATGTCTATTATCTGAATGAGGTTACTATTTTTCAGCCTTGCAAGGGAATTCTTCTCTTTGGGCCTCCTGGTACTGGAAAAACTATGCTTGCAAAGGCGGTTGCAACTGAGGCAGGTGCAAATTTTATCAACATATCAATGTCTAGTATCACTTCAAAGGTAAAGATGTGCATCAAAATGATGACTATGCAGCTCTCTTTTTTGCAAGTTTTGTCTTGAAAATGTTTGACCTGATATTTAGCACAGTGGTTTGGGGAAAGGAGAGGAAATATGTCAAAAACTGTGTTTTTCTCCTAGCTAGTAAATTACACCCAGTGTTGTTTTTGTTGATGAAGGTAAGCTGAATAAATCTCTGATTTATCCACAACTTTGCTTCAATGTGCCTTACTTAACTTGAATTTATTGTTTCAGGTTGACAGCATGTTAGGGAGACGTGAAAATCCGGGAGAACATGAAGCTATGAGGAAAATGAAGAATGAGTTCATGGTGAACTGGGATGGCTTACGTACAAAGGATAAAGAACGTGTGTTGGTACTTGCTGCCACTAATAGGCCTTTTGACCTTGATGAGGCTGTTATTAGGAGGCTACCCAGGAGGTAAACTTCTTTTGACTATAATCCATTGATATGTCATGTATGAGTTTTAGTCAACCAGACAAACCTTTGAATCTCAGTAGTTGAAATGCTAACTGCCACCACAAATTCGCTGATCTAGCTGTGTTTAGGGCCATATTCCATCATCTCTCTCCTTACTACTTCAGCCCTCATTTTTATATTCTTTATGTGCCTCCAGCGACTTCAACTCCCAAAAAGGCAAAAAGGTCCCTCCTTGTTGATGCATCTATCTGTCATCTTTTTTCTTGGTGTTCTCTTGCACAATCTATACTAAAAAAATGATGAGTAAAATCATTATAATTGACTTCATATTTACAAACACTGCATGCAGATTGATGGTGAATTTGCCAGATGCTTTAAATAGAGAGAAAATTCTGAGAGTTATTCTGGCCAAAGAAGAATTGGCGCCTGATATTGATTTGGAAGCAATTGCAAATATGACCGACGGGTACTCTGGAAGTGACCTAAAGGTTGCCTAATCTCTGTATTATATATGTTATGCCTTAAACACAGACTTTGGCCTTTATTGGTTCCCTCTAATCAAACTTCTGTTTGCAGAATCTTTGTGTGACTGCAGCCCATCAAACTTACAAGAGAGAGATTTGTGAAGGAAAAGAAGGTTAGTTTGTTATACAAGTACCTTGAGGCAATTGCCAATATATTTGTGGTTTCAAGGTTTGTTCTTTCTTGTTCTCTTTGTGAAATGTCCTAGAGGACGAGGTCCTACTCCGTGTTTGCATGCCTAACCCTTTTGAGTTTGTTTACTACTATTATTAAAAATTGGGCAGATCTTCTCCAGTAGATTTTTTTTCCTGCTAAATAGCAATTTATTTATCTTCCTGAGTAGTTTTTCCCCCTAACTAGTAA
Organism: Tetrastigma voinierianum; assembly: GCA_016808115.1. Classification (NCBI taxonomy): domain Eukaryota; kingdom Viridiplantae; phylum Streptophyta; class Magnoliopsida; order Vitales; family Vitaceae; genus Tetrastigma; species Tetrastigma voinierianum. The sequence continues at coordinate 37,118 of JAEQBH010002465.1, read as the reverse complement.
TCTGTTTTAAAATGGTGACTATTTGCATCAAAACTGTGCAGTAAAAGTCTTTTGATTTTGCAGTTTTATTAGAAAATTGTCACCATGTTAGCTACAGCCGAAGAGAGGGTGGGTCCCTTAAATGGAGGGTTTATGTTTGTTTTTTTTTCTTCTTTGCCCTGTGATCTTTATCTGATCCTTTGGTATGATAATGAATGTAAGATTTAGCTATTCTTTCTAGCTGCTGAATTTATTGGAGGCACCATTAAATTGAAATTTTGTCGCCCTTCTCACTATAATTTTCAAATGCAATTGCCTTCCTGATTTTTCAAATAACTTACCAACTCTAAGGACATGCATGTGTGATAATAAAATATTTTACTTGTTCACTTTGTCAAAAAAAATAAAAAAATAAAAAAGGAGATCTGATTTTTCCATAAAGCAGGCTAATAATTTAATTGCAAATATATTCAGGAGAAAACATTGAGCACATCCATAGATGTCTTTCTTACCTTATAAAAAGGGATTTTGATTTCACAAACTGGCCTAACAAGCTGTTTGCAAAATTTCAGGAGAAGTCATTAGCATTGGCAGATGGTAGACCCTTGCCTACATTATATTGCAGTACAGACATCCGCCATTTGACCATAGAGGATTTCAGATACGCACATGAGCAGGTATGTGTTTTTGATCGGAGTCCTTTGATGCACGCTTTCTATATCATAGAGGAGTCGTCATCATCATCCTCATCATCATCCTCTAATATAATCAGGTCTTTTTGATCATTTTAATATCAGTTCCTAGCCAGACCTTATGATGTTCCTCCCGTATCTTTTGTCTGGTTAATATTTCATAGAGAGAGAGTAATTTATTTAACTGCAGGTATGTGCAAGCGTATCGTCGGAATCTACAAATATGACAGAGCTACTGCAGTGGAACGAATTATATGGAGAAGGTGGATCAAGGAAGAAGACATCCCTCAGCTACTTCATGTAGAGAGATAGATGGTAGGGGAGGAGGAGGTGTCTTTTATGTGTATAGCCGCAGCAGAGCATTTCTCATTTAGTTCATTCTTCTTCTTCTTCTTTCTTCTTCTTCTGATCGCTTATGATGATGATGCCCGCCCTGGCTGAGATATTTAGGGAACTGGATGGATGGATATATGTATATATATATATATATATATATATATGCTATCAGTGGGAATTCCACTGTGCTCTAACCAACCAAGCAACAACCACCACCCATTGTATGATATATAGGTTTATGTGTTTCTTTCTTTCTTTCTTTCTTCCTGTCTTCCCCTCGATTAGAATTTTTTTAAATATCATTATCTCTAACCATAGCTTCTTCTATTGCTACTCTCTGCCCTTTCTGCCTGTACATACCCTATTTGATCAATTATAGTCCGTCTTTTTTTCTTTCTTTTTCCTAAATTTTTCCCGAGCTTCTTGTGGGAGAATAATCAGATGCCATGGAAATAGAAGAAAAGTTGGCATGGCCACTGGCCACCATCGTCATCGTGAATGGAATTTCGGAATTTGATTTTGATTTCATGGGGGAATAAAAATGCCTATTCAGCATGAAAGCTTTGAATTGGTATAAGCAAAAACATCACTTATATGAATAATTTTTATTGTAATAAGGAAAATCGAGAAGTCTAGTTGATATGACATTGATTGTTGATGTGTTTGTCGGGGGCACCCACTCAGCTTTGTGTAAGGCGACAGACGTTGATTAAGTTGATGTCCGATGTCTGCTGGCCTCTTCCTTCCCTTTTAAATACCAATAATTTTAATCTTTATGACTTATAGTAAAGAAAGAAAGATCGAGCGTTTGATACATTCAAAAGACATTTAAAAAATGTCCACTACATTTCAGGCTGTTTTTTATATGGAAGTGAATAATTCGAAGGGTCTGGGTCTTAAAGAGAAAGGAGAGTTTTGTACGGAACTATTGTCTTTGGAAAAAAGAAGATAAAATTAGTTTGCTATGCAAACTATTAACCAAAATTATTTGCAACGCCGCCGCTCTGAGGTTGCCGATTCGCTGTGTCGCGGAACCGTAACAACCCGCTTAAAGAATCCAAATGTCATTTAACGACAACGTGCGTTATTCGTTTTAATTCGCCACGACGACAACAACTAGATTCAATTGCCGATTCATTTGTCGATTTAACAAATGCGAATCGATGTTCTTAAAACCTCGCATTTGCGCTTTTTTTTTTTCCCCATTTTCCTCTTCCTCCCTTCGCCCGTCGCCGCCGCCGCCGCCCGTCTCGCCCTGCGTTGGTAAGTTTTTCGCTCGACTCGCAGACCCGCCTAACGCCGCATGCAATTAATGAGTGGCGAGCATGATTTGTTTTGTTTTTGTTTCGGATTTGTTTTTGTTTGTTTCGTAATTCCCGAACTTTTCTCCTTTATGAAGATCGGATATGTTTGTGATGTTTGTTTGTTTGTTTTTTTTTTTTTTATCATTTTGTGTTTACGTGTTCTAGTGTGCTTGATTCATTAGTTAGAGCGTTTTTAAGCCAAATAATACAAGCGATGCAGTATTTCGTTTCATTAGGGTTCTAATTTTGACTCTTGCCCCCGGATGTATAACACTTGTTTTGGATGACTTGAATTTACGAGGCTTTATCGATGGTTTAATATGCCAATTGTTACAGGTAGGGGCATTGTTTGAGTTTTTTCTTCTATGAATGGAGAAACTCTTCTAACTTACTTTGTTATTTACGGGAAGAAAGCACAATAAAGTGGAGGGTCTCCCCCTTGAGCATTTTTGAACCATTTAGAGGGGAAAGTGATGGAGAATTGTTTAGGAAGCGAACAACCAATTGAATTATCACAGTACATTCCTTAGATGTATCTTTATTATAGGTTATAATGCCTTTAATTTATTTTGCAGATTAGATGGAATATAATTCGGGGAGAGTAGCCTTTGTTATGTTTCTCTTTTGAGCAGGCCTTTGATACCCATTCTATGTGCCATAGGTGTATAGCTTCTTTGTCCATATCTATGATAATTTTTTGCTTGCTTATTAAAAAAAGATTGTTGCCATCCTTGGGTTGTCCTGTTTTTGTAAAATACAATAATTTTTTTACTATCGTTAGTGGTTTAGCAGTAGTGTTTTTACTATGTTGGTAAGCAGTGAATGAGAATTGTTCGACTGATGGGTTGTGAACACATCGACCCAGATTTGATGTCAAACTAATGCTAATTTCCTTGTAGTCTCAATGAGCCTTGAGAAAATTTTGATTTCATCCCATACCCAAGTTTGTGTGTACCCTCACCGAGGAGAAAGAGAGAATTAAAAGCTTGTTTGATTGGAGTGTAGTCTCTTTCGGAGAAATTTGTATCCATTTGCCATTTATAGCCCATGCTGTCGATAACGGACACGAAGGACCAATTTCGGACTTATGAACCTTTATCTTTCCTTGGACATTTATTTGACTATGTTCTCTTTTTGGAAAGAACTTTCCTATTTAAGGATGGTTGGAAACCAACCTAAAAGCCCATGGTTTCCCTTGAAATGTGCATGCCAATGCCATTCCATGCTTGACAACGCCTTCTTGAAACTTCTCTTCAAAATAATCTACAAAGTTTGAAACCCCAGCTCCTAAAGCGCAAACCACAAACATAAACCACTAAAACCTTAAAATACAAAACCCTAAAACCCCGAAAAACACAAACCCTAAAACCTTGAAACCCTAATACCATATGACATTTAAAACCTTACAACCTTAAAAACCTAAAACCCCCCCGAAACCTAAAACCTAAAACCTTGAAACCTTGAAAGCAGCTAAAAACAGAAACCTTGGCTTATTTAAAACCCTAAAACCTTGAAACCTTGAAAAGCTAAAACCTAAAATCCACAAAAACCCTAAAATACTATTAAGGAGTCTTGTAAGAATAGAAATCAAGTTTAGTAAATCAAATGTATGAATGTAGTTGCTTTGTACAACACTTTGTTACTGAATGTGTATTTCTTCAATTATGAAATTGTATTGTATGTGTAATTAAATCATGTATGTGTAAATACGACATCTTTAAGTAAATAAGACATCAATCATGTATGTGTCTATTTTAATTTATTGTGGTTGTAATTATTACTTGCTTTAATTATTCTTTGTGTCTGATCTCTCGATATGTGTTTACTAATATTTATAGTGCCTTTCAAACATCGGAGTTATATATATGGCGTTAGGAGGGCTTCATGATCTTCGATCCATTGGATCCATGCAATGTAGTATTGCAAAGGCGGAACCACGAGGTCCCACTTAGTTGACGAGCGAGGTTTGTATTTTATTATTCATGAATTAACATTCTAGTTTTACTCTCTAATCTATATATATATATATATTCAATTATAAACATGGTTTTTTCGTTAATTGTAGTTTTAGGAAGTCCTCCGCCCTCGCGTGATGAGAGCCTTCCTCGATATGTGGAGGGATGGATCACGCGCATTCGTCTATACGTGATAGCGCGAGTTCTACAATATATACCGCTTAGGCCACATCATGATAGATTGACCACTTATCACGTGTCTCGTCGAGAGATGGCGCCCTGAGACACACACATTTCATGTCCCAGTCGGAGAGATGACGATCACGTTACAGGATGTTGTTATCATCCTTGGCCCCCGTGTCGGCGGACTGCTTTGTCACCGGGGACATGTGTGCTACCGATGTAAGCGAGTTATGCGGTGGTACTCGGTGTCACCACCGTGATGCTCTTAAAGGATGCTATCTACATCCGGTGGTTTGTGTCGCGGAGTTATCCACGGGACACGATGCGATGAGGTCGATTTGGAGCGGAGTGCACGCGGGTTCATCTTAGCGCTGATAGGATCCTTCTTGTTTGCGAACAAGAAGGGGGTCCATGTCATCTGTGCTTTCTCCCACTACCACGAGATTTGACACAGACATCGACTTATGGACCCAGGGTAGTGCGATTACTTGCACATACATATCGAGGAGTTATCTTAGAACTTGACTTGGATGCGTGGAAGCGTGGTATTAGCGGTTGTATTACACTGATACATGTATGTGAATTTATTTTTTTGTAATTACATACTTTCAACTATGTAATTAGGTTGCTTAATTTCTGTTTATTTTATATTCAGCTATGGTCTTGGGAGAGACTTCACGTGGGCCGACCCGATTTTGGACGTGGCGCATATCCGGCACCATCATTGCCTCATGCCTTACATGATGGCCACGATGCGATGTCGTCGATGGCGGCGTCATTGGTCTGGCGATGGATTGCAGGTTGGTATGGCGTTGGCGGCGAGAGCAGTGAAACGGAATGAGCTCTTACATTTGGGGTGTAGGTGGAGAGTACCTTTGACACGGGTGCCAACCAGTCAGGTTGTCCTCCTCCTATATCGAGATCAGCTAGAAGCACAAACTTCCGATCAGGTAATTATATGTATAAAAGTATAACCGTTCTATAAGTAATTTCATTTCATGTTGGCATAAAAGTTGTTGGCGTCAGTAGTAATGTGTAGTCTTGTGGTAGCCGCCATGGGAGTTTTGGTTGGTAGACTTCGATATTTGCTTAAGCGACGGGATATTTAGCGCTACGATGTCACCGCTCATATGTTCGAGGCTTTGTTGAGTGGCATCGTCAGGAGCGAGTCTTTACTTGGAGTTTAGGTACGCATCGGGAGAGACTACCTCGGCTTGCTCTTATGAGCAATAGCTACATAGAGTGGATGCACGTGGGTGACACCAGCGCGATTGGGCGATGTATCATGCTCCGTACATAGCATTATGGGATACGCGAGCGGCTAAGATCATCACTTCACCCCTTATGGTGGGTTTGATGGACTTCCATGATCCATACATGTAGTGGTATCGTGTATTACACGACATTTTATGACACCACCACTACATAGGGATGATATGAGATTCCATACTATAGTAAAATTGCGTACTCATGTTTTGGTAAGTTGATCCATGTGTTTCTCTAAAATACACCTAATTTTTAATCAATAGATTATGTAATTATAATTCTTTGTTGGTTGCTTCGGATCGCCGCCATAGACCTGTGATCGCTCTTGGTATGCTTTAGTCAGGTGTGTTGTGCGCATATATATTACTGATGGTGTTACTTGATTGGAGAAAGCCCAATGTGTCCTTGGAGTCTTATTTCGGGAGAAACCATCCCATGGACCACTCCGATTAGACCTGGTGTCATCCACTCCGACGTGTCAGCCCATTCGGTAGGGAGGAGGTTGATCAAGGTCGTGCTCGAGATGGTGGAGCCGAGTCATGGTCCATCTGATGTGTCGGTCTAGGTACACTTGAGTCGACTTTACTCTTGATCTCTTCCACACTTTACCCCTCGCTTTCGATATGTTTATACCCCCACACTTACATCACCTTCCATACCCCACACATTGACATACATCTTCCATACTCACACACTTGCGTGTGCCTTATCGATGTCGCTAGAGCCGACATGTAGCGATATCGGGTAATACCGTCGCTCGCACCCATCCGCCACATTTGCCTCCTCGATGACGCACCATCCGCGGCCTTTTACACAGTGGTAGACTTCGGCTGGCTGACCTCGTACTTGGCGTGTACGCCGACTGCATTTTCATCCACTTCGGCTACCTCGGCTCCATGGCTCCCCTCGGCTCCATCAGCTCCTTGACTCCTTATTTCAGTCTTAGGTCCCGGATACTATTTTGATAAATTTGTTTATTCTAGGCACCGTCCTAAGAGAAATATAAAGGTAGCCATCTTGTGGGACTCATTAGTATGTTATTTTTATATGAAATTTGTATAAAATATTTAATATATTTAAATGTTTTGAGTATATCTGTGATTTGGTATGTACAATGTTTTTGAAGATTATGCATGAGATACGATAGGCGATAGCTTTCTTCATATTGTTTTTGCTTGGCTTTTCATCCCAATTCATGGCTGAACTATAGGATATTAGATATGAGGTTTTTCTTTCTATACATGTACCGCGTTTATAAAAATAATTTTAAACTGTAAGAATTATAAAAATTTTCAATTTTTTTACAATGCATGCAATAAAAAATAAGAAAATTAGAATTAGGCCTCCTATTTTTCAAACTATTATTAATAACAATTTTAAAAACCTGATTTTAGCGCTCTAAATTTACCCTTTAACGAGGTTTTGATGTAAAAACTCAATTTTAGTATTCTCTAAATTTAATATTTTTATATTCTCGGGTTTTCCAAAACAAAAACATATTCCTCTTGTTTTTTAACCAAAAACTCTTACTTTCATCTAACATTTCTTTTTCAGAACCAAACACCTCTTACAGTTTCCCTTTCTATCACGGGTTTAAAAAATAATTATACAAATATATGATTGAAGTATGAAAAATAAAACAATATCAGTAAAATATTTTTTAAACCATACTTAAAAATATAAAAAAACGTGAAATATTTTCAATCTCTCAGAAGACGTTTTATTCTAAAAAAACATCAACGCACACACACACACATGTTTTGAAAAATTTCTAAAACAATTTTTTTTCTTGCATCAACATGGATACTCTGATTGGAATGACATTGCCAAAATGTACCTCTTAAAGATCATCCTACAAAGTATATCACTAAAAAAAATTCATTACAAATATCAATCCTTACAACATGGATACATTTTAGTATGACGGTAGGCTTTTGCATCCTGAACAGATTCACAATCTGGAAATATTTCCAGATTACATACACATTGATTTTATTTATTTATTTGTTTATTTTTTTTGCCTTGGGGAAAGGAGAAAAGAAAGAATGGGAATAAACGTGTCAAGTAAAATTACAGTCATTAAGAGACAAGGGTATTTAGAAAGCACCTATTAAATTTAATAAATATATATAAAAATTATAATAGAAGCAAGCAGAGAAAAATAAAGTAAATAAAAGAAAGATAAAAACCCCCATCGAATTATCGCCTTTATGTGCTTGAGAGCAGAATCAACACTTGCAGATGTCAAGTTAAGTTAAATTTTCAAGAGCTTAAAAAGACAAAAAACGCAATTCCAGATTATTCTTAATATGAATATGGAAAAGAGGAAGCTTACCTTAGCCAGACAGCATCAAGGGATTAATGCACCCTGTTTTGCCTTGAACACAAGCTCCTTTGTTGTTGTTCCGATGATCTCATTAGCACACTTCAATCCGACATAGTAATACCTTCCAATAATGTCCTGAGATCAATAATCACCTACGAAAGGACACGAAAACCTGAAAATCACCCGTATCACAAACCTCTTACAACACATAAACAAAAAACAAAAAAAAAAAAAAAACCTAAAAAAGAAAGGGAAATGAAAACCAAAACAGACCTATTCGGCAGTGTGGACCAGGAGGGGCCTTAGTGAGGTAAATAAGAATGGTGGCAACCGGGTTGAAGGAATGGAACTTCCCCTGCAAATATTGAACACCCTTTGAATCATCATTGTCATACCATTTGACAGATAAATCCAAAAGCAAGAAGAGGGGGTGGGGGGTGGAGGTCGGGTCCCATAAGAACTAAAAAAAAAAAAGACCTTTCCTTTAGCTTTGAGCTAAATGTGAGTCTTGACTGATAAGGACCAAATCAGCGAGAAAATGCGAGCAACTACATTCATACATTGTACATTTAAATGTCAAACTTGGTTTCTATTCTTACAAGGCCAAATCGATTGCTTGACTTGATTGTTTGCACAACCCACATGTGATAGATGTTATCCCCTCCCTAACGTCCATCTCATTATGCAACCGGGTTGATTTAGGACGTCCACTTCCCATGCGTTGCATTGACTCAGGTGGTCCAATCGTAGGACCATCATAAAGAGGCCACTCATCTTCATTGAATATTGGATGGAAAAGGCTTTGCTTGCAGTGTGTCGTAAATACGGTAGTAGTGTTGTAACGCCCCAAAATACCACAGAATTTTTATAATAAAGGGTGTTATATTCGGGTATAATTAGGCCAACTTAGGTATTTTAAAGAGATTGTTAGATGAATATTGATTAAATGATTATTGGTCAGGAAATAAGCCAGTGAGAGAAAATATGGAAGTGTAAAATGGGGACCTAGGGTCAATTGTAAGGAAGTTTATATGTCTAAGTGAAATTAGGAGAAATAAATGAGCAAGGGGAAATTAATAGGAGACTTAAATGAGGAATAATAGAGAAATGGAGGGACCTAAATATAAAAAGAAATAAATAAAAAGAAGAAAAAAATCAAGGAAGGCATGTGTAGGAAAGAGGGAGGAAGTTTCTCATTTTTAAAATACGATTAAAGTGATCATAAAAAAGAAAGGAAAAGGGAAAAGAGAGAAGAGAGAGTAAGGCAAACCATATTTGAGAGGAGAGTTAGAGAGAGGCTCACACCTTCTCCTCTGGGTTCAGACGATCGGACCATAGGTTCAGGTGGAGCAAGGGCAAGTCCTTCCTCGTGACAAGAGCTACAAGTAGTGACCGGAATCGGGGAGTTTCGACAAACTCCAAGAGGTAGGTCTTCTCCTACTTTGGTTATTTTCTACCATAAGGGTTGTGTTGTGGTTATCTTACCCTTAGGGAAAATGTTTGGTTGTATTTTAAACCATGGGAAGCTGCCACATTGTGGTAGTGCACATTAATTGGACTTTAGAACTGGTTTTTAGGTAAGAAATAAAGGGAATTTGGTAGTATGTCCTTCTAGTAAATTGTAGCCACATCAATGAACTTGATTTTAGGTTTTTGAATTTCTCAATTCGGACATCTGTAGCCTAAGTTATGGCCTTTTTACCTTGGACAGTGCAGCTCGGCCAATACACCTCGGCCAGTGCACCTCGGCAAGTGCACCTCGACCAGTGACCACCTCAGCTAGTGCACCTTAGCCAGTGCACCTCGGCCAATGACCACCTCGGCCAGTGCACCTCAGCCAGTGCACCTCGACCCGAGGCACTCAGCGGTGCACCTCGGCCATGTCGAGGTCGGCTCGGCGGTCGGGTCGATTCGGCCCAGTCAGTCGGCTTCATTTGGGTTTGACTACATGTGACCTCCAACTTTGGAAGGTCATAACTTCTTCGTCCGACCTCCGTTTAGGGTGTTCTTGGACTCTATGGAAATCCCATTGAGTCAAGAATCCATTCATATGCCTGTGGAGGACAATAGGTGAGCTCAAATAGGTCAGCTGAGCTCGAGCGAGGTCAGGACTCGGCGGTTCGAGATCGGCTGGTACAGTGTGACTTCGTGACCTCCAACTTCGGAAGGTCATAACTTCTTCGTCCGACCTCCGTTTAGGGTGTTCTTGGACTCTATGGACAACCCATTGAGTCAAGAATCCATTCATACACTTGTGGAGGACAATAGGTGAGCTCAAATAGGTCAACTGAGCTCGGACAGGTCAGGACACCTCGGCTAGTTCAAGTCAGCTCAGTTGGGTGTGACTACGTGTGACCTCCAACTTCGGAAGGTCATAACTTCTTCGTCCGAACTCCGTTTTGGGTGTTCTTAGACTATATGGAAAGCCCATTGAGTCAAAAATCCATCTATATATAGTTTGTTGAAATTGGAACTCAATTAAACTCCAAAAAATCAATCCTAACCAAAACCACTAGCACGCACGAATAATATTGTTCTTTAATGGTTTTGGAATAGAAATTGACGAGGAGGAAAATGGCGAGATTGAGATTCAGTTGAAATCAAAGTGCAAAGCTTTTTGGGTTTGTTCTACCGACTTCTATTTCTCGTTTCAAGTTTTTGCATGTTTGTTCTATTTTTCCTATTCTCGTTTTAATATTTGAAATGCTTATTCTAAATGCATAAGAAAAGCATATTAAATTGTTTTAATTGATTTGAGAAAAGTGATTGTGAAATGTTTGCATATGACAATTGCATGATTATTGAAAATGAACTATTTATACAAATGTGCGTGTTGTACTATATTTTACTATAAAGGATTTGAGCGCCTTAATAGAATGTTACTTAGTTTAGTTCGTATTAAGGATAGATTGGTATACCAATAGGGGTCCAAATAATTAATCATGCGAACAATTGTATTGATATGTCATACGATCGATTTCAGGAATTTGTATTGGTAGTGTTCAGCTAATTGATTTTTATAGCCAATCGCGGCCAGCGGAGTTGTCTTTATGTTATAAAAAGTTTTTATCTTAGGCACACCCAGTAGGCCAGGTGCCGGTGACTACATTATCACAGCTATATTGAAGACATAGGTTAAATTCGATTAAGGAGCCTCTTTGAATTGATTAGGCGAACTAGATTGAATTTGTGAGCATATTTGAATTGATTTGAGATTGTGAAATATTGAATATGAAAGTGTAATTTTGGGATGATCAATGAACTATAGCGATTGTATTTATAACAGAGTATATGTATTGTATTTACATTGATCATCCATAAGGTTTGAAAGTTTTGAATTGTTAAGTGCATGATTTGATTTAAATTAGGCGAGGAATTGATTTGTATAGAACCACTAAGCATGAAAATGCTTAGTATTCATTTTACCCGATGCGCGGTGCAGTGAGTAGATAGTCAAGCGGACCCAAGATCGAGGCGTTGAGTCGTAAGAAGGAAATTTCGGAGTATGCTCCGATATGTGCATTCATTCCATGTTTTCTTTTGGATATTGATATTTTGTAAAAACAATTTGAATAAGACATCATTTTTATCAAATCATTTTGAAAAGGCTTGAATACCTTCATTGTAAATGTATTTTGTTAAATGTAAATGTTTATGGGCTTGCCCAATTTTGAAATCGCTTCCGCAAAGATATGATTTTGAGTGATTGAGTGATAACAGGGCATTCCGGACTCGGTTCGGATCCGCCAAAACGGATCGGGCCAGAAAGGGTTCCCACAGTTTTAGTGGTATCAGAGCCTAGATTTAGGAGGTTCTACAAAATGATTTTGAAATTGTTTGTAAATGATTTTGAAATTGTTTGTAAATGATTTTGAAATTGTTTATAACATGCATTTCATTTACACATAAAGGATGACATGACTTTGACGCGGATCTTGTTGGTCTTAATAGGATAAGCATGGAAGGTTCGGCTTCCCTTAGGGTCGAGGATGACCAGGGGACTCGCTCAAACAATCCTGCTAGTGTGGAAGGTGGGCAAGCATTCCATGCCCCACCAATGAATGAACGGAGCAAATTGGGTGAGTCTTATGGGTATCCTCCGGCCCATTATCAGTATTCTGAGAGTTGGGCAACCGGTACGAATTACTCCACGTGATCGACCATTGAGAGAATGGCAAGGTACCGACCTGTAGATTTTATGGGAAAGAAAGAGGATGAACCTTCTATGGCAGAAAATTGGCTCAAGAGAACCGAGAGAATGCTTGTGCAAATGCATTGCACAGCTGAAGAGAAGTTGGAATGTGCGACCTCATTACTATAGGATGAGGCTTATCAGTGGTGGGTTTCTATGACTAGGACCGCACCACTAGAGAGTATTACATGGAAGTTCTTCTTGGATGAATTCAAGAAGCATTATGTGGGTCGCATCTATTTGGCTAACATGAGAAAAGAGTTTCATAATTTGAGACAGACGGATAGGTGTCACGGAGATATCGAGAGAATTCACACGGTTGAGCAAGTATGCTCACGAGATGTGAGTGAGGAAGAAAAGTGCCGTAGGTTTGAAGACGACCTTAATGACCATATTCGAGCCCATGTCACAGCATTTTGCCATGAGGATTTCTCCAAAATTGTGACATACGCATTGAATGTGGAAGAGTAAAGAAAGGAAAGAGAGAGAAAAGATAAAGACGGAAAGAAAAATCCGGTCGGTTCGATTAAACAACGACAAAGGGAAGAAATTCGAGGACCACGGGGTTCCAACTGGCCTACAACTCGGGCCTAGAGTAGGAATACTACTCTACTAGCCTTAGTCGGTTGCAGTACACCGGGAGTGTAGAGGGCGGTGCTCCTCATTGCTCCCGTTGTGGGAGAAATCATAAGGAGAATGTTGAAACTACGGGTGCTGTTTGATTTGTCGATTCAAGAGCATGGAGCAGAGATTGTTCTAAAGCTCGTTCATTTCTGACGCAGGTGGGGTACAACTTAGTGGTACAAAAAGGCCATGAAAGTGTTGCATCACTTAGGTGTTAGAGACAGGGACCTGGCTGGGTGACAAGGTGGTCGGTGCTCGGCTAGAGCATATGCAATGAAACGATGGAAGATGACGCTCCGGATGTGATGGCGTTTCCAAGTCTTTGTTACTCTTTGTACATGCTTTGATTGACCTCGGTTCAACCCGGCTCATATATTTGCAGACATACCCTGACTTGGGTAAATTAGAGTGAGCGAAGGTATGACATCTTGGTGAGGCAGACCAACCATGGTGTTATTGTGAGCCGAGTGTATAGAAGTTGTCCCATCAAATCACGAGTATGAATTTTTAGGGGATTTGATTGAGTTATCCTTTAGGAGTTTGATGTGATATTGGGGATGGGCAGTTATCTAGACACCGAGCAATGGTCGATTGTAGAATGAAAAGAGTAACCTTAAGAACACCGAATGAAGATGAAGTAACTTGCATCGGTGAGAGGTCAAATCACCTATCTAATGTGATATCGCGTGCTTGCTAGAACAATGGTGTGAAGGATGTGAAACTGCTGGCTTATGTGATTGATACGGTAAAGGCAAGGCCTAATGTCAGAATATCCCTCTTTGTTAGCGACTTTCCAGACGTGTTTCCGGAAGAGTTACCAGGATTGCCCCCACATAGGGAGATTGAGTTTGCTATTGACGTTGTACCAGGTGCCATACCAGTATCCATTACACCATACAGAATGGCTCCACTAGAGCTAAAGGAATTGAAATTGCAATTGCAAGAACTACTAGAAAAAGGGTTTGTGATGGTAGTGTATCACCATGGGGAGCTCCTGTGCTTTTTGTTAAAAAGAAAGATGGTACACTTCGGTTATGTATTGATTACAGACAACTAAACAAGTTAACAGTAAAGAATAAGTATCCGTTACCAAGAATTGATGATTTGTTTGACCAATTGAGAAAGGTCTGATATCTTTTCGAGATTGACTTGCGATCTGATGCATCGATTAAGAATTAAAGATGCCGATGTGTATAAGAGGCGTTTAGGATAGCGATATGGACATTATGGTTCCTTGTAATCACGGATTTGGATTGATAAATGCTCCAGCTTTCGCCAGTTCATGATGTGTTTTCCAACCGTATGTGGATCAGTTTTTCGTAGTGTTCATACACGATATTCTTGTGTATTCAAAAGATCAGGAAAGTCATGACACACACCTTAGAGTAGTGTTAGAGACTTTGAGAAAAGAGCAGTTGTATGCAAAATTGAGCAAGTGTGAGTTTTGGTTGAATTAAGTGTCCTTTCTTGGGCACATGGTATTGAAAGAAGGAATCCGAGTAGATCCAAAGTAAATAGAAGTGGTTGTTGAATGGAAGCCACCAAGAAATGTTACAGAAGTGCGTAGTTTCTGGAATTTGTGAGATACTACGAGAGGTTGATTAAGGGGTTTTCTATGAGCTGCGGCCACGATGTGAGATTGCTCGGAAAAATGTAAAGTATGAATGGAGTAGAAAAATGTCAAAGAAGTTTTGATAAGTTGAAGCATTCTTAGCTAGGGCTCTCGTTTCTTGCCTCATGGAGCCTGCGGTAGAGAATATGTGATTTTTAGTGATCGTCACTAAATGGACTTGGATGTGTCCTAATGCAAGAGGGTAAAGTGGTAGCCTATGTAAGGCAGTTGAAACCGCATGAAAGAACTACACATGATTTAGAATTAGCCGTAATTGTATTTGCGCTGAAAATTTGGAGACATTATTTGTATGGAGAAAAGTGTTTCATCTACACTGATCATAAGAGTCTCAAGTATTTACCCTCATAGCGAGAGCTTAGCTTGAGACAACGGAGATGGATAGAAATGATAAAGATTATGGTAACGTGATTGATTATAAAGCTCGGGAAGGCGATGTAATTAGTGCTTTGAGTAATCAATACCAAGCGCTTAGGGCATTGAATGCCCATTTGTCATTATCGACGATGAATGCTTGTGGTGCGAGGGTGATAACGAGACCGAGTTTGTTGAATCAGTGCTAGGCACAAAGGTGAGAAAATTGTTAAGTAATAATCCAGTTGGAAATGGTAATGGCGGAGTTCACAATGAGCGAAAATGGAGTTTTTAATATCATTATAAAGATCGGCTTTGTGTGCCATTGTAATGATTTGAGGAAATCCATACTTGAAGGCACAATTGAGATGTTGCCTATCCATCCGGTAGCACAAGATGTATCGAGATTTAAAAATGTAATTACGTAGTGCGGAATGAAAGAGATGTGTCGAATTTGTAACCAAGTGTTTGGTGTGTCAAATAGTGAGCGAGCATCAAGTTCCTTCGGGATTAATGCAGGAAACAATAGAATCTTTGGGGTGGAAATGGGACCGAATCACCATGGATTTACAATGGTTGGGTTGTTACCATTGACGGGAGGCATGACAGTTTAGGTCGTAGTAGGCCAGATTAATGAAGTCAGGCTCAGCACCACCACCGGTGAGCCAGGCTATTCCTTGACAAGCTAGCAAGGCACATATTAAGAAATAGTTCGGTTACATGGGATTCTGTATCCATTATTTGAGACCGAGATCCGAGGTTTGCCCGAGATTTTGGGGAAAATTACAAGGGCCTTGGGCCTTTCGGCGGATTCAGTGCAACATTCCACCCCTGGCTTGGATGGACAATATGAGAGAGTGATCAGTTACGGAAGATATGTTAAGAATTTGATGACCTTGAGAATTAGTTGGGATCGACACAATGCTTTAGTTGAATTTGTGTACAACAACAGTTTCTAATCAAGTATTGGAATGGCGCCTTATGAGGCTTTATATGGGAGAAAATGTAGAACACAGTTGTGTTGGACGAAATTGAGCGAAAGGAAAGTAATTGGCCTTGACTTGATACGGGAGACTGAAGAAAAAGTGAAAATGATTAGAGAAAGATTGAAGGTGGCCACCGATAGACAGAAATCACATGCCGACATGAAAAGAAAAGATATTCGATATGAGATTGGCAAAAAAGTGTTTTTGAAAGTATCGCCTTGGAAGAAGGTGATGAGATTTGAGAAAAAAGGGCAAGTTGAGCCCTAGATTTATTGGCCCCTATGAAGTGATTGAAAAATTAGGTCCAGTGGCATACAGTTAGCGTACCTCCGGACTTGGAAGATCGCAGTGTGTTTCATGTGTCCATGCTACGGAGGTACCGATCAGACTCGTCACATGTAGTCTCTTCGGAGACAATTGAGCTGAGACCAGATTTGACGTGTGAAGAAGAGCCAGTAGAGATTTTGGCTTGTGAAATGAAAGAATTACGGAACAAGAAGATTCTGCTACTCAAAGTGTTGTGGAGGAACCACAAGACCGAAGAAGCCACTTGGGAAAGTGAGGAAACGATGCGGCGATATTATAGCCATTTGACTAAGGTAATTTCGAGGACGGAATTTTATTAAGTGGGGAGGATTGCGCCCCAAAATACCCTATAATTTTTATAATAAAGGGTATTATATATTCGGGTATAATTACAGGCCAACTTAGGTATTTTAAAATTGTGGTGAATATTGATTAAATGAATTGTTGAATCCGGAAGTAAACCCAAGTGAAAAAGAGAAAATATGGAAATTGTAAAATGGGGACCTAAGGGTCAATTGTAAGTAAGTTTATATGTCTAAGTGAAAGTAGGAGAAATAAATGAGCAAGGGAAAAATAATAGGAGACTTAAATGAGGAATAATAGATAAATGGAGGGACCTAAATATAAAAAGAAATAAAGAAAAAGAAAAAAAAATCAAGGAAAGGGCATGTGGCATGTAGGAAAGAGGGAGGAAGTTTCCTCCTTTAAATACGATTAAAGTGATCCATAAGAAAGGAAAAGGGAAAAGAAGAGAGTAAGGCCAAACCACATATTTGAGAGGAGAGTTGAGAGGGCTCTGCCTTCTCTCTAGATTTTCGACGATCGGACCGTAGGTTTCCGGCGACGAGAGGAAAGATCCTTCCTCGTGACCCAAGGCAGCAAAGTAGGGCCGAGGTCCCGGGAGTTTAGGCAAACTCCAACGGTAGGTCTTCTCTACTTTAGTTATTTTCTACCATAAAGGGTTGTGTGGTGGTTATCTTACCCTTAGGGGAAATGTTTGGTTGTATTTTTTAAACCATGGGAAGCTGCCACATTGTGGTAGTGCACATTAACCGGACTTTAGAACTGGTTTTTAGGTAAGAAATAAAGGGAATTTGGTAGTGAGTCCTTCTAGTAAATTGTAGCCACATCAATGAACTTGATGTTAGGCTTTTGAATTTCTCAATTCGGACATCTGTAGCCTAAGTTATAGCCCTTTTACCTTAGATAGTGTAGCTCGGCCAATACACCTCGGCCAGTGCACCTCAGCCAGTGCACCTCGGCCATTGCACCTCGGCCGATTACCTCGTCGACCAGGTCGGTCGGCTCGGCCGAATCGGTCGACTCGGCAGTCGGTCGGCTGGTAGGTTTGACTATATGTGACCTCCCGGAAGGTCATAACTTCTTCGTCGGAGCCCTCCGTTTAAGTTGTTCTTGGACTCTATAAATCCCGGTGGTGAGAATCCATTCATATTCTGGCAAAGGAGGACAATAGGTGAGCTCAGATAGGTCATCTGAGCTCGGACAGGTCAGGACACCTTGGCCAGTTCAGATCAGCTCGGCTGGGTGTGACTACGTGTGACCTCCAACTTCGGAAGGTCATAACTTCTTCGTCCGACCTCCGTTTAGGGTGTTCTTGGACTCTATGGATAGCCCATTGAGTCAAGAATCCATTAATACACCTGTGGAGGACAATAGGTGAGCTCAGATATGTCAACTGAGCTCGGACAGGTCAGGACACCTCGGCCAGTTCAGGTCAGCTCGGTTGGGTGTGACTACGTGGGACCTCCAACTTCGGAAGGTCATAACTCCTTCGTCCGAACTCCGTTTCGGGTGTTCTTGGACTCTATGGAAAGTACATTGAGTCAAGAATCCATCTATATATATCTTGTTGAAATTGGAACTCAAATTAAACTCCAAAAAAATCAATCCTAACCAAAACCACTAGCACGAACGAATAATATTGTTCTTTAATGGTTTTTGGAACCAGGGAGGCGGCGAGGAGGAAAAGCCAGGCGGATTGAGATTCCGAGGATTGGAATCAAAGTGCAAAGCTTTTTGGGTTTGTTCTATCGATTTCTATTCCTCGTTTCAAGTTTTTACATGTTGTTCTATTTTTCCTATTCTCGTTTTAATATTTGAAATGCTTGTTCTAAATGCATAAGAAAAGCATATTAAATTGTTTTAATTGATTTGAGAAAAGTGATTGTGAAATGTTTGCATATGACAATTGCATGATTATTGAAAATGAACTATTTATACGATAATGCGTGTACTATATTTTACTATAAGGATTTGAAACATCCCTTAATAGAATGTTAGCCAGTTTAGTTAAGTATTAAGGATAGATTGATATACCAATAGAGGAGATAAAATAGCGAATGCTGCCGAGAACAATTGGCATGTTGATATGTCACTCCGATCAGCGGCCAGCGGGACCATATCGAGTAGTGTTCACTAATTGATTACATAATCAATCGCGGCCAACGGGGCCGTCTTGTGTTATAAAAGCGGGTTTTTATACCGACTGCGACCCAGCCGGGACCCGTGTCGGTGACTACGATATCTGGCCCATATTGAAGACATAGGTTAAATTAGTTAAGGGCATAAGCGGAATTGATTAAGCGGCCAGATTGAATTGCGAAGCGAAGTGAATTTGTGGCGTATTTGAATTGATTTGAGATTGTGAAATATTGAATATGAAAGTGTATTTTGGGATGATCGATGAGCGCATAAGCGGTGTATTTATAACAAGTATATGTATTGTATTTACATTGATCATCCATAAAGGTTTGAAAGTTTTGAATTGTTAAATTGCATGATTTGATTTAAATTGAAACTGAGGAATTGATTTGTATAGAACCACTAAGCATGAAAATGCTTAGCGTATTGTTTACCAATGCGTAGTGCAGTGATAGATAGTGATCAAGCGGTTAAGATCGAGGAGCGTTGAGTCATAAAGAAGGAAATTTGGTATGCTTTCAGGTATGTGCATTCATTCCATGTTTTCTTTTGGATATTGATATTTTGTAAAAACAATTTGAACTCGAACATACATTTTTGTAAATCATTTTGAAAAGGCTTGAATGCCTTCATTGTAAATGTATTTTGTTAAATGTAAATGTTTATGGGCTTGCCCAATTTTGAAATCGCTTCCGCAAAGATATAATTTTGAGTGATTGAGTGATAACATGGCATTCCGGACTCGGTTCGGATCTGCCAAAACGGATCGGGCCGGAAAGGGGTCCCACAAGTGTAGTAGCTTTCCACAAACAAACGGAAATCAACACAGCGATGCTGACATGCTGCTATGATATGGCTACATGGAAATCCATATATCAGTGTCTTTCCACATGTGCATTTTTTTTCATGTAAGTTGAGGCGATGAGTTCGACCACTCCTTGACTTGACATGAAATAGGCCCTTTACGTGATCGTAAAGCACAATTTCCATCGAACTGACCTTGAAACACGACCACGAATGCGAGCATCAACATACGGAGTGAAGCTGCTTTCGGCGAGATGCCCGATCTATTAGCACCTAGTTCCCTTCTTGCAACAAAGTAACTGTTGAGATGGAAGAAGGTCAACTGTACTAATGCAGTTATTGGTAGGCTACGAGCTCCTTTAAGGACACTGTTAAATACCTCACACACGAAGTGTTCGGTTGTCATTGGCCGCATATTCGAATACGTGGGTGTGAAAGCTCCATGCTTGGAAAGGTTGCCTCCCAGCCATTGTAGTGCTTCAGAATTAATTCTCCCAATTGTATTCATATGCTTATTGAATTTGCATTCTGTACTTGCTAAAGCTGCTCTGCATACCAAATTCTTCAAAATTTTATCTTTGAACCGGGTCATAAAATTGCTTGCAAAATGACGCATGCAAATCTTGTGATAGGCAGATGGTGCAGCCCAACTAAGATGAGGATCGGTCATTCTTTGCCATGATACACGGATGTCTATCGGATATAATGCAAATTCCAGTCCTTGAGTAACTCTATTTCTTATACATGCAGAACCATCTGACTATCGGTATTCTAATATACGTAATAGTAGTCCAATGGAAACAAGCGATTATTTTAAGTCATACCCCATAGCAAATATCTTTATACTTCCCATATGAATGTGTCCATAAATACTCATTACGGGACGACAATGTTCGAACCCTTCAATAGATGGCTTGAATGACCAGAACACGCGGTGGAATATCTCAGTGTTTGGCATATTAATTTCACATGTTTTCCAAATAACAACACATCCAGGATTTGATTGCTTTGTAATTCGAGAACAAATGTGGCATTTCACGTATATGGTGAGAGAAGTCACCAAATAACTGTCTAATTGCTTTATGCTTTCCATCCAACGCCTTTTTGTATGATATTTGATATCCCCATTTCTCCATCACACTTGCTTGAATAGCAGCCGTAGTCAATGTGAATTGTGCCTTAATTAATGCCTTTATATGAGTAGCAACCAATTTCGAGTCTAGTTGATGATGGTCCTGGTTCAAGCAAGGATTGACACAACTATGCGGCCCAATATATTTGTTGATAACAAATAAGGAAGTATCTTTCACAACCATTGCACGAAGCTTCCATGGATAGTGACATTCTTCCGCCTTCTTACATCTTAAAACGAGCAATTTTTTTGAGGATGCAACAATTACAAACTCTTTGTGTGCTTTAATTGAGTAAATCTTTGCAGCCTCTTGTAAATCATATTTCGAATTAAAAACTTGGCCAATTAAAAATTCTCCACTCAAATAACCGGTGGTATGCACCCACGTGAGTCCGACAACTGCATTAACGTGGCGGGGTTTTTCAACGTATTGATGAGAGATGAAGCCGAAACAATCGTTCGGGGATTGATTAATAATTATAATATCAGGGCGATTGAGATGCATCTGAGGGTATGATTGAACGTGGGGAATATCTTTGTTATTTATCGAAAATTTTGGTTGAGAAATTTGGAAAGACGAATATGTTTAATAAACTTAATAATATTAAGTGATTATCAATAATATAACATGTATTTAATATTGCCTTGTGGCCAGAAGATTCTTAATATGATTGGTGTTGAATGGAGCGTTGATGACCGACATGATGGACATAACATTGTGGTGTTGCGAACAAACAAATCTACATGGCCAACCGCAGTTGGTTCAATTGTTGCCTTGACTCGACGACTTCAATATACGGTTCAATTTCCTTAATGGTTGTTGTGTTGCTTGATTCAACATTTGGCGCACACTACTGTTATCCCGTACTGGAAAAGGTTGGAACCTATTCCCACTTCTAAGGGGATACTTACAATTGAGTACTAATTTGAACCTTCATTTGTCAATGGTTGTCTTTGAGTATATCATATCAATCAATTATTCAAAAGTGCATTCAACTGGTATATCCAAAGGCCCAATAATAGCTTTTCTCCCATCATATTTGTCTGTTTTGGTCGCCGATATTTGTCATTATAGTAACATATCGGGAATTGTTGAAACGGCATGAGTGACATGTACAAAATGGTCCCAAATGAATTAAATAATATGAGAGGTCATTATCCTGATATCACATCAACTTTATCATAAAGAAAACAATCAGTGTCCTCACTTTCAATCATTGTGTCATTTTATCTTATTTTTGTTGTTCCTATTTATATTTCTAAATGTTTTTTTTTTCCTGTCAATGAAGTACTTTCTTCATTTTGTAACTCTATAAATAATAATTGTTTTGCTTGTTTTAAGGTTTTTGGGGTTTGAACTTCTTTGTGCATATGTGTGTGATATATGCAACAAAGTCATCCAAAAATTTTAAAAATGTGGCAGTAGGTCATACAAAAGAGTTTGAACAAAATTTTGGCAGGAGGGAACAAAATTTATCTATATATAAATGGAAAAAAAAAAGGTGGGGGTTGTTAATATTCATGGACCCATGCTTCCAGACAACACATGTAAAACAAGGAGGATTAAAGATCAAATCTCACAAGCATAAACAAAGCTACACAAACAAATGAAACAGATTTCACCACGGTTAAGAAGTCGATACATAATTCTTCGATTCACTTCACAAGACCCGTAGAAATTAGTTCACGAGATGAAGTGTCATACTTGAAACAAAGTAGGAAGCTGTTTAGCATTTTAAATCTTTATTAGGCAAACAACAAAAAAAGACCACAATGTCTACAACATTAGGGAAGCTCTGAAAACTCTTGGAAGAAAGAAAAAAAAAAGATAAAGAAAGGTAACCTACCAAACAAAGTTTAGAAGTAAATGGTACACTTTATATTGCCATCAATCAGAGGTTTATTGGATTCATATGCTAAACTACCACATTCCCTTCCAAACAGTACCTGAAAACAGTGCAATCAAGATCAAATATCACTTAACATGAATGAATCTAGGCAAATAAGTGAAACCCATTTGAGATACTCAACTACTTTATTCAACGAACTACTAGAAGTTAATGTTTATAGAACTAACTGTGTTACAAAAATGACTTAATAAGGAAAACGTAACCCACCAAAACAGAATTCAAACAAAAATAGAGGAATCGGACCACGACCTAGGGTGATATTATGACGAGTAGCGGCGAGGAGGAGAGGCAAGGCGGAGAAGGGAAGCTAGGCGACGGCCGGCCGGCGGGCGGGAGGGAGGAAGGAGGCGGAAAAAAGCCTAGCGAGATTTTAACGACCCGATTGCGGCCCGATATGGACAACGACAATGTAGTTATTCAAATCCGCTATTGCCGTTGAAGGCAAATGAAAGTTAAAATGTCGCCGTTGCCGTTAGGGGAAAATGATTAGTTAAATTGCCGCTGTTGCCGGCGGCGGCATTTGTTTTCCACCCAAATTGCCGTTGTTCGAGTCGCTGGCTTCATCGTGAATCAATTGTTGCTGTTCGAGTTGCGGACATCGCGCATCATTTTGGTCAATAGTTTGCTATGCAAACTAATTTTATCTTTTTTTTTTTTCTCAAACGAAGCATTTCCGTACAAAACTCGAGAAAGGGTTTTAATGTAATGTTTCTTACACTACTAGAGTAGAATCCTTGGAACTTGTGTAATTGTACCATTTGATCGAAGTACTTTTGATCCATAATATTGCATCTTTAAAAAAAAAAAAAATCAAAATAGTTTGAAAATCAATCAAATGTTTAAACTAATGGGTCTAGATCACGCGGATGACATCCCAATAAAACTATCGTCATTGGCTATTGTTTTGAAACTAATACAAGTTTAAGAATTGTAATAAGTGATTATGACTATAATATTTAAAAAAAAAAAAAAAATCCAAAAGCGTAGTCATGGACTACAGTTTCAACGTAAAATTTTTTCTAAACTATAGTCATTGACTACGATTTTACCATTAAAACTGAAACCATAGTCATTGACTATGGTTTTAACGTTATTTAGTTAGGGCGTACTCTTTTATCCTCCATTTCTCTCCTTCTCTCTTCCTTTCCCCCGGTGGGCGACTGTTAGGGTTTTTTTTTTGTGGTTCTTGCTTTTGCTAACCAGTCACTCTCCTCCAATTAGTGAAGTTCTCCTCCAAAGTAGATAAACTTTTTCTCCTTCGATTATTAAGGATTTTTTTTAATGGTGGTGGAACTGTTTGCTTAAGGCAGCTTTTCTCTCGAGTAACTGATTCTTTATATTGTTGTTTTCTGCTAGAAATTAAAACATATACTTGTGATTGCTTTCAAATTAATTAATATGCTCATAGGTTCTTTTGTTAAAATATGAATCGAGTTTATTGAACATGCGATATAAACTTCTTTTTATATTTGAGATGTAAAAGACTAGTGTACTTTCTTTAAGGTCATGTGCCTATCATGTTATTGTGGTAGTCTCTTTATGATATTATCTATATGCTAGTATTTGTTCATTGTTATTGATTGCAAATGTTAGTGTTGATTTGTATTAGATATGTCCATAATATAGGGGAAACTTTGTTAAAATTTTCATTTTTTAGAATAAAACTTTGTTTACTTATGAACATGAAATACTAAGAATTGTTATATGTTATAGATATGGCATTCGGAGGACGTTATGATGCAGATCCTTTAGATAGACTTGTCTTGGTTTTATAAGACAGACATAGGTCTCATTTTGTCGACACTACTCAGGTTTGGATTTTTCTTGTATATAATTTTTTTTTGAATTATTATATAATGTAAGGGTTGAATTGATTTATTGATTTCTTTATAATTTGTAGCTTGCTTCGCTATTCACTCGTCGTTAGCAGATGTCGAAGTTCATGCTGGAATGATAGATGGATCCTTGCATTCACCCTTACGTGATCCAATATGGGTTTTATGGTCTATGCCGCCTCAAACATGTCACACTTGATTGGGGATTGATAACTAGTCTTGTTGAGAGATGACGTCCTAAGACACACACTTCTACTTACTGGTTGAGGAGATGACGATAACATTACAAAATGTTACTATCATCTTGGGAAACCGTGATCGTGGATGGCGTCGGCTGGCAGCGTGTGATATTGGTTGTCATTGAAATGATGTGGTTGTTAGGTGTGATCCGCCCCACCATGCAGGCTTAGGATCAATCATTTCGACATTATATTTGTGCCGACAATTATCGACTCTGCAGTAAAAAAAAAGGCGGATGATGTGAAACTAGAGTGCGATTACATGAGCTTTCATCCTAACGTACTTGGATCCTCTCCCATTTGCGGAAAGAATGGCTATGCATGCCAGCTCTGTTTTCGCACTACTACAAGACTTGAGGAGACATTTATGTATTGTTGGGGTAGTGCAGTTCTAGCACACTTATATCAGGAGTTATGTCAAGCGAGCTTGGATCATGCTATTGATATTTCCAGATGTATGGCATTGTTACAGGTATTGATAATTTTTTTTTATTTTTAAAACAAACACATTCATCTAAAAGTCTAACATTAATATGATAATATAATATTGTTTTTATTCCAATTGTGGTCTTGGGAGAGATTCATGTGGGGTGACCTGGTTTTGATCGACCACTAGCCTCTCTAATAGCTCAGCATTTACACAATGCTGCAATTGATGACTTAGCAGTTGAGGGTGTACACCATGGATTACAGGCTGAGCCTAAGCCTTAGCCATGTGATCCATTAGGGTGTAGGTGGAGAGTACATTTATCATGGGCGCATAACACATCTGGTGTATTGGTATTTTATCGAGACCAATTAGATGCATAGACTCTTGACCAGGTAATTGTAGATTAATCTATATTATTTTTAGTCATAAACACATTGACATTATTGCACGTATAGTGGATATTTGTAGGTGTTATGGAAGCTATACATTGGAGAGGTAGTTGCCCATCTGCCAACTATATGTTTAGCTGATTAGGAGATTTGGCGGACGATGTCATCGCTCATATGCTTTGACATTATTGAGTGACATCGACGGAGTGAATGCTACGTAGGTTGGGAACCGTCGAGATCTTGTCAAGTGTTTGCTCGATAGGCAGAACACATTATGTTAATGAACAGGATTGGAATTTGAGAAATACGATTATCTGAGGAGCGAATCGTACCGCGATGCGTTGCATTATGGGCTACACGTGTAGAGTGCATTGTCATATCACCTCCTATGGATGATATTATGGACTTTTATGATCCATATATGGAGTGGTATCGACCTATTACACGACTTTTGATCACACCACCACTCCGTAGGGATCAAATGAGGTATCATAATACAATTGCAACATCTCAGTTGTTGGTGAGAGTTTTTAAGTGCCGATTATTTTTAATTTTAATCGTAGATAATGAATTTTTTCTGTTTGGTTTTGTTTTTCTTAGATCATTAGGAATGATTCCGACATTGCTAATAGATCTAGTGGGGCCACTTCAAGCTTGGTGTACGACATTCTTCAAATTGCTACATCTGTTTTACTCCTTATTGGAGAGGAGCATCATATTTCTACACACGGTGAGGAGACATCTACATTATATGGATCGTCCATCAGACCTCTTATGTCATCCACTACAGTTAAGATGCAGCCTATCAAAGGTTTAGGGAGAGGTGGTGGGCGAGGTGGTCGATCTACACATGAGACGATGATGTTGCCACCATCTACATCATCTACCCCATTTACAATTGAGGCTTCCACGCCCTGCTCATCTAACACTCACGCGTAATAAATGGCCAGGTATGCTGCATCTCGCCTTAGAGGCCACATGTTTACCATCTACTATGTCACTAGTCTAGATGCCACCATCATATATCCTTACGTACTTGAAGTTGTCTACCATCTACCACCTTACCATCACCTGCATTACACCCATTGATACCACCATGGTTCACCCCCAGTTTCAAAGTTGGGTGCATGCCTACGTGATGTCGCACTCGCGGCATGCCGAGGTCTTTCCTCCGTCGAACCGTAAAAGCATGAAATACCATCAAGCTCATCCAGTCCAGTTTTAGATTCTGTAATACTTAGGATCGTATAGTTGTGTATTAAGTATTACAAGAAAAAGTATCGTAATGTGACCTTCCGTTGATGTATATTAATAGTTTTATTACGAGTTTTATTTTTTATTTTTGTAATAAACAAGAGACAATCTTTGTATGTATTTATATTTGTATTTGTATGTTTACATTAGTTATGTGTCAAATCTTTTAATTAGATGACTTTGATGTGCAATGACTTTATTGTGTAATCCAAGTGGAATGTTTGAATTTGAAATAACTTTGTTATGTAATCCAAGTGTAAAATTTGGATTTGAAATGACTTTGTCGTATAATTTAGGTGGAAGGTGAAGCGTTGTAATGAAAATTTTGTTTTGTAATGACTTGGTTGGAATTTGGATGAAAGTGGGTTATTTGAAATCCACATAATAAATTTAAAAATCAAATGATTACGGTTTTACATTTAAATTAAAAATCATAGTCAATAACTACGATTTTGAAAATTTTTTTTAACTTAAAATCATAGTTAATGACTATGATTTTGGATTTTAAAAGAAGTTTGGTTTATTAGCACGGTTTTTTGAGCCGGATGTCTTCGGAGTGTGGCGATTTGTTTCTTTTAGTATTGATAATTTAAAAAAAATTATAATATCACGGGACGAAAAAACTCTGACCAAAGGCCTTAGGGACATGGGAGTCATCAACTTTGATGGTGATGTGAAGCCGGAACAGGTTCAGACAGCAGAGAACCATAATTGAACGGTAGGGCGGAGTCCACGTCAGAAAACCATCTGAGCCCACATCTTCTCTCTACAATTTTCTTAATAATTTGAGCGACGTGGGATGGGAAATTAATATATGTTTCAAAATAATCATCAAATAAGTTTTTAAAATTGCATTAACCATTTATGATTTTGAAAATTAAATTTAAAACAGTATCTATCATAGCGATTTTAAAAATTATTTTTTTAAATTTTATGCAAAAAAAATCTTAGTGTTATTTTCTCTTAATTTTTTCTTTGTTAGTATCTTTTTTTTTAATTAAGGAAGAGTAATTTTTTGATATGAAACACATATTTTTTTTATTTATTTTTCAATAAAATGATTATTCTATATATATTTAGGTTTTTTCATTATTTAGTCATGTCTAAATGTATGTGTGGTATCCATTATTTTTTGTGTGTATTGATTATCGTTGAAATGCTTAATATAATGAATAGTTGTGTTATTTTAGCATGATGTTTAGAAAAATAAATTTATTTTTAAAAATATAAAACACTAACCAGAAACCGACAGCCACTTCCATTAGAGTTAGACCCCCCCTCCCCAGGCACCGGATGCGGCGCTCGTGCTCCAACCGTCTCTCTCCTGGTTGTAAAAGTCCAAATCACTCGGAGAAAGATAATCATATTCTTTTGTTTGGCTGCGTTCCTCGTTCCGCTCTCTCCTCCCTACGGCGCACGTTAGCCATGGACGTGATGCGTCATTCCTCCGCCTTCCTCCTCGACGGCCCTCCTCCTTCTCCTACTAGTTACGCCCTCGTCGTCCTCAACCAAAGCCTCCCCAGTTTCACTCCTCTCGTGTGGAATCGCGGTACTTGTCCCGGTCCTTTATTTATTTATTTCTTCTTCTTCTTCTTCGTTTAGGTTTTGATTGAGGCTCTGTTTGGTCGCTGGGAAAGTTGTGGAGAAAGGAAAGGAAACATGGAATTTTGGAACTGCAATTCGACCGGAGCCTGTTATGTTTGACTATTTTTTTCATGTCGTTTAGATTCCTTTTTCCTTTTGGTGTTTGTTCGCTGTTTTTTCTTGTGGTTTATTGGAAACTAAGCGGACTGCTGGGGTTCTGCTTTGATTTCATTGTGGTGTGTTTTGTGAAACACAACTGCGGCTCTGTGCGGATGGAGGATCGAATCGTCTGTTTGACGAAATGCCTCGGCTCTTGGCTGATGAAGATGAAAACGATGTTAGAAACAGGTATCTGATTTTCTATTTTAATCTTATTGCGAGCGTTCGAGTTGTGGCATATCTGAAGGCTTTGTAGTGTTTTGTTATGTTCTGTCATCTGATCGACTTATATTTGTGATTTTGTTGTTCTAATTTTCTGCTGGAAGAACTTATAAAGTCAAAGGCTTGAAAAGGGAAAGTACGGGCTGATAATGATATATCACATGGACAGGTTTACGTAAGATAATGAGCAAGGAATATCCCTCTTTGTGCTTAACAGGATGTATTGAACTCATAATTCATTAGATGCCTTTTATGAATGTCAACTAAGTTTCCTAAGTAAATTGCTCCCGGTTGTTCAGTCATTCGATAACCAGAGTTAATAGTTGTAATGCTGGAGGGATAGTGAAGTATTCGTTGTGGTTACGGAGTGTGTATTGAATCGTGCTTTGATTAGCATACCTTAATGGTCTTTAACTACTATTACTTCAATTTTTTAAGTCTTAAATTTTAAGTTTCTCCAAGTCATCAAATGGTTAAAACAATCTATCTTCAATCATATTCTAATTTGATATGAGTTGTCTTTAACTGATCAGATCTTTTATTTCCCTTTTTCGTTTTCTGTTTATTATCTTGTTCTAGTTCTTAAACAAGTGGTCCTCCAGATAATTACTTCTATCAAGCGATTACTAAAACCAACTCGTTGATTGGTTTCAGGTACAAGCCTGATGTAATAAAAGGAGACATGGATTCAATTAGAGCTGAAGTATTGGAATTTTATTCAAACTTGGTAAACAAACCCTTCTGCCCATGCATAGTCATCTTATCAATTATATCTGTGTATATTCGTTCTCATGATGCACTACCATTCAGGATCCCACTTCCAACAAGGTGAGAGATAACCTTGCTTCATTGATCTTTGTTCTCATATCATGTTTGTGTTTGGTCAAAGCAAAAAATTATATTAATGTCGTTCATGAGAAAATAAAGTAGATGAGATCTAGTTCATGTTACTGTGTTCAGTATGCTGCGCACTCATCCCCACAAATTCCTCTTTATCCGCATTTTGCAATTTTTTGTTGTGTCTTCTTTCTGGAATAAGTATGTATGGTGCTCAAGAAATTGACATCTTTGGAGGCCTATATTCGATGATTAAATTCAGGGGACCAAGATTGTTGATGAATCTCATGATCAGGACACCACAGATCTGCACAAGTGTATAGCATTTATCCGGGACTCCACACCAGACCTGGATAAGTCCAATGTCAGTGAGCTTCTTTAATGGAACTTGTGTTGTTCTCTATGGATTTATGCTTTGTTTAGGTGCCAATATTCTATTTTCTTGTAACTTCCATTAGGTATTGGAAAGTGAAATATTTGTGCTTTTTCTTTTGCTATATAGTTATCAGTGTTCACACTCTGATTGGGATTTCAGTTGATGGTTGTTGTTTAAATTGCAGCTGTGCATACTTATTGCTGGAGCACTTGGTGGAAGGTTTGATCATGAGGTCGGAAACATAAATGTTCTTTTCCGTTTCTCAACCATGCGTATAATCCTTTTGTCTGATGATTGCCTCATTTACCTTCTACCAAAGACTCACCATCACGAAATCCACATCCAGACTTCTGTAGAGGGCCCACATTGTGGGCTTGTCCCCATTGGCACACCATCTAGGAGCACTACAACCACCGGGCTCCAATGGAATCTTAGTAAGTCTAATCACACATTGTACCCTTCCTCTGCTTACTTTTGCTTACTGAGCACAAATTAGTAGTGCAATGTATGTTCAGGATTTACCATTCTGGTTTTGACTTGTCTGCAATTCATGCTTGATGCATCCGTCTACTAAGAGCGCCTATGTCATTATAACTAAAAACGAAGTGATAGCTATTTACCCTTTCTTTAACTTTTGGTGATTGGTGTTTTGTCTCCTTTGCACCAAGATGCTGTGATTTTTGGTTGAACATTCCTGTAGAGGCATCTCCTCCTTAAAATAACCAGGAGAAGGCATTTGGAGTAATGTGGTTTTAAGACCTATCATTTGACTGTCTGAATCATCCATGTGAGTATCAGTATTAGTTCGGATGTGTTGCTGTGGTGCTGTTCCTAAGGCGCATCAATTTTATTATCTTTGTTTTTCTCTGTGGTTCTACCAATATGATTCTGCAATTTGTGATTAGCTTGTAACTTGAATCCTCTGTATTCCAGCTGAAATGGAGATGAAATTTGGTGGATTGATAAGTACATCAAACATCGTGAAGGGAGAGAAGGTAACTGTGCAATCAGATTCAGATCTTCTTTGGACTATATCCATTAAAAAGCTGTGAGGGATATTGCTCTTTGGATGGCCTTACTCTTGATCTAGATCATGAAGTCAGTCCCGTCAGCTAAGCTGCATATATAGTTGTTCTTATGCCACCATTGGTCCTATATATTGTGTCATAGTTTTATTATATATTTTTAGTATCTTTTGTACAACATTTATTTTTCATTGAATTGTATGTGGTCAAATTCTGTTTCATTTCCAAGTGGAATTAGGGTCCCTTTAGTATGCTACTTACAGGACGGTCAGAAAGACATTAATGCTTAAGTAGCAATATCCTTGAGCCTTTTTTATCAATTATCTCTTTGTGTTGTGTTGTCACTTATCAGCATCCTAGTTGGACCTGACTATTAGTATTTACCATTTTATAGGCCAGCAGATCTATGCAGGCATGTGCTTTGTCCATTTTAACCACGTTCTTGACTTCAGGCATAGAAATTTATTTGCCGCAATGTTTCACTTGTACGGGTATTTTACAGTTTGATTCAAACAGGTGTACTCCATTGCAGCACTTCTGAAACAAGAGTCACAAGACCAATTGTAGAAATTTGCCAGCAACTTTGTACGCTATTAGGCTTTGCAGCGAATCTGTCAGTATGCAGAGTTGATCTGGACTCATAAGACCCAATAGTCCAATTCATCTCACTGGATATAGAGTTACGTGTCAAAGTACCTGTTTTTTGAAAAAAATATATATGATTTTATTCAATTTGGCATCCTATGCCACTAAGAAATGCAAGGCAAGAGATAGACGGGGTTTTTAGAGAACTAGTTTAAAAAAAAAAAAAAATCCTTAAAATATAATAGGTTTAAAAATATTTCTAAATCTAATGTAGATTGTGCCACCTAGATAGTATTTTTTGAAGAGACACGTTTAATTTTAAAGGGTATATAAATCTCTTGAAGAGAGGCAGAACTTTACAAAAATGATGAAAATTTTAAATTTATACGAAAGTGTCTTTTGAGAAAAGAGCGTTTTTGTATTATTTAAAGTTGAAGTGTCTTTTGAAATTATGAAAATTTTGAATTCTTTACGAAAGTGTTTTTGAATGAATCACGCATCGCTATTTCATTTGAAAGTGTCTGCTTGAAGAGAATTTCAAGAATTTTGAAAAAATTTCGATTTATCTTGCGAAAGTGTTTTTGAAGAGACTGCCTCTCTGTAATTTTGGAGAGAATTTCGATTCTGTTGAGTGTCTTTTAAAGAGAGCTTAACGTTCCATATTATTTGTTGAAAGTGTCTTTTGAAGAGACACCTTTGTCTTATTTGGAAAATTCGATTTGTTGAAAGTGTCTTACGAAGAAGGCTTGCCTTTGAGCTGTTTCGTTGAAGTGTCTTTGAAGAACGGCTTCGTAATTATGAAAATTGCAATTCTATTTGAAAGTGTATTTTGAAGAAGACACCAACTTCTGGTATTTTTATTGGAAGTGTCTTTTCAAAGACACTTTTCATAATTTTAAAAATTTTTACAATTTACAGATGGACGATCTTCGAGACACGCCGTAATTTTTGAAATTTCGATTTATTTGAAAGTGTCTTTAAAGAAACTTTGTAATATTTACATCAAGTGTCTTTTAATGAGACACTTTATAATTTTGAAAATTTCAATTTACCTTTGGAAGTGTCTTTTCGAGCAGCATTCTTATTTTGTTGAAAGTGTGTTCTTGAAAAGGCAAACTTTACGTAATTTGGTGTAATTCTGGCCCGAAAGTGTCTTTTAAAGACACCTTCATAATTTTAGAAATTTGATTCTGTGAAAATGTGCAAGAGACACCTTCATAATTTGAAAATTTTATTTTAATGAAAGTGTTTTGAAGAAGACACCTTTGCGATCATTGGTTGAAGTGTCTTTTGAAGAGACTTTCATAATTTTGAAAATCTTCAATTTACGCTAAAGTGTCTTTTGAAGAGACACGCTTTCTTATTTATTTACGTAAACAACAATCATTCTAAAGTGTTACTTCAAGAGACACTTTTAGATCATTCTGAACAAACACCACTAATTGGCTTCATCTCTATGCAAATCATGATTATCACTGTGTAAATAAAGATCAGCATTTAATCCAATATCCAAATCAAAACCAAACTAGCCAAGTGGCACCTTCCAATAGACTATATAACAAACATCAAAAGTACCAATAATATCCAAATATGAATTATAAATAGAAATACCCAAAATACACATTACATGTACCAACATAAAAAATACATGTACTAACACCAAAAAACTAACAATATTGGAAATACAAGTCAAATGTAGTAAGATTCTCAATGAGTACCGCACGAAGGAGCCTTCCTTTTTCGTATTGGACGTCCATGATTTCCAACCATTGGTTCTATGGGACTAGAGTGCACCTTCTTATGTTCTCGACGACCATATCTCCTCCCACATCTCCTATCACGTCCTCGACCATGATCATCATCTTGTCTCTCTTGATCAACATTGACTATAGGAACGGACTCCTCAACATTGGACATAGCCTCCAATGGTTGCGGTGATAATGCAACAAGTGGTACTGTAAGTGGTGTGGGTGGAACCTCCACAAGTGTAATATGAGAGTCCTCCATAGGTAATGGGCTAATGTCGGCCTAATGGTGCACGGAAGATCGGGCGTATGACTAGTCCTCATCTATGAGCTCCCCCTCCTGCAGTTGGTGGACAGCCTCCCAGGTGAGGTTCGGGATGTGGTCTGCAATATCAATCGATGGTGTATGTGAAACAACTGGAGTATGTCTAGTCCCCCTCCCATGTGACCCTTGTCCTCTGGTTCGCACTCCTCGTGACGAAGATTGGAGTTGTGAAACTACACCAATACTATATGGAGCATGTAAGCGATCCATCTCATGTATAACCTCCAATACAGTAGTACATAATCTACGGATAGGCATATCCTCTGAAGGTGCTATATCATGTATTTGATGTATGCTACTAGTTTGCAAACCACATAAAAGATGAGTTCAGATGTTAAAAAATATAATATAATAAATGTATAAGACATGAAAATTACCAATAACTCATGGAAGGACCCAGTACAAGTAAATCGAGAATGGTAATGCGACGATACCCGGACCATGTATGGATCATGATACCCCTAATGGACCCAAATGTCATATGATCCTAGAAGCGATATATTCGTGCCTAAAGGCCCGTCGTGAATGTACTCTCAATGTTTTGTCAATCCAACATCATACCTACCTCTCAAATCATTTATGTGGTTTAGAATCATTGTCACATGGTTGAGGAATCCGCTACTTAGAAACTGTTGTCGCATAACGATCGGGTCTATGCCATTCAACAATGTGGAAACATATCAATGGTGATATAATAGTGCACCAAGATCTTTCACAGCTAAACAATAATCGAAGTCCACCACTCATCATCATCGTAAAGTACGCCATATAATCTGTTGTTAAATAAAAAAATTTGTTATTTGTAATCAAGAGTTTGAAATTGTTGAAGAAAATAATTAAAGCAAAGAAGTCGAAGTTTTATCACGATCGACATAAAGTGATCAGTGGTACCTATTATGAATAAAATGTACATAAATATTGAGGTGGTCAGATCTCATCTTTCCATGCATTAGTAAAAAAACATAGAATGAACCTATGTAATTTTGAATTGGATCATAAAAAAGACATAAAAGATGACTTTTAATTGGATCATAATTGTAACATTAATGATAATTTTGCATATATAATTAGATAGCGTGGAAGCGCGGGTAGTGATCATCATGTGGAGTTATATGCAAACGGTTAGATGCAATGTATGGAAACCTATCCCATATCTATATCTGAAGTAATATCAATGGCCCAGAGATATCATGAGTATCAATATGAGAAGCGCGACACAACTATCAATAAAGCCATGCTAAGCATGCACTACCCCAACTATAACGACCCGGCCGATACCGAATCCTTTGTAGAAGCGGTAAAAACATAAGATGCACCTTATCGCTGAGCTCACGAAGGAAACCTCGATAAGCATTTGTAAATATAAGCCCTAGTATATCGTTGAATAGACTCCTCATCAGCATCAAGTGCCAAACTAGAGCTCCGACTGACCATGTAAAGATAAAGGCGTTGCCCATCTAAATCTGTATCCCACCGGAATGAGTCCCTGACAAAGAATGACAAACATCTCTCGATGTAGGGATGTCACGCGTCGCGCTACTGCATCAGCGGCAATCGAAGAATGGCAATGTCTTGGAGTGTGATCGTGCACTCCCCCTGAGGTAAATGGAATGTATGAGTCTCACGAGTACATGTCTCGACAAAGAGCGGTAATAAGGTGCCAATCTAAGGAAAGGAATCCTAAACGTGCAACACCATAGAAGCTTGCCCGTTATAACAATGGAATGATACGTGTATCAAGAGCACTACTTCGATGAAAGCTAGCCTCATGACGTCAACAATGAAGCTCCCTTAGTGCGGCACCTTCCCAAGCAAGAGAAGACCTATGTGTACGCTATCCATGCAAGCGGAAAGTTAAAGGTCACGGCTCCATCGTGTGGTAAGACCTGTATAGAGTAGTAAGAATTAATATTTATCACATTTTCAATATAGAAAAATTAAATGCATTTAAGTAAATATATAATTAAGAAAATGAATAAATTTCATACTTAATTTCCTTGAGGAAGGGGATTGGAGGATTGCCCTCCATCCTTTTTGGGACAATTACGATGATTATGCCCCTCTATTTTACATAAGCCACATCGAATCTTAACACTTGATTCTTTCAAATCCATTTCATTCCTTATCCTTGATGATCTTGGACACCCCTTATCCTTAATCATTTGATAATCGGGATGGAGACTAGGAAATCAGGATATGGCCAATAATCTTCATATGGAATAGGATTAAATTCAATTGCATAACTACTAGCATATGTGTCCATCCTGTAGTATTTATCCACAAATTGCCAACTGTCAATTCTCATATGAGCGCAAATTGCTAGCACATGTGAGCATGGGATGCCAAATGATTGCCACTTATTACAACTACATGTTCCTTCATTCAACTTAACAACTTGTTTGTTATGTCCCTTGTCCATGTGAAATCCATTAGCGAAATTTGTAATTACTTCGAACATTTGATTATTTCGAGAGATGATAGACACAGTATGTCCACTAGCCCTAGCTTCAATTCTTGTGAATTTATTAACTGCATGTCCAGTATACATATCTCCACATGTCATTCTAGCACGTATCTCACTCTACGATGTGTCAAGTATGATACACATGTCCCCGATAGAAAAGTTAATTGCACAAGTGCAGTAATAGGTAACATCCGTGCCCCTTTAAGTACCCCATTTATGCATTCAACAATATTTGTAGTCATCCACCCATATCGATAACCTTGATCATACGCTTGAGCCCATTTATGAGTATCTAACTTTGAAAACTAGGTCACACTATTTGCATTCAGTGGCACAGCTCTTCCATTACAACGCTCATATTTTCGTGTTTGATGTTGCACCCGACCACATGCCATGTCTTTTAAGAATCTTATTTCTAAATTTGTCATTAAAATTACTCACCACGTGTTTAAGACAATATCGATGTTGTGCATGAGGGACGCTCCATCCAACAAATGGATTTCTAACAGCAGCATTTATTCCAGCATGACGATTTGAAATTAAGCATATCCCTTCTCTTTGAGTACAATGATGTCTTAATGCAGTAAGAAACCAAGACCAACTATCCTGTGATTCCTCCTCAACAATTGCAAATGCAAGGGGGAATATATGACCATTCAGTCCTGTTGAGTAGCAATTAAGCCCTTTTATTTTCCATATAAGTGAGTCCATCAATTTGCATAATTGGTCTACAATGCTTAAACCACTTACTTACATGGCCCAAATGTCAAAAAAAACCATAAAGCGTGCGTTCCCGAGAAATCCTACTAAGGTATTGTCTTCAATCGACTTTTGTTCGGGATTGGTTAGCTTAAGGATATTATTCATCCATTTGAGCAATGATTAGTACGACTCATCCGATACCAAATGCTTTGATCATCGCCTTTCTTTTAGCTTCCCAAATTTTCTTATAATGGACATCATAGCCAAATTTATCTTTCACCATTTGATGCAATGTAGCAATAGAGGTCATATGGTCCCTTTGAACCACATTTTGGATCTCTCTTGCAATCAATTTAGAACATAATTGAGAGTGATCCTATGATAATCTAGGATAAACACAAGTGTGTAGACTAACATACTTGGTTATCTCAAATAATCCATAGATTTTACGACGACACGCACGAAGCCTCCAATTACATCCTTCATTCCATTTCTTACATACCACGCCCATAAATGTGGTTGTGAT